>OX336389.2:751536233-752136233 GCA_946902985.2 Meconema thalassinum | reverse complement strand
CAAAGCAGTCGAAAATGAATGAATCTTGCTCCTAAGGTCCCACGAACACGTTGAAATCGTTACATTTGACGTTTGGGCATTTTCAACCCCCTTCATCATCCCCTAAACATGGACTACTATTGGGGGCGCCTGAGAAGGTACCGGATGTGTTTAACCACCTGAAAACCTGCACACCGTCCTCAGTTGCTGATTGCAGTAAGTTCTTAAGGCCTCCGGCAATGTCCACACCCCCTAACACCCTCAACTGGCATGGGACCAAACCACCCCTTCTCGATTTACCCCTAAGGAAGGTTTTAATCGAGATGTTTATCAGTGCTGCTAATGGGGGGGGGTCTTCCCCTAACGTTTCAAAAGAGGACCTGCGCCTGTGTCGCCACCCCTTCCCTTGCTACCCCCTTTTGTATGATTTTTCGAATCAGGCCCTTTTTAAGGGCTTTTTAATCGCTGAAAGGGTTTAAAGGTCCTTAGAAGTAGTGCTGACACGAAATCAACCCCTTCCGATGTTTGATTGGCATTCCATCCCCCAAAGTTGACATTTTTGCACCCTCAACCCTCCCTGTCTGGACGCGTAACGCGTCATGGCAGAGTTTTCAGAGTTGGATCAAAATGAAGCTTATGGCCTGAAATGGAGCCCAAAACAGCAGGTTGGATGGAAATTCATCGGTAGGGTGGGAAACGGGACCAAAAGTTTTCAAAAAAGTTAACAGCCTCTAGTAAGTACACCAATGCATAGGCAACCCACATCACGTCATTTTTCTCCCATTGCCAAATTTTGTAACCTATTGCCGATCATAGGCAACCCACACGCACGGACGTGATGTGGGTTGCCTATGCATGGGCGTACTTACTGTAGGCTGTACACTTTTTTGAAAAACTTTGGTCCCGTTTCCCAACCTACCGATGAATTTCTATCCAGCCTGCTGTTTTGGGCTCCATTGCAGGCCATAAGCTTCATTTTCATCCAACTCTGAAAACTCTGCCATGACGCATTACGCGTCCAGACAGGGAGGGTTGGGAGTGCAAAAATTTCGAATTTGGGGGACGGAATGTCAATCATCGATCGGAAGGGGTTGATTTCGTGTCACCACTACTTCTAAGGACCTTTACAGCCCTTTCAGCGATTAAGACGTCGTTTCAGCCCTTAAAAAAGGGCCTGATTCGAAAAATCATACAAACGGGGGTTGCAGGGGAAGGGGTGGTGACAAAGGCACAGTTCCTGTTTTGAAAAGTTAGGGGAAGACCCCCCCCCCATTAGCAGCACTGATAAACATCTCGATTAAAACCTTCCTTAGGGGTAAATCGAGAAGGGGTGGTTTGGTCCCATGCCAGTTGAGGGTGTTAGGGGGTGTGGACATTGCCGGAGGCCTTAAGAACTTACTGCAATCAGCAACTGAGGACGGTGTACAGGTTTTCAGGTGGTTAAACACACCCGGTACCTTCTCAGACGCCCCCAATGGTAGTCCATGTTTAGGGGATGATGAAGGGGGTTGAAAATGCCCAAACGTCAAATGTAACGATTTCAACGTGTTTGTGGAACCTTTAAGAGCAAGATTCATTCATTTTCGACTGCTTTGGCAACCTGCGACAAGTCCTGCAGCGTTTTTCGCAAACTTCAATTTGCGGTTTTCGAAAATGGGCTGGTTTTTGGGGTAACTACTCAAGTTGGGGAGTTGTGCTGAAGCAAATGCTTGGTAGGCGTCAGGACAAACGTCATACTGAGATTTCGAGCTTGTAGGTCAACTTTTCAAAATTTGGTGGCCTTTGAAAAAAGTGGTGTTTTAATTTTTTTGAGCAGTATATAAATGTATTAATAAAACTAAATAACAATTCAAAATCTACATAACACCCTAAATTTAAATATTCATTTACGCCACTGTCATTCAAATAAAAATTCCCAACATTTATACATGCGTAAACTGTTGAAATTTAAAGACGCTTCTGCCGTCTACAAGTGTTCAAAACTAAATCAAAACATTATACTGCTGCTCCTATACAGCGAACATTCCATTTAAATAATTGGCATATTTCAGTCGCGTGTCTGAGAACGCATCTGGACTGGTTATGTCATAGCCTTCTCGCCTGCTCTCCTTCCACGCCGCAGGTGCGAGACTTTCATTCATTTGTTTCTCTACCCTCACACAGTAACGGGTCTGCTTGCTTGTCAGCTGTTGTGGTCGAGACTGGACTCACAATGCTAGCAATGAACGCTAAACGCAGCTCTTGCGTTTGATAAAATAGACTTTACAAAAACTGTAGTAACTCGGCTAATTTTAGTTGAAATTCATTCATTCTTTAAACACTCATTCTTACATTTGCGATCGTTGTTCATGACCAACGATGCTGGCATACACGCTGTTTTGACATTAGAAATCAAACACTCATTAAAAAAAACATTTGCTCCTTCTAGCTATAACCTATGTGAAAACATTTTAAAAAATATTATTATTATTACCTAAAATAAACAACCCTTAATATCAACAAAAGTAAATATTTACACGCTATATACAAGTGTTTATCGCCTCTAAGACCTGTTCTTGAGCTATACGACCGCGTTAATTTCATTATCAACGCTCCTTTCTCATGATAGTGTTAATTTACTATAGCTTTATATTTACATTACTAGACCACTTTCTTGTCATGTCAAGTTAAAAGACATCGGTTTCTCAATGACCGATCATTCAAGATGAGTACATTGTCGTTACAATACCATTTTAATAAAATTAATAATGATTTAGAAAACAGGGACATTATATCTCTTCCAAATGGAGTTCCGCAATAAACGACATCTGTGTCGCAGATCTGATCACATGAGAAGTCTTCACTGACTCTCTTTAAAATACAACAGCGCTACTTTTATACAATCCTCAGTATTTCATGACAAAAAATACGGTAATCCCCTTCGTATAACAAACAATTATTTATGCCTAAAACCTCCATAACTCCACTATAAAAATGTCACTAACACTCTTGTTCTCAACAATGGTTCCATTGTACTGGTATAGCATTCTCCTAGCTTAGATCTTATTGTTGTTGCAACAATACAACACATCAATGAACAGCGATATCTATTCTACAATTACATTCATCGTTTTCAAACGATGGTATTAATAGATCTTTCGTGGTTTACTAAACAAAATTATTCAGACATAAAACACCATGTCTCCAAATATTTAATAAAAATACTTGTTTCCTCTTACTGGTCATTTCAAAAGTGCACGGTTGTAAAACTACATTGACACATAACGTAGTGTTACACGTGTGCCTTGATAACACCTTGTGTTATCTTATCGCTCAATAAGGATCGATCATAACCGGAAAAAGTTTTAACTAAACTTCCCTAAGATCGAATAAATTATCTTTCAAAAGATGTATCAAATCATTTATATTTAATGAAGAGCAAAGCCTTCCTTCAATGCAATATAATTTTGTCATTAGCTGAATGTAACATCATTCTACACAAAGAATGTTCATAACTATTCACTTTCACGTAGTATTCATAACGAATATAGCTTGCTTAGATAGTCGAATTGTTTCTAATGATAGTGATATTTCAGATTATACCACTCGTCGGTTTCTTCCTCTAATTATATATTTCTTCTTACAAAAAGAACACCCAAATTCATTTTAAACAAAATGAATTTAATGAATGTCCTAGACTAAACGTCCGAAGTCTTGAGTAAAAATCGAAATCGTAGAATAATGACTTCCTTAAAGATTTTCCCAATGGAAAATCAATTTCTCAAACCATAACTTCAGTTCAAAGACTGACTCGCCAATATTTCATAAGCATAGATGATAGTTGACTTTCATCTTATACTAACTCGAAGAATAAAATTTACTAAATATCGAAGTGAAAATACATGAAACAAATATGGAGAATTGTTGTTCCGAAATGCCATTAACACACTCAAACAAGAATAATAATGGAAAACATCTACCTTGATCTTGTAGAAAATTGACGTTCATCATCGGGTATCAGAAAATACCCAACTGAATTGTCATCCTGGTATGATTTGTTGAAATCAAACCCAGTCCCAGTCCCCTCCTCGAAAATGGAAAGGAATCCTTCTCAGCATATTTGTCTCCGCCTGGTATCGAACTTCGTTCTTCGGACTCGATTTCCATCTCAAATAATCATCGGGCTGATATATTCTGTCTTCCGCTGGTGCTTCTTCAATCGCCGACATCTCTAGAAGTTCCTTCATCATCATTGAGCAATATATTCTGGATAGCATCATCGTTACAAAATAAATTCGTAAGTTGAATGTCGATTCACTATCGTAGATGGTAAAGTTCATTTGGTTGGTCAATGAAAGATTATGTCTGCTCATAGTCGAGAACGAATGTACATGGAAATACATTAAATGTACTGGATGGAAGTGTACATAATGTATCATGTTGTCTCGGCATTCTATTTATCTAGATGTTATAGATCTTCTCATTGTTTCTTAACGTTGTTCCATTGTTGCTATCACAACTATGCCTTGATATATCCCAAACGCGTAATAATTTAATACATCATCACACACATACTTAAAAAGTCATAAACTATTTCCTCTTCATAATTGTCTGTAGCCATCATAATGTTCATACACAATAAAGTCACAGTGTTTATACAATATCACTGTACTTACTTCGAGCTGCAACGTGGACTTGCTTGGGTTGAAGTCGCACTGCACTAAAATGATATTCTCCGCTCGGAGTTGAGTAACTTTGTCTGACAACACAAATCCTCAAATATCTCGTAAAATAATCGGTGGATTTTACTGAATCTTCTTGTGGTGAAGCCTCATCACTGGATAAGTAAACTGATAACTCTTATATTTCGACAAAGTCGAACACTTGTCCGCTTTTAAGCAAATTGTCCGCCGCTCAACTTCGCCTAGATTGAAGCGGGGTTCTCGAAAAATGTTGGCCGGTAACACCGCTGCCTAAAGTGTCGCGTAGGACCTCACACTGTATCACGTCTACGGGAATGAATTACCTCCGGACGATACGTCTTGTCGCTATGAAGTCAGTCGAGAGAAGAACACTCTTGGCTGTCGTTCCCTCTTCAACTCGTCTGAAATTCGCGCCATTGCTCATGCCGCGCAGTTAGTGGCGCGTACTTGTAATAATGCTTATTACGGTGAAATTCTTCCGTTTAACGTCATTCAAAGTAGTAGTAATATCTTCTTTTAATTTTCTTCATGTTTTCAATGGAGTAAAATTGTTACATAGGGCTTAAATGGCATAGTTAATCACATTAACTAGGAAAAAATCCATGTCTGCTTCTATAAACCCTCCTCTCATTGGCTGAAAGCATATATCCAATTAATATTTTATAACAATTAACTGGTAATATTTCGTGCAATTTCCTTGTTGCTATGCACTTTCCAATGATCGAGAATATTCTAGGCGTCTCTGATCACGTGACGGGTTTCTCCCATAGCTTGCGTTCGCTAACAAATCTCGCCTTGAGCCAACTTCCAAGAGTTATATTCCAATGTTAAATTTTATCATGGGCTCGGATAATAACATCATTTTCATCATAAATCATCCAAATTTCGGGCGCAGTACTCTATCGTATACCTTCACTAGATCTACAAAATAAAAACACATCTGTCTATTCCTCTCGCAGCATTTCTCAATTACTTGGCGATGCTCAAACCTTCAACATACTCGTTGTTGTCTAAAACCACAATGATTTTTATCCGCATTACTCTCGGCTTATCTTCGAACTCTCCTTCTTCAATGCCTGCGCAAGTTTTACCCAGGACACTTATCAAAGGAATATCTCTATAACTGATGTAAACCTCCATGTTATCTAGCTCATAAACTGGGGTGATTACTGCTTTGGTCCAGTCAGAGGGTGCCTTTCTAAATCTCATGGCAACTCGATTATACTATACAACCATTTCATCCTAACTTTCCCACTATCTTCTACAATTTTTGGCCGAATATCAACCCTTGCCGCTTTGTGACTATACAGTCTACAAGCACTAATTTTAAGGAGCTCAAGAATAAAATTAGATGTTTAGGACTAAATTAATAATCAGCAAGCTACATAAAAGTATTTGGGAAATATGTTTTAAAGATGTTCGGAATGTCTCTACTTTCTCAACTGTGATACTTTTCCCGTTCTCATTCTCCTCCTGCATGATCTCAAAATCTGCCATATTGCCAGTTAAAATTCCATTTTTATTTATTAAGTGCGAAGTTTCTTGCAAGATACAGGGATGCAGTACTAGAAATAGCAAAGCCATGACTTGGGACAACCCCCCCCCCCCCCCCCCCATTGGTCCTTGACATCTACATTGACTTTTCCTGAATTATCCAAGACACTACTCATTTCCATTTTTCCTCCATCTCTCAGATTCTTTAAAACACTCCAAAAAGGCTTTTCTGCCGCTTGACCTATCGTTTCGAATTTATCTCCTAATTCCTCCTATGATTTCCGTTTTGACTCTACTGTTATTTGTTTGGTTCTGTATCTTTCCACTACATAAAGTTCTCTGTCTGCCGGATTCCTTGTATAGGCATTTGTATAGGCAACACTGATAAAGGAATGGCTTCTTATCTCTGCATTCCTTGTTAGGAGCCATTGTTTGTAAGCCTTCTTTTTACTTTTACAAGCCGATTTCACTATGTTATTCCACCAGGATGTGCGCTTCTTTCTGTCTCTACACACTGTTGTCCCAAGTCATGCCTTTGCTATTTCTAGTACTGCATCCCTGTATCCTGACCATTCCGTTTCAATGCCATGAAATTCTTTAACATCTCTCTCTCTCTCTCTCTCTCAACTCCGTACAGGCCATGGAGGCCCTGGGAGTAGTGGAAGGTAGAGGCTTCCACTTATTGTGACATCGGCACTAGATGGGATGGAGTAGTCAGCTCCACGCCCGGCCGTCTTTGCTCCCAGGAATTGCTTTGGTACTCATTTCTGGTGTAGGCTGAGTGAATCCCAGGGCTATTTGCGTTTCCGAAAGTGGTAGTTTTGTTTCTAAAATCCACTACCTGGGTGGGGAGCGAACCCACTACCCTTCTGTTAGAAGCTTAGCGCCTCTACCGACTGCGCCTCGCAGCCCCCCTCTTTACCATCTAATATTTGGAATTTCTCATCAACCTTTTCCATGTGCATCTGCCCAAGTACCTTATCTTGGAGATTTTCAACTGACAAGAAATTTCATTCTGGTCTGAGGAGGCAAAATTGAGAAGAGGTGGGTTCGATTCCCACCTCAGCCATCTTGAAAATGGTTATCCGTGGTTTCCCACTTTTAATCCAGGCGAATGCCGGAATGATTCCTAACTTAAATCCACGGCCGCCTCCTTCCGAATCCTTACGTGAATTACAAATCACACACTACTACAGACATCACATTAACACAGGTTATTATACAGATTCTACACACACCTAAGTGCACGGGGCTAAATAACCACGATGTCCAAGCCCCTCAAATGAAACAACAATACAACATTGTTAGTCAGGTTTAGAAAGTGTTGTGCTTTAACTTAATTCACAATGAACATGATTTTCTTTTTCAATCTATATGTTAACACATCACGAGGAACTGCATTGTTTGCTGACTCCGATAGTAGGCAATGCAAGCCTGCAGGCAAAGGACTAAAATTCACAAAATAATGTTGAAATAATGAGATTCAAAGCTTAGTTTGATTCCGCCTAGAATAAATTGTTTACAGACGCTAACTTGGGTCTAATTAAGGAAGGGTCCGGGAAGGGATTTTGGAACGAAGTCGGCCGTGGATTGTTGACATCCTGCCACTCCCTTCCCTGATATTTCCTTTATTATACCCAAGGTAGCAGTCGGCTGGGTGATCGGCTTGTCACCATCCCCAGGTGTATCTTCTGACAAAGTGTATCCAGCTCCAAGATAATGTCCTTGTGGCGATAGAAGAATGTTCCCTTGCAGAGAACGCGGGTGAGGCTGAGATTGGAGGATAAGCGATTAAGTAAATAATAATAGGCTAATAAAAAGCTAGGATGTAATGAAACAGCAAGCATAAAAAAGAAACACAAATTACAGGCACAAGTATTCCATTTTGGTGGGATTCGAATCGAATCGAGCCCAGCGCGCAGTGCATGAAAAATATAGCCTTTCGGCCCGGAGGCCTTTAGAGCAATATCCCTAATACGAGTGACCAGACAGCATTGGTTAGGGGTATTGGAATTAGAATTAGAATACCCTCTGCTCCAAAACTCGGATAACCAGAGATTGGGACGAGAGTATTATTTACTCCAACTATCACCTGATACATGCGATTATTACAATGTTTACATACAATTTAAAAATAAGTCACAAACGTACAACTACTTTACATTGTAAACAATTAACAAGGCACTAACAATGCTACTAACTTAATCTTATCCTAGTTGATACAGAGAGGCTCTCCTAGACTTTAACTAAGTTTTATAGTTTAGGAAACCATCTCCTGTACCTTTATGCTTAATTCACATGCATCTTTATTCTGGATCTCATCAGTCAATTTCCTATTCCACATTGCCCTGATGATATTTTAAAAAAATTGCTAATTCACCTGCCTTCCTCCTTTCCCATTTTAGTAATTTTATTAAAGTGTGATACTCATTTTCATTTTCTATTCTGTTTTAATCTGACTTGTCTACAAACTTTGCTCTTATCGATTTAATCTCATTGCATTCCCTGTTCAGGTGTGCTGCACCCATAACCTTCCCACAAAACAAGCCAAGGTCCTCTTTTCCTATTTCTCTCAATGCTTTGTTCTTATACACCCCCATTAACCACCAAAATATCCCTCTCATTTCTCTTTATGCTCATAAAGTTCCTTATTGCGCAGAACTCCGTTATGGTTCTCCTGTTGGCGCACTCTTCTCTCAGTACCTGCAACTCTATGCCATTAATCCTTCTGCGCACTTTTTTACACACCCTACCTTCCTCTCTTCGTAAGTCCCCATACCATAGATAACCCAATCCTAATCTTTCCATTATATTTCTTACCCCGTCCACCCAGTAGCCCTCTTGCTGATGCTTCATTTGGTGCAGGTAGGCTACCTTTAACATCCCCCCCTCCACCTACTTTCAGACGAATCCAATACTTAATGATCCTTTGTATAATATGTTTTCGATTGCTTACATCCTCACACAGCATTCTTGCTCTACAATTCACCGTGCAACTAGGTAGCCCCAAAATTATCTTAGCAAACGTTCTTACAATACTGTCCAGGGTTGCCGTTCCTTCTTCGAAACACCATACTTCCACTCCATATAATACTCTCGATACGATGAGTGCGTTAAACACATTTTATGAAATTTGTAGTCAAGATTCGGTAACTTACGTTCTAACACTTTAACACTCGCCAATGCCGCTAGCCCGTTCGATTTTGCCCTTCCAATTTGTTCAGTCCATTTTCCATTACTCGCCAGTATCGTCCCTAGATACTCACATTTTTTCACTATCTCTAGCTTTGACCCACACATGAACCACTTTTCATTCTTAGCCAGTTTACCTCCCTTTTTGCACACCATAACTTTGGTCTTTCGCGGATTAATTATTAAATTCCAGTCCTCACAGTATTTCACAATCTCAACAATACTATGCAGCATTTTAGGAGGCTTTACAGCGAGCAGGAGGATGGCATTAGCAAAAGCTAGGCCCGGGATATCATGATTGTTCAAGCAAGGGTTGGACCGTTGCTCAAAGCCCATTGATTCGAAAATATCGTTAATAAATAGCAAAAAGAGCACCGGTGATAATTTGCATCCCGGTTTTAATCCTAAATTAGACTTTATCTCTCCTACAATTACATCCTCTTTAATTTTAATTCCACAGTCACTTCGGAATACACATTCTCAATTGCTCTTATCATCTTATGTGACACCCCGATCTTTCCCAGTTTAACAATGACAGCTCCAAAAGTTTGGTGCGTTTCAGTCGCTCAACACGAATGTACCCAAAAGAGTTGGGTAATACCCTAATCCTGAAAAAAATACATGAAATTAATAAATACACTAGGATAAAACCCGCCAACCTGGGCCCATCATATGGGAAGCCAGGCAATGCCTGTCACAAGCCAGGACAAAGTGGTGAGTGATAGAGGAGTAACACCTCTGTAAAAAAACCTTGGTCCAGCTGGCCCGGCTGGTAGTACCTCGTAAGGGCCCCTTACCAGGGTTACGGTGAAGATGGTCAACGGTTTTGAAAGCGGAAGAAGGCTTCGGGTCTCAACGGTGGATAAAGCGGAAGAACTATCTTCATTTAGCAGCGTCTGTTCTTCTGTGAAGCGGCTGCGAAAGGCGTCTGTCTCCAGAGGAGCGGCCTGTTATTGAGCTCCGGGGCTTACAACCTCGGTTCTATTACTGGGAAGGAGCTTTCTGACCCACACTGGTTTGAACAACCAAGCATCATGGAATGTCGTCACAAAAAGGACACTACCCCAGGTAGTACCTCGTTGGGGGAATCTACCGTTCTTAGGAGCGCAATCAGGCCTGTGGATTCTGGGGAGCCTGAAACTAGATGCTTTGAGGGTATTACTACAAGTACAAAATTGAAGACGAAACAGAAATACTACTTTGGGACGCTGAACGTCAATTCACTACTGAAAGTTGGAAAACACAAAGAATTGACAATGATGATGGACAAACATGACATAACCATCTTGGCCATCCAAGAAACGAGATACCTAGATGAGGACATAATGGATATTGAGGGGTATAGGATTTATAAAGGAGAAAGGGCTGTGAAAATAGGTAAGAACATGCCTTTACTTGGCACGGCTTTTGTTGTTCGTAAGAAGGTTGTCAGTTCAATAGTGGAATTCCTTAGCCCTTCTGAGAGACTTTCTATTCTAACTCTCAGCTGCGGTAACAAAGGATACACGCTGATCAATGCTCATGCACCGATCAATGAGGACAACAGACGTAATCCTGAGAAAGTTGAACAGTTTTGGGACCTCCTTGAAGAACAGTTGGATAAAATACCATCAAAGAACATCAAGATCTTACTAGGTGACTTTAACGCTCAGCTGGGAACAGAACCGCAATTCAGATCAACAATCGGAGCCTATCCTGCTCACAAGATGACGAACAGAAATGGTATACGACTCGTCAATCTGTGTCGCACCTTCAATCTTCAGATAATGTCAACTTTCCACAAACACAAACCAAGCAAACAAAAGACTTGGCGATCACAGGGCAATGTGTGTGGAGAGAAACAGATCGATCATGTCGCAATCTCTAGGAGAGCGATTAAGGAAATAATGAATGTTAAAGTGCAGAGAGGTGCCCAGTTCGTTTCAGACCATTACCTCTCTAAGATCAAAATAAATTTAATTCCTCTCAATAAGACCCAGAAACAAGGAAATAAGATTCGTAAATATGACCTTGAAAAGTTGAAAATCGATCAAAATGTATTAGAACAATACCACCAGCAACTGACTTTTGAATCTCATAAATGGACGGACATTGCCTCCAAGATCCAACAAGCAGCTAATACTACAATCCTGACAGCTAAGAAGAGACAGCATAGATGGTGGAATGAGGATTGTGATGAAGTGCTGACTCAAAGAACAAATGCCTGGAAAAAGTGGAACTCGACCCGAAGACCTGAAGATTTCGATGTGTTCCGTGAAGCTCGAAAAGAAGCAGCCAGAACTTTCCGAAGGGCCAAGCGATTATATGAGAAGCAGCAGTTAGAAGAGATCGATCAGGATTTCCGGAAAAACAATACCAGAGACTTCTATCAAACGTTCAAGTCCAATTTGAAAGGGTATCAAGCCCCCAGCCTCTGTTTTAGAGATGAAAATGGGAAGCTGGGCCTGACCAACAAAGAAAACTGTACGATCATGTCTCGTTACTTTGAAAAATTGCTTAATTGTGATGAACCGAAAGAACGATTCACTGTGTGCGATCCGATCCACAAACTACTCAAATCATCCCCACCGTGTAAAGAGGAGATCAAACAAATTATCAACAGTTTAAAGAATAATAAAGCAGCTGGTGAAGATTCAATAGTGGCGGAACTACTGAAGCTGGCGAATGATGAAACTCTAGATGTACTAGTCAAACTTTTTGAAGAGATATGGAGAACTGGGATGTTACCAATTGAATGGCTGTCAGCACTAATCCATCCTCTACACAAAAAAGGTGATAAAAAGAATGTCATCAACTATAGAGGCATCTCATTAGTATCTGTTCCGTATAAGATTTTCTCCAAAGCAGTTCAGAACAGAATAGAAGCGCATCTTGACCAACAGATCGGGGAATACCAGGCTGGCTTCAGAAAGGGTCGTTCATGCCCGGAACAGATCATTAACCTGAAGAACATCATCAGGTACAAGAAGACAGGAGGATATAGTTACGTGGTCGTGTTTGTTGACTTTCAGAAAGCGTATGACTCCATCGACCGGGAGTCATTAATGAATATTTTGGAAGAGTTTGGAGTGGATGATACATCTAGAAATTTGATCAAACAAACTCTGACCAACACAGTGTCGAAAGTCAAATTTATGGGAGAGATATCAGAACCGTTTACCATTAGAACGGGCGTCAGACAGGGAGACGGACTATCTCCACTCCTCTTCAACTGTGTTTTGGAGAAAGTCATTCGAGAATGGAGGAAGATGTTAGACCAAGAAGAAAGAAATGAAGATCGGTTCAGACTTGGTCCTAAGCACAAAGGGATATACGTTGACTGTCTGGCCTTTGCGGATGACCTGGCCATTTTTGCTAACGACATAGATTCAGCAGTCAACAAGATCAATAGGCTGTCAGAAATTGCTGAAAAGGTAGGACTCCAGATTTCTATTCAGAAGACAAAATATATGACAAACATCTGCGATGGACCTGAATGGATTATCACTAACCTTGGAAAAATCAGTCGAGTCACAAATTTCCGTTATCTCGGTGAAGTCATCCAGCAGAATGGATTAGAAGAGGAAGCAATTAATGTCAGGATGAGGAAGTTAGACCAGGCATACCACATTACAAAAAATATCTATAACAAAAAGTCGATGAGTATAGGGGCCAAGTTCCGACACTATACCACAGTTGTAAAACCTGAGGGATTATATGCGTCCGAAACATTAACCATGAACACTAAAGGTCAAGCCGACCAACTGGAAAAAAGAGAGCGTAGGATATTAAGAAAAATTCTTGGTAATAGATGGGTTGATGGACAGTGGCGAATGAGAGCAAATGAGGACTTGTACAAGAACATAGACCCTATCACAGCATCAATTAAGAAGAGAAGGCTACTATTTTACGGTCACCTCATGAGAATGACTGATGATCGATTAACCAAAAGAATATGGAGTTTCATCAAGTCTAAGGCAACAAGGCCGAGATGGTTCGAGGAATGCGAAAAAGATCTCAGACAAATTGGTATTCTAGACCGAGAAATTCGTGACAGGAACACATTTAGATGATTGGTGAACAACTACCAAGGTTTTAAAATGGCATCAACTTCCGGAAGACGGAGAGGACCTTTGTCCGAGGAACATAAACAGGCACTCGTCGCTGGGGTCAGAAGATACTGGCAGGAAGTCAAAGCCGGAACAAGAGCAAGACCTAGACACTAAAGTGAAGTTGGTTGTTACCACGCAATCCATAGAGGCTCAACTCGATGTATATATAAAAAAAAACACTAGGATGACCAGTTTCGATAGTCAAGCGATCATCATCAGATTCATTACACTTAGACTATAAAATCTATGTTTGGAAATTCAGGTGAAAATATTTACAATATGTACAATTAATTAGTTGCAGTATTGGTAATGCAACTTGTCGGTGTATGCTAATCTCTACTTAGAACCTTATAAAATAAAGTCCCCGATTCTTGGATGTTACGGGTAAACGCGAGAAGCACTGAATGGATTTTGATGCGGTTTTCACCATTCTCTAAAGGATATCTCGAGGATGATTTCTGTAGAAAAAAAATTATTTATGATCAAAGGAAGCCGACCAGGAACGATTTCAGTGGAAAAGTCGAAAAAAAACCTGGCGTCCGAGCGCTTTGTAAGCTTACGCTGGGCCAACCGTTAAAAATATCTAAATACTATGAGTGTAAGAATTGTTCAGCATGAAAAGTTCTACAAAAAAAAGTCCGCGAGAGCATATGTCTATCTTCAATACATCGCCCACTATAAGTGTTTTTACGTTTTAATTTCTTCCAACTATGTCCATTCAACTACTGAAGCGACAGTTTACGAGCTAACTAAGGGCGAGTCTATCATCCCTGTTACAGCCTAGCTAGCGGGCGAACCTATTGTCCCAGATACAGCCAGCAGCAAACCTTTGAGTCGTGTTGAGTTAAGACTTCTGAGAAGGGTGGTTGTGTTTGGAGTTTCCCTGGAAGTGCAACTCGGGGTTTCTTCATTTCGCCTGTGAAACACAGTCAAGTTAAGGTTGGACGGAAGGGGGATTTGAGTTTCATTCACCTCGCGCTTCTCTGGAAGTGCAACTCCCATTTCGCCTGTGAACTTTTCGTTCCGCAAAATTCACAGTCAATTTAAGATTGGACGGAAGGGGGATTATATTATATTAAATTATATTGATTGGCGTATAATCTCTACTTAGTATAAATCAGAGTCCCCAATTCTTGGATGTCACGGGTAATCTCGAGAACCACTGAATGGATTGTAATGCGGTTTTCACTATTCTGTAAAGGATATCTCGAGGAAGGTTTCTGTAGAAAATAATTCATTTATAACCAAAGGAAGTCAAACACTAACGATTTCAGTGAAAAGGTCGAAAAAAACTGGCGTCCGTGCGCTTTTTAAGCTTACGCTGGGCAAACCGTTAAAAATATCTATATACTTCAGTGTAAGAATTGTTCAGCATGAAAAGTTATACAATAAAGCCCGGGAGAGCATATCTCTATCTTCAATACATCGCCAACTATAAGTGTTTTTACGTTTTCATTTCTTCCAAGAATCTCCATTCAGTTACAGAGGCGACAGTTTACGAGCTAGCTAGGGGCGAGTCTATCACCCCAGTTACAGCTTAGCTAGTGGACGAGCTTATTGCCCCAGATACAGCTAGCAGCAAACTGTCGAGTCGTGTTGAGTTAAAAATTTTAGAGAAGAGTGGTTGTGTTTGGAGTTTCCCTGGAAGTGCAACTCAGCTTTTTTTCATTTCGCCTGTGATTTTTTCGTTCCGCAAAATTCACAGTCAAGTTAAGATTGGACGGACGAGGGATTTGTGTTTCATGCACCTCGCCATTCTTAAATTTCGTCTGACTAGAATTTGTTGCACATGCATCTCCATGATAATATAATTAATAGTCCAGTCAGTGATGTAAACCCATCATGCCGAGACGTAAAACGGATATTGGTCGTTGTTCATTGACATTGAAAAAAAGAGCGCTTATCACGTAATGCATTCATAACTGTTCCCTGGCGAAGCCGGGTCGGGTTGCTAATTGTAGTATATATGATGTTGGGTGAATGCTAAAATGGTGATAGAAATCCGGAGTTTGTCTGTTTGGAGTGACTATATGGTTGTAAAAGTCAACTATGGTTGTACTGTAATAGTACAGGCTACTTATCTGGATGGATGTCTTCCTCGCTGGTGCTACAAGCAGTTTCAACTTTAGTCTTACACCAGTTGCGGTCAACTGAATTGGAATATTATCTCCTGAACTGGTTGTTCCCCTCCTCCCGCCCCGTATTCCTATGTGCTGTCTGAGGTCAGTGCATGTGTATTTGTGGGTTGTTGCCTAGTCTAGCTAAGATGTATGTTATTGGATTTAGGAAGGTCTTCAACTATTAAAGACCGTGGATCAGTCCTCGCCAACATCATATATCCTACAATTAGCATACACCGACAAGTTGCATTACCAATACTGCAACTAAATAATTGTACATATTGTACATATTTTCACCTGTATTTTCAAACATAGATTTTATAGCCTAAGTGTAATAGATCTGATGATGATCGCTTGACGATCAAAACTGGTCATCCTAGTGTATTTATTAATTTCATGTAATTTTTTTCAGGATTAGGGTATTGCCCAACTTTTTTGGGTACATTCGTGTTTACCGACTGAAGGGCACCAAACTTTTTTTTTACTAAGGCAATACTGAAAAATGGCTTCAAACCCCATAATGACAGCTCCCCTGGTCACTGAATCAAACGCCTTCTCCAAATCAATAGCTGTGTGATATACAGCTTACCTCTTTTCGTCCATACGTATTTGTCCATCAACGTGTTCACCACCATTATATTGTCACTGGTTCTCATCCCTTTTCTAAACCCTGTCTGGAGTCTCGAGAACACTTAACAGCCTTCTGCCCACGCCATTAAACGCTTGGTTAAGATCCCTGTGTACATTTTGCTCAGATTGTCAAGCAAAGTTGTGCCTCTGTAATTGCCTGGGTCTAATTTGTCTCCAAGTTTCTTTTATACTGGACAAATTATCCCCTCCTGCCACCCCCTCGGAAATCTACCTCCTTCAAAAATCTTTTACCAAGCTTTCCAACATAAAACTATTCTTACCCAACTCTTGCCAAAATTCGTTTGTTATCCCCGAAATGGCACCTGACTTTCCTCCTTTACTTTTTGACAAACTCATCTCTCTTGCTCCAATTATCTTTAGCATTTAACAGACTTTTATAATATGTAATCCATACTTCATCGCTAATTGAACTTCCGCCACCACTTCTGCGCCCCCAACAGTATGAATTTATCCTGTTCCACACTTTCCTACAATCGTTGGATTTAGAATCTTTGTTTAGTGCAGTTGCTTCTATGCCCTGCCACTCATTTTTGTTTTGCTGAGCAGTTCCCTCTATTATTTCCTTAGATGACAAAATTCTACTCTCACCGTATCATACCTAGATGTTAGGCCCCTTAAAACAATTATCATCATCATCATCTTCATCTCTTGTATACCTTCAGTGCCCTAATAACTTCGATTTTCTTCCTTCTACACGATTCATCGTGCCATCCTTTAATACTCTCTACCTTTCTCCTAGCCTTCACGCACATTTTCCACCCGGCCATCATAATTGTATTCTCAGCCATTTGTATTACCTCTTCAATTTGATCGTTACTGATAATTAAACTTATCCCTATCTTTAGAAGTTCAAAATTTTCTCCCTGGAAGTAGTTCTGAAACTCTCTGCAGTTTTCCTCCCTCCATCTGAATCTTTTTACTTTTCTCTCTTTAGCTTTAACTTGTGGATTTCCCTTTGATTTTGTCACCGCTCCCTGCATATTAACGACAATTGGTAGGTGGTGTGATTCACCCCATTCTTCAGCAGTGAATCTCTTAATTAGGGCTAGTGCTCCTCTGGAACATATTGCTAGGTCTATTACACTCCCTCCATTTTCTGTTATATATGTCAAGTTACCTCCATCCCCCACACAGACACCATTTAGTATATATAACTCATCTGCACCACATAGTTCCAAAATCTTTTCTCCGTTCTTGTTGCATTCTCTGTCTTTGCTATGTCTATCCCCACATGAGACCTCAGCAACCCCCTTTGTTGTAAAGGGGCGTTCTGTCTTCAACCCTCGCATTGAAGTCCCCTATAAGCACAATCTTTGTTTCCTCATATATATATTGAATTATGTTTATTTTAATTGTTAATTCATCGAGAAAGTTTTTTCTTGCTTACGGGGAATTCTCAGGAGGGTTGTAGACAAAACCAAAACATGCCGTTCCTTTCCCCTGCCCCTTAATGTCTGCTTTTACCCACAATACTTCTTCCAGCTCTGAATTAATAAATTCTGATAATTCACGCACCTCCTCTTTAATTATAACAACAATCCTACCCGGGAACCTACCGGTCCAATCTTTCCTAATCTTAGGTTGTGTATATATATTGTAGCGATCTATTTTAACCTCATAACTTGGAGGGAGCCAACTCTCAACAAATCCCACAATCTGCATATCTTCTATTAGAGTCTTAAATACATTGTTTCCTCTTATTTAAAAAAAACCTCTATATTTACACATGCAAAATTCCAATTTTGATATTTTTACCCCTCTTCGCTGGCAGTGGCTTTGCTTCTAGTAACTCTAGCTGTCTCTAGCTCTAGAATACTACCAGCTGGAGAAGAAATGACCTCTTTCTCCACATTCAACTGCCCTACCGAGGTTTTCTTGCCCCAAAGTTCCTTTAGACTAGTTACTCGCTGCTTGACAGTCTCACCTTTTTGCATACCACGCACTTCTCCGGTGTTCTTGTTGCTGACCTGAGTTGTTCCTGCTCGCGCAACTTCCGTATTGGACGTTGAGGTCGATGCTCTCTGTTGCGTCAACACCACACCTTCTGCTGAAACGTCAGTTGCTCCCACCTGATTGCTACGTATAACTGGCTCCTGTTGTTGTTCCTTCTCCATATCCTGAAGTTGTGTCACTGTCCAAATCCGCTCCCAGTTATTGCCGCTTATCGCCAGCCTATTGCATTTTACGTAAGCCTTTAGACCAGACTTCCTTGCCTTCATCAAATGAAACTCCAAGGTCCTCTGCTCACTAACCTCTTCTTTGCTCATGTCTCTTCTTACCCATATCCTTTCCCCTTTCAGATTCTTTGTGTTCGCCAGAATTCTGTGAGCCACCAGTGAAGAAACTAATGACACTTTCACGGACCTCTTGCCCTTCACCCGCCCTATCCTGAACACATTGTCAATATCTGAGTCCCCAATGATTATCTGTATGCCGTCACTAATCACTCGGAGTACCTTGGACAGTAGATCCTTGGTGCTTTCATTGACATCTTCCTTTAATCCGTAAATGAAGAAGTTTTTCTTTCTCTCATCCTGCTTGGTCTTCCTTAATTCTTCCACTTCCACTTCTAATATCCTCACCTTTTCTCTTAGGTCCTTTATCTCTCTACTATGTTCAGCCAGCCTTTCTGTCACTATTCCCATCTCTTCCCTTATACATGTCTTCATCTCCTTAAATTCCTTGCATTGCTCTCGAAGAATGTCCCGGATCTGGTCATTTTGGGACGCTTCCTTTACACTTTCTCTTTTTTTTTCAATTTCTTGCCATCCTAGCTGACCAGGCCCTGGGTTTGACTCCACTCCTCCAATTAACAGTAGCGTCGCCACAACCAGCGCTACCTTCCCCATCGCCAAAACCCCCATCTGCTCAGTGACATTTCCCACTATCACTTTCGCGACACCGAAATTGCACTTCACTCTAGCCTGCCAGCGGCCGATGACCGCCCGGTACTGCTGAATAGCGATTCCCATTATTCCTTACACTTCACTGTACGTCTGTTCACCTTGCTTGCTTGCTTGCTTAGAAAAAAACTGTTAGGGGTGTTGGGTGAATACCATTTTGATTCTTAATTAGCCAGGGTGTGGCTAGGTGCACTAAGGCACTGTGAAATACTTAATATGAAAAATAAAAATAAGACAGAGACAATTTTTATGAATTAAGAAAGTGAAAGGAAAGAAATCTAATTTGCTATAGTACCTGTAATTTGAGGAACAGAGTTTACTCGATGATAATTCGGGGGCGCTTATCGCGACACCCAGTGGCTTGGTAATCGCCCAACCTGTTTATGAGAGGGTTGGCGCTGCGTGTACTTGTTTTGAATAGGTTGCCTGCCTGCTTCCTAATCCTCTGACTGATGATCTCGAGGTGATAGTCCTGGTGAAGTTGGGTGTTACGTACGTACCAGGGGCACCTGATATCGTACGTAAAGCGCTGTTCTGAATAACCTGAAGTTTACTGATAGAAGTGGGGGCTGCAAACCCCCATGCTAGATAGCCATATTCCATGACTGGTCGCACTATAGTGCTGTATGCGAGTTGCTTACTAAAGACATCTAGTGAGCTCTGGGACCTTAATAAGGGACAGAGCTGCGCTAAGATCCCCTTCGCTTGGTTTGCGCACTGAAAACCCTCCTGAGCGAATGCCAATTGGCGATCTAGCGTGACTTCCAGATACTTAGTGGCTGCCTGCACTCTGATCACTTCACCAAAGAAGTTGAGATCCCGGACTTTTGTAAATTTCCTTTTTTCGTGAAAAGAGTGGCAGAACATTTATTCACATTTATTTTAATTCTCCATTTCTCTAGCCAGTCTTCTAGAGCGTCTATGGCGACTTGGAGGTTGTGTTTGACTCTATGTCCTTTCCAGGAGGTTCTGGAAATGGCGGTATCATCCGCATACAGGTGGAGTTCAGTGTTTTTAGGCTTGGCAATGTCAGCGACATATATATTGACGAGAGAGGGGGAAATGACACTGCCCTGAAGTACTCCAGCTTTGATATCTCTCATTGAGGATTGGGTATCCTCCACCTGGACATAGAATCTCCTATTCCTTAGGTAAGAATTTATAATCTTAAGTAAGTGCTCTGAGAAGCCATTGTGTTTCAATTTGTATAGCAGTCCACTGTGCCATACCTTATCGAACGCACGACTAATGTCTAAGATACGATTTTCGTTGAAAGAGCGTGTAATAATTTCTATTAATCGAAGTTATTGCTCGACCGTGGAGTGGCCTTTATGGAAGCCGAACTGCTCATCGTTAATGGTATTATCAATGAACACCTGAAGCCTGGAAAGTAGGGTCATCTCAAATAATTTTGAGATGATGGAAAGTAAACTAATAGTTCTGTAATTCTGAGGGAATGTGCTGTTGGTGTTGGGCTTGCCAATCATAATCACCTTGGCTACTTTCCAGGCATGGGCGAAATGACCGAATCTATAGATTGAATTAAAAATCTTTGTGAGGCAACACCTAAAATTGGTCATCTATACGAAGGTCCAGCATTCTATGCCCTATATCGCCATTACACTGCACTGGGATACCTTTTTTACGTAACTTCGTAGCATCTACAAAACGAGCATATACCCTTGATAATTACGTACGAAATCTGTCTGTAATATCTGTGCTGCTATTATGATTATACCCATAGGTTTATTTATTAGTAGTTGACTGGAATCAAGAGAAATCACTGAGACGCTGGGTACCGCCTGGCGGAAGAAAGTGGAACTTCGCTAACTTCCATTACTGTAACTTGGCCAGAATAATGTCATTGATGAAATTGAAAATGAAAATCCACAGCCTGCTTCCAGTCTCCAACCGGGTCGAAATTAATATTCGAAAATATTTTAATGCATGTATTACAGAATCAAGTATATTGGGGTTTAATGTATAATGCTTAACGTGCAGAATGTCTCAGGCCAACAAACGTCGTCATAGTACTCTTATTTGTCAAGATATTTCAGTTTTAGTAAAAGATAAAATATGACCTTGGTGAAATGATATATTCGCAAATATTAGAATACAGTACACAGATGACGGAATCAAGTAAGTTGGGGCTCAATAGATGGTGCAATTTCTTCACAATTATTTTAAAAGTAAGATTACTCGTACTGGTCGTTATTTCGGCGATTAGAAATGTCATCCGTATAATGGTTTGAACGTGCAAGCATATGATACATTCGTATGCCTACAAAATGGGTACCGCATTCTGAGGACAGAAACACACTGCATTGGCACGCCCATCCCATATTGGATCCTCCCCACTAAGTTTTAATTCAATATACTGTAAAGCAGAGCACCTGACAAGCACATGCACACACACGAAACTCTGCTTAAATCCGTATTTAGCCTCTAAAGAACTGCCCCGTAGCACTGTGCCATACAGTGGATGTGAGTAGAAAGGAGAGAAGTATGGAGATATGAACTGCCACATATCTTTAGTTTACATAATAATAATACCACTCGGGACAGTCTCCTACACAGTTGTTGAGAACGGGCATTCCAATTCAATTTTTATTCTAAATGAATTCTCAACAGATTTACTGAAGTGCTCTCATTGACCTCAAATACTATGTTAGTAAAAATAGTGTCTTCTGTTCTGTTGCCATTTACGACCAATTTATTCCTCAACAACCATGTTAGTCACCTCTCTAACATTTCTTAATTTTTATTGTGTATACTATTCAAAGTTCTATCAGCAGACATGCCATTGACATAAAGTACTAATGTACCTGGCAGGTTCTTGATGAGTACGTCGTTAATATATTCAAGAAATCAAAATGACCCAAATTCCGAACCTCGAATCACACCAGTCGTTACTTCGAATATATCTGATCGTTGGTGTTTGACTGCCATAATTTGGTTTCTATAAGTAAGATATGATTTAAGTAATGTTAATTATAGAGCTCTAACTCCTGAATATTTAAATTTAGCAACTAATATACAATGAGATACAGTATCAGTTGCTTTATTAAGGTCAAAGTAATTAGGAGAGACTCCAAATTGGTTATTGATTCAATAACAAGAAATCATATTGCTCTACTAGTTTATTGCTCTGGTCTGAAAGAGAGTTAAATGTTATTAATGAGGTTATTATTTTAAATGTGGTTGGGCAGTTGCCGTTTCATACAGCATACTTTTGTTACAATTGGCACTAATGATAGAGGTTGATAGTTCCCAGGATAATTTTTATCTCCTTTCTTGTGTATTGGAACTGTGATTGCAATTTTCAGAAGATCAAGACATACCCCTTACTTAAATAACCAGTCAATGAGGTGGATTGTGGGATATTACGTAATCAAAAAATTCTCTTAAAATGGAATTCTAAAACCCGTAATAATCTGCGCTCTTGGAGTTAGTTCTCCAACTATTATTAAGACCTTACCAGGTGTCACACAACGCCATACAAAATTTAACCATGTAGCATGCTAAATGAGACATCATTGGAATGAAATAAACTTCAGTATAATGTATAAATTCATTCTGTAGATGTAATGCACATCACTGTATGTATATTGTGGCAGGTGCCTCCAGCGCCTTGCCAATGTCGACTGACCGGCTTCTAAGTCTTGCGAGAGCCATCTGAAACTCTAATCTCTTTGGGCCCATTTCTCCTTGAGAGGTCTGGATTAAAACAAGAATGATATAGCTGTGATTTTGGCAGAGAGGTGAGGAGGGAAGTGACGAACAATGAATCCAGATGGTAAGATGATGAATAGTTTTGTACTTGATTGAGGAAATTAACAAGTAAAGAGAGGAAAGTAATTTGTTACCTTATAAATTGAACGACGTGAACGGTACTTAAGTAGTGGAGTAAGGCGGTTTCTAACGCACTCATTTTATTTGTACCCGACTGTACATGTTAAAATAATTAATATCTCGCGAACCCATGGTCGGATGTTGACAAATGAGGTGTCGTTGGACTCGGGTTGACGCCCTCTTTCCAATGGACCACTCATTTCAACGCCTAAATAAAACCTACCCCTACTAGGGGGTGAAATTGTAATTTTTTAGTGAAAGCCTCTTTTCAAATGGGACATGTATAAGCTGCACTGCTAAAATGAACTTAAACGTGGTTGCTCATATCGCGCATGCATTTTACGAGATGCCGCTATGGATGAACATTTTTGTTTTTGTTTTTTACGCATGCGCACTGGGGATTTTTGTAAGAGGGCGAGCTCTTTGAAAAAAAATGATTGATAAGAAGAGGTTTTGGTGGTGAGGAGAGAGCCAGATAGTCGCCTACTTTCCTACGACGTTTGCCGATATCTCTCGAACGCAAGGTCGGATTTGGACGTGTGACGTGTCAAATCGCTTGTTTCAAAGCCCTATATATGTTATTAATAGGTTAAAGTTTTGAGAATGAGGGAAACAGGCGTTTTGGGGTAAAATTATGATTTTAGACTTTTTCTGATATTTCACGAATGCCTGGTCGGATTTGGTCCTATGACGTGTCAAATGGCTTGTCTCGAAACCCTCTTTATTTTGGTAATAGGTTAAAGTTTTTGAGAATGAGGGAAACAGAATTTTTTGTTGTAAAACCGTGATTTTAGACTTTTTGTTATATCTCACAAACCAATAACGCCAGAGACGTATACGAGGGGTCGTAGGACTCGGGGTGACGCCCCTCCCCTATCTCCCTTTCGAATATAGTATTTATGTTTAAAAAAATGCGAAAGAGCCTAACGACACTTATGTTGAAAACATTTCAGTTTTTAAAACTTTTCTTAAATTTGTCTAAAATGTTCATGACGAGTGGTTGTAGATAGAAAGAGACGATACCACTGGACACGTGTTTCAACGAAGCTATTACTGGCCACGGTGGTGATATACCAATACAGTATTCGCTATTTCGATGAGACGGCGGGTCGAGGGTTCGTTTTCTGATTTTTCCTATGATGGAATTCCTAATTCCTAAACCCCCTGAAGGGGGTCTTTAACGTGTAAACGATTATGAGTGACATGACAAATGATAATTCCTTGATTCGATGAAGTTGGCTTTAGATAGAACAAACAGAACTTGGTTATATGTTGCTTGAAGTGAGTATAGAAAACAAACTTGCTGGGGCAGACTGACAGGATGTGAATGTTATTTGATCTTATTGGAATGCATTGACTTGACAGGGCAATGAAAAAAAGCACAGAGATGCTGAGGACACTTGAAGGTCAAACGATATGGCAACCATGGTGGGAGGGGGAAGCTAGGATGATGTCGCCGATCATGTTCAATGGATGAATTTATATTTTGCGAAGCATTGTTCGGAGAGGGTCATGGGACGACTTGTTTTAAGGGTATTTATTTTTTCGATGTTTCCTATGGTGGACTCATTGATTGAAATAATCCAAAACTGCTAGGGCATGGCCTTGAGATTTTATAAACCGATAATGGGATTTTGACATACAAGATCCACTCAGAACTTGACATGATGTCATTCTTTTTATGGCTTATGAATTTCCCCAAAAAAGACCCAAAACAACAAGATCATGGACTTTTGCTTTTCTTAATATATTGCAAACCCATAATGTAAGATGTTTACTGTGAGTGACGAAATCTAGCTAGGTAACGAAAGAATTATTGTAGGATATATGTATGGTGACTGACACGTCTTTGACCATTGGAACTTGTTTTCAGATCTGACTGTAGTACATAGGGAGTATAGGTTGTAGGCATGGATTGACAAACGGTGCACACAAAATTCAATTTATCGATTCAAGAATTAAGAGTAGACTATCATTAATTAATTGGTTAAAGAGTGTAGCTAAAAATAAAAAAATGGTGACTACATTAAACTAAACTGAACCAAGTCGAATCAAACCCAACCGAACCAAACCAAGCCTAAAGCAAACCAAACCTAATCAAGAACAAGCCAAGGGCTTAAGTGTAAAACTTGTGGGGGAATGCAGTCATTGGCAATGTCCAAAGGAAGGGATAACGCTCTACCTCTAGAGGGTAAGGTAAAGCTAGCGCATGGTGCTAATGCATATTCCCAAGTACATGAACCACACACACACACAACTATCCTATGCTGTTTTTATGAGTTAACTGTTAAAACTTACTCAGTGGTTAGTGAGCAAGATGGTCGCTACACACAACAAGCTTTAAATACTTGAGGCTAATAATCTATACACACACACACACGCTTGTTCTAAACTAAACTGTCTTGCTGGCAGTGCTCACACAGTAGGCAAATGACAGAAATGCTTGGCTAACAGAAATACAATCATTTTCGTTTGTCTAATGTTACCAGCTAACCATTACATGCTATAGTGGTGAGCACATGTGCCTCTTGCACTGGAGATCGTAACTCGATTTCTAGCTCTAAGGCCTAGAATGAATCAAACTAAGAAAGAAGGGTATGGTGACGCAGTGGTTAAACTGTTAGCCTTTCACTAAGATAGACTAGGGTTTGATTTTAGGTTAATATACATGTCATAAACAAACAAACAAACAAACAAACAAACAAACAAAAAAAGCAGAGATAATGTTTAAAACTGATTACACTTGTCTCTTTTCAAATTATTACTTAGATTGCAAATACAAAGGTGGACTGGGTTTGATATTCAGTTAATGCTGCCTATCGCATACTAGCCTGTAAGAAAGCCAAACAAGCAAAAGGCGTAGGTAGAGCAGTGGTAAAATCGCTATGTGTAGAGAACTACCTAACGGTTTTATGAACTGGCAATGGTATGTCGCATAAACAGTGCAGGATACAATCCAGCAACCATAATTTGTATCTTGTGGAGCAGAGAAAACATATATATAGAGAAAGATATAGAAAGCTAGTGTATGTATGGGTAGCATTGATAATTTGACCAGAGAAAATACGATGAGGTAGGGTGGGGAGAGGGAGAATTAACACTTATATATGAATGAATGGTAAATAGTATTTTAGTTTTTTTTCCCCAATAGTTTTGTTTTTTAAATGCAGTGGTAGATAGTCGTTATTTTGTAAAACATTCTTACTTGCAGTAGTAATAAGACTCTATGGTTTCGCTAACACATAGATAGACTGTATTATTGCCATGGTCAAGCACTCACATTAAGATCATTTACAAAATCATAAAATGAAAAATAAAAAATCTTGTTTTGGAAATATCGTTTTTCAACATACACAAAATAAATATATAAAAAATTTGTAAACAGCAAAATGGAAAATCCATGGTCAAGCACTCACATTAAGATCATTTACAAAATCATAAAATGAAAAATAAAAATCTTGTTTTGGAAATATCGATTTTTTTCAACATACACAAAATAAATATATAAAAAATTTGTAAACAGCAAAATGGAAAATCCATGTTTCCATATAGACAAAATTTAAAAACCTTAAACGGACATTTAAGAAAATATATATAAATGGGAAATTGACAAATGTGTAAATATGAAAATGGAAAAATCCATGTTTCCATATCATGAAATTGAAAAACATCAAACTGTCATTTTAAAAAATGCAAATGGAAAATTGACAAATTGCAATGTGTGAAATGTGAAATTGAACAAATGGCTATCATTATTTAAAAAAAAAAAAGAACATGGTGCTCTATGGTTGAGGTGTGAATCAAACCCTTTCTACTTATTTGGACCACCCGAGACTGAGTAGACTAGTTTAAGTTGTCATACCACTTTTAAAAGTTTGTGTTAAATCTAGGAATTGAACCCAAGAGCTTGTAGGGGAGATCAAAGGTTATAATATGTTAAACAGATAGCCTTGAATGAAGGGTGTGGTAGCTATATAGAGATGAGACGTTTCGCTCGGGGCAGGGAGGCATGGAGATCTGCATCAAACCAGTCAAAGGACTAAAGACTCAAACAACAACATGTACGTTCACCAAAATAATGTTGTGTAACGGTAAATGTTAGTCAACGAACAGTAATGCATTACTAAAACCCATGACACGATACCTAAGAGCTTTTCTAAAATGATTTTAAAATGCCTTTAACCCTATATTGAACACCCAGTTCACAAAACTCATAACTGCAATGTTATGGTAAAACAAAACAAAATCTATATTTCAAAACAAACAAGTGGTTTAGTCAATGTATACTGGAAAAAGTTTTGTAAACACTCAAGTCCTCAAGACCAATTAAATTAGTAACTGTCAGGTTGGCCGAGTGGTTAAGGTGTTTGACTTAAGATCAAATTTCTGTATAAGGAAGCAAGGGTTCGAATCCCTTACCTGACATAACTATTGCCTTAACATGGCTTGGCCACACTGTATTATTATGATACTCAGTACACAAACCATAGATATAGTGTATTGTTTAAGGCCACTCTCTTTCTGAACATAGTCAGAGACTGTTGATGGTTAACAATTGTATTAATAGTGGGACATGGGGATAGCAATTAAGAAAAAACAGCCAATACCCATACAATATTTTTATTCATTTTAGTTTTTTTTTACAATAGTTACACACTGAATACAACTTTTTATCTCTTTACCATTGTTTGATATAGATTTTAAACACAACGCTTGTTGTAGATCCTTTTACAACTTTCTCTAGGTACTCTTGTTCTTAAAAACTGGGGAAGCCGCAATGGTTTTATAGACATTAAACCCTCATTCTCTTTTTTTTCATTATTATTATAATAATTATTATAAATATTATCTTTATAATTATTATAGTCATTGTCACCATCATTATCATCATCATCATCATCATCCTCAACATCACTAGAACTATCCAATTCCATTTTTTCCTTTTCAAAAGGGATCTCTTGAAGAGTCTGTGTTGCTTTTGATAGTGTTACGGGTTTATTGAACGTTGACAACTGTCCTAACATGACTTTTTGAGGAGATAAATGTTTTTTCATAAGGAAGTCACTATGTTGAGTAACACTATGTTTTTGTCGGACTTGCTTTTTCTTGTTCTTTTGATCATGTTTTGTTAACACTAACGGTGTTTCATTTGGTATACCACATTGATGAGTACCCACACTTAAGACCTCACTATGTTTACTTTTTAGATGACCTAGACATTTTGTTGTTCTTTGTTTTGAGCACTGCCAAAATATGATGCCATTCGCATTTTCTCGCTTATAGTTATAAGAGTACCCATGATACAGGGCACGTGGTTTACCTTTATTGGTTATAGTATATTCCATAGTAGTCACTGACTTGTATAGTCGATCCGCCTACTACAAAGGTCTGAACACTTGTGGTGAAAGAATGATGTTGTGTTGACGTTTTATGCAGGATAATGTTGGTGGCATATGTGGGTGGCTTATGTTGATGACATGTGTTGTTGGCTGATTTTGGTGGCTTATGTTGATGGTTTATGGTGGTGGCTTATGTTGATGGCTTATGTTGGTGGCTTATGTTGATGACATATGTTGGTGACTTATGTTGATAGCTTATGTTGGTGGCTAATGTTGATGACATATGTTGTTGGCTTATGGTGGTGGCTTATGTTGATGGTATATGTTGCTGGCCTATGTTGATGGTTTATGTTAATGGCTTAGGTTAATATCTTAGGTTGATGGCATAAGTTGATGGCTTATGTTGGTGGCTTATGGTGGTGGCTTATGCTGGTGGCTTATGCTAGTGGCTTATGGTGGTGGTTTATGGTGGTGGCTTATGTTGATGACATATGTTGGTGGCTTAAGTTGGTGGCTTATGTTGGTGGCTTATGGTGGTGGCTTATGGTGGTGGGTTATGGTGGTGGATTATGGTGGCTTATAGTGGTGGCTTATGGTGGTGGTTTATGGTGGTGGCTTATGTTGATGACATATGTTGGTGGCTTATGGTGGCTTATGGTGGTGATTTATAGTGGTGGCCTATGTTGGTGGCTTATTTTTGGTGGTTTACGTTAATACCTTATTTGTAATGGCTTATTTGACAAGTTATTGTTGTCAATGTATTTAGAGGATTTTTCTCTTGGTTTTGGAAAGTATCTCAACTCTTTTTTATGGTAGCATAATGCTTACCGCCATGTTTGTAAGCAACAACAACACACTAAAATTCCAAGAATCCAAAGTACTCTAAGGTTAATGATTGTCTCTCAACTCCATTCAACGTCTAGTCAAAAAACATTATATATTTTTCACATTTTACAAAAAAGGTAAATTGGGAAAGTAAGCTATATGTTTAAACTAAAAATCATATCAAATCATATGCTAACTCCAACACCTACGTCTACCCCAATCTCAGTCAAAAAAATATAATATTCTTCAAATTTTTCCAAAACAGTATTTGGAAAGTAGGCCATATTTTGAAAACTAATCATCCTATAAAGTCATATATATATATATACTGAAACCAATGGCTTTTATATCCTCAATCTTAAGAACAAAATATGGAATTTTTGACATTTTTTCCAAAAATGTTCATTTTAAAACGGGGCTATATTTTGGAAACTAGGAATTTTACAAGAAAGTTTGTTTAACGTAAATGGCAGGTATTTACCCCCACTACCCGCAAACCAAGTCCCAGGTCTCTGGGGAAAAATCCAAAAAAAGTTCAATTTGGAAAGTAGGCAATATTTTGAAAACTAATCATCCTAAAAAGTCATATATAGACTCAAACCAATGGCTTTTATGTCCTTAATTGGTAGAACAAAACTTAACATTTTTTCAGTTTTTCCAAAAAAGTCCAATTTTCAAAAATTGTCTATATTTTGGGAACTAAGAATTTTACAAAAAAGTTTGTTTAACGAAAATGAAAGGTCTTTACCCCCCTCTACCCAAAACATAAATTTCAGGTCCCTAGGACAAAAACTGTGCAGTATATATATATATATATATTTTTTGGGGAGGGGGTCTATATTCACTTTACCTCCCCACTTCACAAGATGGCGGCCATAGCTTAACTTAACCTAGCCTAACCTAACCTGACCTACGAGGTGTGATCAAAAAGTTCCAAAAATGTGGCTGCAACTTAACCAAACCTAGCCTAGCCTAACCTAACCTCCCTGTTGACTAGCCCCCTTTGGACGGGTCCTTTTTGAAGGGAGTCATTTTTTTTACGTGTCCCGGAGGACGGGTCCTTGTTGACGGGTCCCAGTGGCGGGTCCCCTTTGACATAATTTGGATAAAATGCAAGGCCAGTCCATAGGGATCAGTCCAAAGGACCCGCCACAGGGACCCGTCAACAAGGACCCGTCCTCCGGGACACGTAAAAAAAATGACTCCCTTCAAAAAGGACCCGTCCAAAGGGGGCTAGTCAACAGGGAGGTTAGGTTAGGCTAGGCTAGGTTTGGTTAAGTTGCAGCCACATTTTTGGAACTTTTTGATCACACCTCGTAGGTCAGGTTAGGTTAGGCTAGGTTAAGTTAAGCTATGGCCGCCATCTTGTGAAGTGGGGAGGTAAAGTGAATATAGACCCCCTCCCCAAAAAATATATATATATATATATACTGCACAGTTTTTGTCCTAGGGACCTGAAATTTATGTTTTGGGTAGAGGGGGGTAAAGACCTTTCATTTTCGTTAAACAAACTTTTTTGTAAAATTCTTAGTTCCCAAAATATAGACAATTTTTGAAAATTGGACTTTTTTGGAAAAACTGAAAAAATGTTAAGTTTTGTTCTACCAATTAAGGACATAAAAGCCATTGGTTTGAGTCTATATATGACTTTTTAGGATGATTAGTTTTCAAAATATTGCCTACTTTCCAAATTGAACTTTTTTTGGATTTTTCCCCAGAGACCTGGGACTTGGTTTGCGGGTAGTGGGGGTAAATACCTGCCATTTACGTTAAACAAACTTTCTTGTAAAATTCCTAGTTTCCAAAATATAGCCCCGTTTTAAAATGAACATTTTTGGAAAAAATGTCAAAAATTCCATATTTTGTTCTTAAGATTGAGGATATAAAAGCCATTGGTTTCAGTATATATATATATATGACTTTATAGGATGATTAGTTTTCAAAATATGGCCTACTTTCCAAATACTGTTTTGGAAAAATTTGAAGAATATTATATTTTTTTGACTGAGATTGGGGTAGACGTAGGTGTTGGAGTTAGCATATGATTTGATATGATTTTTAGTTTAAACATATAGCTTACTTTCCCAATTTACCTTTTTTGTAAAATGTGAAAAATATATAATGTTTTTTGACTAGACGTTGAATGGAGTTGAGAGACAATCATTAACCTTAGAGTACTTTGGATTCTTGGAATTTTAGTGTGTTGTTGTTGCTTACAAACATGGCGGTAAGCATTATGCTACCATAAAAAAGAGTTGAGATACTTTCCAAAACCAAGAGAAAAATCCTCTAAATACATTGACAACAATAACTTGTCAAATAAGCCATTACAAATAAGGTATTAACGTAAACCACCAAAAATAAGCCACCAACATAGGCCACCACTATAAATCACCACCATAAGCCACCATAAGCCACCAACATATGTCATCAACATAAGCCACCACCATAAACCACCACCATAAGCCACCACTATAAGCCACCATAATCCACCACCATAACCCACCACCATAAGCCACCACCATAAGCCACCAACATAAGCCACCAACTTAAGCCACCAACATATGTCATCAACATAAGCCACCACCATAAACCACCACCATAAGCCACTAGCATAAGCCACCAGCATAAGCCACCACCATAAGCCACCAACATAAGCCATCAACTTATGCCATCAACCTAAGATATTAACCTAAGCCATTAACATAAACCATCAACATAGGCCAGCAACATATACCATCAACATAAGCCACCACCATAAGCCAACAACATATGTCATCAACATTAGCCACCAACATAAGCTATCAACATAAGTCACCAACATATGTCATCAACATAAGCCACCAACATAAGCCATCAACATAAGCCACCACCATAAACCATCAACATAAGCCACCAAAATCAGCCAACAACACATGTCATCAACATAAGCCACCCACATATGCCACCAACATTATCCTGCATAAAACGTCAACACAACATCATTCTTTCACCACAAGTGTTCAGACCTTTGTAGTAGGCGGATCGACTATACAAGTCAGTGACTACTATGGAATATACTATAACCAATAAAGGTAAACCACGTGCCCTGTATCATGGGTACTCTTATAACTATAAGCGAGAAAATGCGAATGGCATCATATTTTGGCAGTGCTCAAAACAAAGAACAACAAAATGTCTAGGTCATCTAAAAAGTAAACATAGTGAGGTCTTAAGTGTGGGTACTCATCAATGTGGTATACCAAATGAAACACCGTTAGTGTTAACAAAACATGATCAAAAGAACAAGAAAAAGCAAGTCCGACAAAAACATAGTGTTACTCAACATAGTGACTTCCTTATGAAAAAACATTTATCTCCTCAAAAAGTCATGTTAGGACAGTTGTCAACGTTCAATAAACCCGTAACACTATCAAAAGCAACACAGACTCTTCAAGAGATCCCTTTTGAAAAGGAAAAAATGGAATTGGATAGTTCTAGTGATGTTGAGGATGATGATGATGATGATGATAATGATGGTGACAATGACTATAATAATTATAAAGATAATATTTATAATAATTATTATAATAATAATGAAAAAAAAGAGAATGAGGGTTTAATGTCTATAAAACCATTGCGGCTTCCCCAGTTTTTAAGAACAAGAGTACCTAGAGAAAGTTGTAAAAGGATCTACAACAAGCGTTGTGTTTAAAATCTATATCAAACAATGGTAAAGAGATAAAAAGTTGTATTCAGTGTGTAACTATTGTAAAAAAAAACTAAAATGAATAAAAATATTGTATGGGTATTGGCTGTTTTTTCTTAATTGCTATCCCCATGTCCCACTATTAATACAATTGTTAAACCATCAACAGTCTCTGACTATGTTCAGAAAGAGAGTGGCCTTAAACAATACACTATATCTATGGTTTGTGTACTGAGTATCATAATAATACAGTGTGGCCCAAGCCATGTTTAAGGCAATAGTTATGTCAGGTAAGGGATTCGAACCCTTGCTTCCTTATACAGAAATTTGATCTTAAGTCAAACACCTTAACCACTCGGCCAACCTGACAGTTACTAATTTAATTGGTCTTGAGGACTTGAGTGTTTACAAAACTTTTTCCAGTATACATTGACTAAACCACTTGTTTGTTTTGAAATATAGATTTTGTTTTGTTTTACCATAACATTGCAGTTATGAGTTTTGTGAACTGGGTGTTCAATATAGGGTTAAAGGCATTTTAAAATCATTTTAGAAAAGCTCTTAGGTATCGTGTCCATGGGTTTTAGTAATGCATTACTGTTCGTTGACTAACATTTAACCGTTTACACAACATTATTTTGGTGAACGTACATGGTTGTTGTTTGAGTCTTTAGTCCTTTGACTGGTTTGATGCAGATCTCCATGCCTCCCTGCCCCGAGCGAAACGTCTCATCTCTATATAGCTACCACACCCTTCATTCAAGGCTATCTGTTTAACATATTATAACCTTTGATCTCCCCTACAAGCTCTTGGGTTCAATTCCTAGATTTAACACAAACTTTTAAAAGTGGTATGACAACTTAAACTAGTCTACTCAGTCTCGGGTGGTCCAAATAAGGGTTTGATTCACACCTCAACCATAGAGCACCATGTTCTTTTTTTTTTTTAAATAATGATAGCCATTTGTTCAATTTCACATTTCACACATTGCAATTTGTCAATTTTCCATTTGCATTTTTTAAAATGACAGTTTGATGTTTTTCAATTTCATGATATGGAAACATGGATTTTTCCATTTTCATATTTACACATTTGTCAATTTCCCATTTATATATATTTTCTTAAATGTCCGTTTAAGGTTTTTAAATTTTGTCTATATGGAAACATGGATTTTCCATTTTGCTGTTTACAAATTTTTTATATATTTATTTTGTGTATGTTGAAAAAAATCGATATTTCCAAAACAAGATTTTTATTTTTCATTTTATGATTTTGTAAATGATCTTAATGTGAGTGCTTGACCATGGATTTTCCATTTTGCTGTTTACAAATTTTTTATATATTTATTTTGTGTATGTTGAAAAACGATATTTCCAAAACAAGATTTTTTATTTTTCATTTTATGATTTTGTAAATGATCTTAATGTGAGTGCTTGACCATGGCAATAATACAGTCTATCTATGTGTTAGCGAAACCATAGAGTCTTATTACTACTGCAAGTAAGAATGTTTTACAAAATAACGACTATCTACCACTGCATTTAAAAAACAAAACTATTGGGGAAAAAAAACTAAAATACTATTTACCATTCATTCATATATAAGTGTTAATTCTCCCTCTCCCCACCCTACCTCATCGTATTTTCTCTGGTCAAATTATCAATGCTACCCATACATACACTAGCTTTCTATATCTTTCTCTATATATATGTTTTCTCTGCTCCACAAGATACAAATTATGGTTGCTGGATTGTATCCTGCACTGTTTATGCGACATACCATTGCCAGTTCATAAAACCGTTAGGTAGTTCTCTACACATAGCGATTTTACCACTGCTCTACCTACGCCTTTTGCTTGTTTGGCTTTCTTACAGGCTAGTATGCGATAGGCAGCATTAACTGAATATCAAACCCAGTCCACCTTTGTATTTGCAATCTAAGTAATAATTTGAAAAGAGACAAGTGTAATCAGTTTTAAACATTATCTCTGCTTTTTTTGTTTGTTTGTTTGTTTGTTTGTTTGTTTGTTTATGACATGTATATTAACCTAAAATCAAACCCTAGTCTATCTTAGTGAAAGGCTAACAGTTTAACCACTGCGTCACCATACCCTTCTTTCTTAGTTTGATTCATTCTAGGCCTTAGAGCTAGAAATCGAGTTACGATCTCCAGTGCAAGAGGCACATGTGCTCACCACTATAGCATGTAATGGTTAGCTGGTAACATTAGACAAACGAAAATGATTGTATTTCTGTTAGCCAAGCATTTCTGTCATTTGCCTACTGTGTGAGCACTGCCAGCAAGACAGTTTAGTTTAGAACAAGCGTGTGTGTGTGTGTATAGATTATTAGCCTCAAGTATTTAAAGCTTGTTGTGTGTAGCGACCATCTTGCTCACTAACCACTGAGTAAGTTTTAACAGTTAACTCATAAAAACAGCATAGGATAGTTGTGTGTGTGTGTGGTTCATGTACTTGGGAATATGCATTAGCACCATGCGCTAGCTTTACCTTACCCTCTAGAGGTAGAGCGTTATCCCTTCCTTTGGACATTGCCAATGACTGCATTCCCCCACAAGTTTTACACTTAAGCCCTTGGCTTGTTCTTGATTAGGTTTGGTTTGCTTTAGGCTTGGTTTGGTTCGGTTGGGTTTGATTCGACTTGGTTCAGTTTAGTTTAATGTAGTCACCATTTTTTTATTTTTAGCTACACTCTTTAACCAATTAATTAATGATAGTCTACTCTTAATTCTTGAATCGATAAATTGAATTTTGTGTGCACCGTTTGTCAATCCATGCCTACAACCTATACTCCCTATGTACTACAGTCAGATCTGAAAACAAGTTCCAATGGTCAAAGACGTGTCAGTCACCATACATATATCCTACAATAATTCTTTCGTTACCTAGCTAGATTTCGTCACTCACAGTAAACATCTTACATTATGGGTTTGCAATATATTAAGAAAAGCAAAAGTCCATGATCTTGTTGTTTTGGGTCTTTTTTGGGGAAATTCATAAGCCATAAAAAGAATGACATCATGTCAAGTTCTGAGTGGATCTTGTATGTCAAAATCCCATTATCGGTTTATAAAATCTCAAGGCCATGCCCTAGCAGTTTTGGATTATTTCAATCAATGAGTCCACCATAGGAAACATCGAAAAAATAAATACCCTTAAAACAAGTCGTCCCATGACCCTCTCCGAACAATGCTTCGCAAAATATAAATTCATCCATTGAACATGATCGGCGACATCATCCTAGCTTCCCCCTCCCACCATGGTTGCCATATCGTTTGACCTTCAAGTGTCCTCAGCATCTCTGTGCTTTTTTTCATTGCCCTGTCAAGTCAATGCATTCCAATAAGATCAAATAACATTCACATCCTGTCAGTCTGCCCCAGCAAGTTTGTTTTCTATACTCACTTCAAGCAACATATAACCAAGTTCTGTTTGTTCTATCTAAAGCCAACTTCATCGAATCAAGGAATTATCATTTGTCATGTCACTCATAATCGTTTACACGTTAAAGACCCCCTTCAGGGGGTTTAGGAATTAGGAATTCCATCATAGGAAAAATCAGAAAACGAACCCTCGACCCGCCGTCTCATCGAAATAGCGAATACTGTATTGGTATATCACCACCGTGGCCAGTAATAGCTTCGTTGAAACACGTGTCCAGTGGTATCGTCTCTTTCTATCTACAACCACTCGTCATGAACATTTTAGACAAATTTAAGAAAAGTTTTAAAAACTGAAATGTTTTCAACATAAGTGTCGTTAGGCTCTTTCGCATTTTTTTAAACATAAATACTATATTCGAAAGGGAGATAGGGGAGGGGCGTCACCCCGAGTCCTACGACCCCTCGTATACGTCTCTGGCGTTATTGGTTTGTGAGATATAACAAAAAGTCTAAAATCACGGTTTTACAACAAAAAATTCTGTTTCCCTCATTCTCAAAAACTTTAACCTATTACCAAAATAAAGAGGGTTTCGAGACAAGCCATTTGACACGTCATAGGACCAAATCCGACCAGGCATTCGTGAAATATCAGAAAAAGTCTAAAATCATAATTTTACCCCAAAACGCCTGTTTCCCTCATTCTCAAAACTTTAACCTATTAATAACATATATAGGGCTTTGAAACAAGCGATTTGACACGTCACACGTCCAAATCCGACCTTGCGTTCGAGAGATATCGGCAAACGTCGTAGGAAAGTAGGCGACTATCTGGCTCTCTCCTCACCACCAAAACCTCTTCTTATCAATCATTTTTTTTCAAAGAGCTCGCCCTCTTACAAAAATCCCCAGTGCGCATGCGTAAAAAACAAAAACAAAAATGTTCATCCATAGCGGCATCTCGTAAAATGCATGCGCGATATGAGCAACCACGTTTAAGTTCATTTTAGCAGTGCAGCTTATACATGTCCCATTTGAAAAGAGGCTTTCACTAAAAAATTACAATTTCACCCCCTAGTAGGGGTAGGTTTTATTTAGGCGTTGAAATGAGTGGTCCATTGGAAAGAGGGCGTCAACCCGAGTCCAACGACACCTCATTTGTCAACATCCGACCATGGGTTCGCGAGATATTAATTATTTTAACATGTACAGTCGGGTACAAATAAAATGAGTGCGTTAGAAACCGCCTTACTCCACTACTTACTTATATAGGAGCTTTAGTCTGTGTTGTGTGTATAAAGGAAGCTGGCAGTTGTCTCATTCCCAGCAATGCGATCAGACGTGCTTCTGCAATCTGTCAGTCAGCATCAATCTGCTCGTATCATTTAGTTTTCACTGACATTTCTGTTGCTCAAAACATTAATATTAAGCTGATTTGCACGATGGTCTTGAACTTCAGCCTGATTTGATCACCTTTTCAAACTGAGAAGAAATGGGTTCGAATCCCACCTCAGCCAACCTGGAAGTGGTTTTCCAACTTTTACTCCACGAAAATGCTGGGATTGTTCCTAACTTAAGGCAACGGTCGCCTTATTCTCAGTCTTCGCCTCAATGACAAGCATACACACTATTACAGACATCACAATTACACAGATTATTAGACAAATATCATAAACACCCAAGTAAACGGGGCTAAATAACCATGATATCCAAGCCATTCAAATAACACAACAATCTATGTTCTCTGTTGGATCACTCCTACTTTAATTAATTCCATCTGCAATATCCGTCGCTGGCTTATAATCATGGTGACATTGTACTTATCCTCTTAAGTTGGTTTATTCTACAAGTACAGAGTGTAGTACTCGTATATGTAGTTCAATATATTCGTTTAGGTTTATGAATCATTTAGTGAATTGAAAATATATATTTAGTTTCTGATAATCTGGGGACAAGGAGGAGTTTAATTTCCCACAGTTCTTCTCTTTGTTTTTTCTGATAATCTCATATGTCATGGAGTCAGAAATTCTCATTATTTTGCCATTCTTCTCCCTTTTGCGATGAGTAGTGCTTTTGTAAGAGTTCAAAACCCTCCTACGGCTTTCCTCCTACAAGATGGCGACCGTGCGCAACCACTAACGTGGATGGCGTGCTTTTTGAAATATTGATGGTGAGCATGGCTTAACCTAGCCTATCCTAGTCAAGCTAACCTAGTCTAGTCGATTTAACTAAACCTCATTGAGGACATGCCAAGGGGCCTAAGTGCAAAACTTGGTGGATGGATGCGTTTTAGCGCTGGGGCTAATGCACACGCACAAGTACACAGACCACATACAACTTGAGGACATGCCAAGGGGCCTAAGTGCAAAACTTGGTGGATGGATGTGTTTTAGCGCTGGGGCTAATGCACACTCACCCTAAGTACACGAGGCACATGCAACTACGCTTTGCTGTTCTTATGGGCTTGCGATGTATGATTTAAAACAAGCCAACTGTTGCAGTGTTTGACGTTACGCGATGCAGGAGTCGCAACCGAACGCTCCGCTACGCTGACCCGTTACCCAAATAAGATTTTCGATATCTCGCAAACCAATAATCGGATATGGCTATGCGACATGTTGTTGCACTCGGGGTGACGTCCTCTTTCCTATGGTGCATGATTTTTTCAAATATCCCGAAACGGCAAGGTTATTGATCTGAGACCTTATAAACTAATAATGGGACTTGGACACATGAGGTGTCCTAGAACTTGACATGACGCCCTCTTTTTATGGCTTTTGATTTTTTTTCCAAAAGACCTAAAACAACAAGATCATGGACTTTTGTTTCTCTTTATATATTGCAAACCCATAAGTTTAGATGTTTACGGTGAGTGATGAAACATAGTTAGGTAGAGAAAGAATTATTGTAGGCTACACGTATGGTGACCATTGGAACTTGTTTTCAGACTTAACTACTGTACAGAGGGGTATAGGTTGAGTACGCATGAGTGAATAAATAAATAAATAAATAAATAAATAAATAATAGACACACAGGTTTACACAAAATCTGATTTATTGATCCAAGAATTAAAGGCTGTGCTAAATCCCAACCATTTCGCATACATTTGGTTTCCTTGTTGTTTTAACACTTTTTCCGCAAGGTAATGTTTGGGAAACGCTGTCTTTAGGAGTTCTTGGAGATAAAACCTGCATTTTATGGGTTGATGGTTGAGGTCCTCGAGTAAATAGGTGACTGGACGGTTCTGGTTGACTTGAAGAATACGAAATAGCTCTGTCCTCCAATTTGGGGTGTAGCCCTTGTCGAAGACAGTTTTTGCTTACACGAACAATGGTCTCCGATTTTGAGGAGGTGACGTTTAGGGTAAGCTGTTTTGATGGGGTTAAACAGTTTATCCAGCCGGGGAATTTTTTAGTCGCCAGTCGCGGTTTGGTCCCAATGGTTCTGTGTTTGGTATCATTGTAACGTGACACTAGCTCAGGTAATAAGTCTAGTCAGCGGTAAGAGCCCCGAGCTGTAAACTCTTTCCACATATTAATTTTTAGCGTGCGATTAAATCTTTCAACCACACTGGCTTTTAGATTGCTGTACGTGGTGTAATGGTGAATATCCAAAAATTTGAGAAAACTGGAGAAATCCTTGTTGAAAATTTATTTGCCCTGGTCGGTTTGCAACAACTGTGGTTGACGTTTGGATTGTTGAATAATATGTTTAAAGACCTTGCTGACTAGAAAGCCAGACGTACGACTCCCAGGTTGAAAAAAGGCCGTTTTGGAATACACATCAATGACAGTCAGCATATAGCGTACATCATCGTTAACGCTAGGATAGGGAATCATCTCTACCAAATCAGCCTGCCCAGGTTAATCCACACCCCGCGAAATAACCTTAAGTCGCTGATAGTTACGTCTAGCTGGGCGATGCAACTCACGAGCTATTTTCACTTTGATGGGTGAGGGCTTAAACAATAATTTTGGCATTTCGAAGTTCTTGTTCAATTTCTTTAATTTTCCGATCGTGACCGGTGTGGCCAGCTTGACGTGAAGCATGCAAGAGCTGTAACCGCCGGATTAGCTTACTGGGATTATGTCAGTAGGTAACATCTACAAGGGGTTTTAATGGTTTAAATGTCACTCCTGAAGCTGACACACTATGACGAACACTTTGAGTAGTTGGAAACTTTTTTGCAATCATGGATGTATATTTTTTAAGACATATGACTTAGGAGACGGATCATACTGTCTTCTGTGGGCATGGGTTTCCAAAAAAAGGAATTTATATTTGTCATGGTCCTCAAGTGTATAATCATGTGAAGATGGTATTCTGTAAAATAACAGCTTTAACAGACCTGGCGTTAATTTGTAGTTTATGTTTTAATAATGACACTCGTACGAGTAAATTTAACAGATGAATCACCAATTTTAAAACCATCGTTTTCATAGCGAACACCACAGGTAGTATCGGGTTTTTTTTTTGTAAAGAGCTTTGTCAGATAGGTTTCCAGCTTTGAACCATAATATTTTTAAATGTGTTTTAATTCATCATTATGTTGAGGCGTGGACAAAAGTTCAGACAATGTAGGCTGCTTCGCAGTAGAGGGTGTTTCAACAATGACAGATTTTGTTATTAAATACTGTGCAAGGGGTGATAATTTTTCTTGGGGAGTAAACACTTGATCATCCTCACCCTCAACATTGCTATAACTATTCAATTCCTCTTCTTCCTCTTCCACAGGGACCTCTTGTAGAATCTTCGTGACTTGTGAAACAGTGGGCAGCGTTTCAGATGGCTTGAAAGACGGTTTAAACATGGCTTATAGAGGAGGTGCTAAATGTTGTTGAATAAACGTGATCGTTTCAATTGACGAAACTTTTGGCGAATAGTATTTTTGCTGTAATAATATGCTTTTTCAATTGACTCTCTGCTAACGCCATGGTGGGCACGACAATTGACTTAAAATGGAATGAGACAACCCTTTAAATAGTAATAAAATGATCAAACCCTAAGCGATAACGTCCTTGGTTACGTTCACTTTGTTTGTCAATCACCAAACAGACATGGCGTTGGGTGTTCCAGAACTTAGCACACAATTCAGTAAACGTTTGGAAGGTCACATCTGGATTGACATGTTTATTATAAATGTGGCGACTATTGCGTTCATCCTGGCGAAATAAAACAATGACATTGACATTGTCACGAATAATTTGTTTAGACATTTTATAATACGTTTGTCCAAGATAGAAGGAATCGGTATGTTTGTGACGACCCATGCTGAAATAGCTTTGAATGATGGCTTGTATTTTAGTGGATACATAATCGAAAATCATCAGTGAATCAGGCTTTACAGCATCCGGGGCAATAACATTTTCTTGCATGAAAAATGTAAAATAACTCATATTCTCAGTCTGTAATTCAGACATGACTTGATCCAGAAACACGTAGAGGGGCTGGTGGAGGGATTTTGCAAAAATATAAATATTTTGAAAAAGCAGACCATTTGGCGCTGTGATGAGCGTGAGCAAAAGATTGGTCTTTCCACATCCTGCAGGTCCCACGATGATGCAGCGAATGGAAGACGGAAACAGTGAACCGTGGCGTTGTTCACGTGATGTAGGATAGAGATGGGAAACCATGTCCCCCACGGGGAATGACTCTTGCTGCTTAATAATCTCCATATCAACTAAGGGTCAAAGAGGCTAGCAGGCTGTCTATATACATGAAACCAAGCCCTGTGACAGGAACAGTACACCAGTACCACAGGTTGATGATGGATGTTTTGGACGTGCGTTAATGGTCAATATCAAGACTGTTCCCTTACATGATCCTAAACAAGAGATAGATTCTGCTAATAAACACTATGTGGATAGGTCTGTGGTGGCACGCAATAAACAGGGAGATTATGACTTTTAGGGAAAGCGGTTAACCTATGTGAAACATCCTCAAGTATCTACGGATGCCACCACAAAAATGTATGTGGATAACAAGATGCGAGCGTTATATGACAAAGTGTCCCAGCTTACTTTCAATGGCTATACGGCTAATCAAAACCGCATAATTCATGTAGAAGACCCCCAAGAAGATGATGATGTTTGCACCAAACGCTACTTCATCTACCAAATGAAAAGGCTTTATAAATTTGTGCCATCCATATTTTTAGTTTACCTTACTAATCAAAAACCTGTGAATGATATGAAACATTTACCACTAGTGAATGACAACCTTACGTATGTGCTTTCTTCAGGTTTAACACGTTATCGATTACACTATGATGGAACCATTCATATTTTGCCATCTATGCTGGATGAGAAACATTTACACGTAGAGATAAACAGTTATAGGATGTTGATACACAACCATCAAACAGTGAAAGTGGGCGATGAATTATCATTTCATCTCAATCATACATGGAATCAAAAGCATGCAGGAAACACGATAAACGATTTCCCGCTCTATGTGGAACTGGAATATACAGCCATGAAATAATGACCACCAGTTAGTTGTCACCTAAACTTTCTTGAAAAAGATTGTTCATCATCATCATGGTGAAACAAAGATACGTGGTGAAAGAGACTAAACGAAGACCCTGTCTTCGATAAAGAATGGGGTTAAGGCATTGGTTGACAAGCCCTTGCGAATGGAAAAATTAAAATTAAGTGTTGACGATGAAGAAAGCCCTTCGAGCAGCACAGAAACGTGTTATTCCAAAAAGTCAGAGGCAGGTTTCAAAACATGGCCGAGTAATTCCTGTCCCCAAACGAGCCGGATTTTTACCTGCTTTATTTGCTGGTCTGGCTGCCCTGGGTACACTTTTGGGCGGTGCGAGTGCGGTGGCTAAAACGATAAAATCTGTACAGCAGGGCAAGCAACAATTGAAATAAAGTCAGCAACACAATAAAACGATGGAAGCGATTGCTATGGGGGCTAGAAACGCCAATCATTTAAAGCCAGCTTTCTATAAACAAGGACTTGGCATTTACCTATCACCAAATAAAATTTAAAAAATTTAACTATGGCCATAGCAAGACATGCCCTGAACTAGGAAGAAGTTAAAAGCTATGCCAAACAACTAAAGCTTCTCCATTTTCAAGGCGTGTTTATGCCGAACCAATAACCCCCACGACCATGGAAACAGGAATGTGCCATCATTAATTTAGATGAGCACAGAGGACCAGGAACCCATTATGTACCTTATGTGAAAGAGGGTTCCACGGTGTGGTACTTTGACAGTTTTGGGAATCTGCCTCCGCCCATGGAACTAGTTAAGTATTTTGGAAACAAGACAAAGATATATTATAATGTGAAACGTCTGCAAAAGTTCAACACACAAGAGTGCGGGCATTTGTGTTTTATATTTTTATATAAAACACAGAATAAGCAAAATCGCCTACAGAATGTCAGCAGAAAGTAAGACGTTTACACTGCATGGACGTGGACCTGAAGTCAGGCTAGACTTTTACCCTCCTACTGAATTGAGAGAAAGACCTTATGGTTTGGGACTTGTTCCTCTTGAAACGTACATTAGAATAATACAACATACGTAAAAATGTCAACAACAAGTTTTACTTTGATGATTCTGTGCTAACCCTCAACCCTGGTGGATATAAGATAGACGATATTTATGAACACCTTTATGAGGTGCTGGTAGAGCAATATGGTTTAAAGTAATTTCTTGATGGAACACGCAAGTTTGAACTTGTTGGCCATAATATCACTCAACGCTGCAGTATTTCAACCACGTTTAAAATTGATTTTCAATCACAACCCGATTCCATTGGCCCTTCACTGGTGGTTTGAACCATATCGTGTTGGAACCTAACAAAAAACATGATTCGGACCATGAAGTGAAATTGATCGAAGACCATCACGTGTCGGTGAAATGTAATATTATTAGCAACGTGTACACGAATCAAGAGCCATCGCATTCGCTCTACGATTTTATTGTGACACCGCCTAATGGCTATATTAGACGTGAAAACCCTCTAGTTGTGCCTTATCATTCTGTGGGTGTTGATCGTATTAGTAATATAACCTTAAGACTGGTCAATAGAGAGCAACATCTGATTCAACTGGATTCCAGCACACCAGTGACTTATAAATTAGTTCTAAAGCCACTATGAAGTTGGTAAATAAAGCGACAACACCAGCTACAGCAGGTGTTAGTTGTTTGCCACATGAATACACGTTAACACGTAAGGACAAGCATATTTTACAGCATCTGGGTTACCACGTAAACCTGCATGATGAATTCTATCCTAGAGGTGGTGAACCGCATCGAGGAGCAAGAAGGGGTGGTAAGAATTGATCCGCCTTCCTATCAAGCTCAAACACCTGGACTAAATAACAATGATGAAAATTCAATGTATTATCATCAACCAAGATATTTACACCCTACCGCATGAAAGTGTCATTCAAATTGAAGGTCGGCTCACAAAAGCTCACACCCACAACATCCAAGTTAGCCAACCATGCTTTATCCGTTTTGTTTTCCGAGGTGCGCTATGTGATTAACGATAGTGTGGTGGATAGCACTCGAAATGTAGGTATTTCAAGTGTTATGTAATTATATCCCTCTTATCGTGCAGAAGAAGCATAAACACTTTGCTTGGCGGGTTGGTGCCCTGACTCGACCAATGACAGGATGATTCACACTGACGGCACTTTTACTGGATTTTTACCTCTTAAACTCATTTTAGGCTTTGCCGAAGATCACCACCGTATTGTGCTAAACGCAAAGCAAGTGCTTTATCTAGTCAGAGACAGGAGTGATAATAATGCACTCAAAGAAGCTGATGATACACCCATAGATTCAAAAATTCAACTACAACGGATTCTGTGGAAAGCACCGCACGGTACCCTTTCCGATAGCAAAAAACTGGAGATGCTCAAGATTGTGAGAAAAGATATGCCTCTACCCATGGAAATTAGAAGCTGGGCATTCCATGAGCTACTGCCAACCACCAACACACACAGTTGGTCTGTGAAAATAGCACGCTATACAGAGAGACCTCTCTACATTATAGTGGGTTTTCAAACCAATCGCAAGTATCAACAAACCAAATATGCCACGCAATTTGATCACCTGCAATTGAGAAATGCACGTCTTTTCCTCAACGGAGCTGTTTTTCCCTATGAAGGACTGGATTTGGATTTTTCAAAAAATAAGTTTGGCCTCCTGTACGACTTGTGTTGTCACCCCAAGCGTTTAGAGCAAGGGCGCCACTGATTGTCTTTGACTGTGCCTCCTTGGAAGAGTCTATCAAGCAAACGAATATTTACATCCGACTAGAATTTCAAACTCATGACAATGTCCCGCCAAACACCACAGCTTATTGTCTCATCATTCATCACAAACAAGTCAACTATTATCCACTGTCCAACCAAGTGACTAGTGTATAAATAACAGGCCAACCAACGTCAAGCAGCTCAGTCATGGATTGCTTTAAAGCCTCAAGAGGTGTCACACCCATGAATTTAAGATCTGAGGAACATGGTTTCAAGACCTTTGCCAAGTGGTCTGTGCCTTTCATTAACCCTCAAGCCTTGGCAGCGGGTGGTTTCTATTATTTAAAAACAAGAGATGAAGTGAAATGAGTGTTTTGTTCAATCACCATAGACCAATGGAAAGAGAGTGATGAACCTATGCAGGAACATCAGCGCTGGTCACCAGCCAGCCCCTATCTCTGTAGAATGGATGTGGGTAATATACCCTGTCAAACAAGTTACCCCTCACTAGTGCCTCTGAGTGACGAAAAAGGTTTGATACGTGTGGATCTTATGGCGTCAACGGTGCTTCGGTGAGCAGTACAGGCTCAAAAACACCCAGTTTAGAGACATTGGGACATGACAGGTGTCAAGGACGCTATAAACACAAAAGACTGTATTGTTGTATGAGTTAGTACTGTCCCTATCCCAGAATGACAAAAACAATATGTAAAACTTGTTATGATTTTATGCCAATAAAATGATGTAATATAAAAATAGGTTGTTGTTAATATTTCTAAACCTGAATAGTAGCTAGTCAGTAGTCAGTTAGACATGGTCCAGGCAAACGTCAACATGTTGAGCACGCTGGCTCTGGATTGTCAAGGGTTTAAAATAGGTGATAACAAATTTATATTTAAAGAGGTGGCCATCATTGACTGTTACACGTTTTGGATATCACAACCCACCCGTCTTGTCTTTAAACCACCCTATCCATTTCATTCGTTGTGTGAAAAAGACCGTAAACAAACTCAATGGATTGAAAATCATTTACAACTACAATGGAATGAGGGAACCGTTTCATAATTATAATATATCGTACCTTTTGATTTCGAAGGCAATAACCCCAACGGAAGCCCCAAACTGAAAAACACCGAAAGAAATCTGGAAATAATATTGTGGAATGTAGAGGGTCTGAGAGGCAAAATGTGCACAGCACCTGAAGATATCTGGATAAAGAGCGACATAATGGTGGCCACTGAAGCCTTCCTGACAGAACCTCTGAACTTCACGAGCCACTACGCAATTCACTCTCTCACTCAGTCAAACCCAAGAGGCAGACCAGAAGGAGGAGTCTCCATAATTTTCAAACCATCCATAGGGAAAATTGAAGACTCGATAAAAGAAGAGAAACTATTAATAATGAAAACCCAAACCTAACAATAATAGGCATATATATCACTTACGGATCTTCCCTAGAAGACACAATAAAAATAATAGGAGGGGCGATTGCCCGAACAAAGACAGACAAAAACGTCATCCTGGCAGGAGATGTTAACTGCAGAATAGACAAGCCCAACAACAGAACAAGAGCTACAGTATGTTGGATATGTTACAAGAAGAAGGCTACTCTCTTATAAACAAAGCAAATGAAATAACGTACATAGCCCGCAATGGCACAAGTACCATCGATCTAGTTTCTTACAGAGGAAGCAACATCTCCATCAAAAACCAACAGGGACTCTGGAAGTCATCCTGCACCCCACTGACAAAACATATACCTATCAGGACCAATATTATGCTCGGAAATACTGAAGAGGAAATACCGAACCTACTAACCCACAAGAGCTCCAGAAAGATTGACGCAAATGCCCTAAGAAACAACGCACCAGCAATGGAGGCAAGAAAACAATGCCTTAACGAAAACAATCTGAACCAAGCCCTGACAACAATTCAGGAGGCCATACGAGCATCAACAATCCCAATCGACCAAAGAAGAGCTAAACCATGGTTTGATACGGAATGCTACACACTTAGAAACGACGTCCTCCTAAAACTACACATGGCCAAACCCCACAACACAAAAGGTCTTCTAGAAGAATATGCAGCACAAAGAATGGAATATAAAACTCTCCTGAAAAAGAAAAAGGCTCAATACATAGAAAAACAAGCCTTAATGGAGGCAGAAGAAGCAGTAAAAGACCCCTTCATAGCCATCAGAAGAGGAAATCTGGCCAAATTCAGATGGGCATATGGGAAAATCACTTCTCACAAGTACTGAACCTAACTCAGTCACAAGCGGCGTATAACGCAACATATCACACAAGCGTAGAATTTGGCACCCCCATCACAACAGAAGAAGTAATTGCGGCAATCAGCCAGACAGAAAACAAGAAAGCGACAGGCCCAGACGGTTTCTCCAATGATATCCTGAAAGACTCGGCTGAAATTCTAAGTGAACTATGATCAGATCTGTTAAACAGATGCCTAGCAACGGGGGAAATACCCGACGAATGGAGAAAATCCATCATTAAAGTTCTACATAAAGGCAAAGGAAAACACAACGACCCAAACTCATACCGAGGAATCGCTCTAGAGAACAATATATTCAAAGTATTTTCAAATATTCTGCTCAAAAGGCTCACCCCGACAGTCGATCAACTGATTCCCGATCTACAATTCGGGTTCAGGAAAGGAAGGTCCACCCTACAAGCTATCAACAATCTACTGAATGACATATAACAAGCGCTTAGCCCCCCTTAAAGGAATTTTCCATGCAATATTTGTCGACTTCTCGAAGGCCTTCGACTTACTAAACAGATCGAAGCTCATTATAAAACTGGAGCAAATGATGGATGAAAAATCCGAAATCACGTATATGATAAAAAAAACTTCCTGGCTTTCAACAAAGTAGAGATAAACGATGGGATATCAACCTCAAGAGAGATCACCCACACCAACGGAGTGCTACAAGGCGACCCACTGAGTCTCACTCTGTTCAACGTCACGACAGCGGATGTTATACGGAATATTGAAAACAAAATCAGTATCCCTTTACCTGTACGCAGATGAGACAAGGTTCTGGGGTCTACAAACAGGCAGGAGCTACAAGAAGTGCTCAACAACTTGCATGACTGAGCGGAGGAAAATGAGCTCAGTATAAATGGAAAGAAGGCAGTATATATGGCCTTCCGAAAGGGAGGAAAACTAGCCACCGAAAACAAAATGATCCTGGGAGAGACTGAACTTGAGACAGTCAATTCCTACAAATACCTCGGCCTCACCCTAGAGACAACGTGCCAATCCTTTTGACTAGATATAAAGGAACGAGCAGCAGCAGCCATTAGAGGAATGTACGATTTGAACAATATTACCAAACTATCTTTACAATCAGCAATGATTCTCTTCCACGCGAAAATAACCCCCGTCATTACATATGGTCTAGAACTGATATGGGAAAGGCTATCCATGGCAGACCTAATCACAATTGAAAAGGTAAAGGCTTCTTTCCTGAAAAGGGTGCTAGGAATTGCAAGAACGTCCCAATCCAGGCTGGCATATGTCCTAACAAAAGAAGCACACTACATCGAAGAACTCAGATTAAGACTACAACTGCCATCTACTAAGCATATGAAGAAACTCCTCGAGATAAGACATCAGAAGCAGAAGGAAATCCCGCTCGAATTCTACGCAACAGAATCAATGGTGGACAGAAGATAGACAATGGAGAACCAGGAGATGAGACATGTGGTAACAAGACTCGCCATCCACGGTTTCCACCACGAGATCTGAAAAAATGTTAAATACCATGAACCCAATAAAGAATGCATATGTTCTCTGTGCAATAACCCCTGCGACAAATACCACATCACATCATGCAGCAAACGGACAAAGAGCATAGTTGAATACAGTAAAGATTACTCTACCTGTAATAATTATTTGTAAGCACACCTTATAACTGTCCATTATGGTCACTTGGCTGCAATAAATATTTATTATAAATACCTCAACATGGTAATGAAAGCGCATTTTTCATCAGCCAATATGGTATTTGTGAAAGGTAATGAAAAGCGACAATAGATACAGAGTTTTTGGCTCCTTACTGTCAATGTATCGATCTCTTGGATTTAGGGTGCCCCTCTCTGCAAACACTCATGGATACCTACCCCAGTGGCGACATTAGCAATAAAGCCTTGGGAAAAATGTGGCATCTTTTTCATTGGTTAACCACTAATGCCTGCTGGGAGTTGTTAAATAAAATTAAAACTCAAGGTTTACCAGTGGATGATAGCAGTTAGATTCCAAAATGCGACGTGTAAAGATCTAGAGTTTGTCCTAGGATGGAGGGGAGTGCTACTGATAAGTCCATTGGCAAATTTCTTGTGTGTAAAAAGAAACTAGACAGTTTTACCAAAGAGGAAATATTGGCGCTTCCAAAATCGTTCATTTATTATGTGGCAGCGAGTGCAGTGAAAGAAATCTGGCAACATGTACCAAAATCGTGGACTCAAGACCCTGTGTTAAGTGTATTGCAACCATGTACGGATTACGATCACCATAAGCAAGTGGCCATGGCAAAAATACCATCTATGCGACAGTGTGCTACTGGCCAGCTGGTCAAACTCTATCCTGGTCATAAAAGTCAGTGAAAAGACTTTTTTTCCTCATTCCACTGGTTTGATGGCGAGAAAAAGCAACAACAACATCTTCTTCATCATCATCATCATCATCATCAACGATGGAAAAATATATGTCAAACTTGTACTGGTCGTGGCGTCATTGACAATGTCATTAATCGTTTACCTTTTGAAATCCACTTACCTGGGTATCGCCATTGTGGTCCTGGAACAAAGCTGAATGAACGCTTGCAGCGTGGTGATGTACCTATTAATCCTTTGGATCAAGCATGCAAAGAACATGACCTTTCATATTGACATAGTCATCCTGCATTAAGACGTGTGGCGGATAAAATGTTGTTGAAAAAAAACTAAACAACGTTTGACATTTTGTGAGGTTGGCAGCCCTCATTGTAATTAGTGCTATGAAAGGAAAGTTAATGATGAGTGGACATGAACATTGAAAAGGATTGAGGAAATGGTATTTCTTTGTATTCTATTTTGTAAAGCCCTATTTGTTGTGAAATAAAAACACGGTTTACCAGAGCACGATGTCTCTTAATTTAAAAAATGGTGATAGTCATTTCTTCATTTTTCATTTTTTTCACACATGGATATTTACAATTTCCACTTTTCATGTTTATAATAGCACATTTTATTTACATTCCCCTTGTTCAGTTCACACATTCTGTACATTCTTTAAATAATTTTTTATCCTTAATATAAAAAAGCAAAATTTTACAGTAAAATGTATTACTTATCTTCTTTTTACTAAACTAAAGTAGCCTAACATAATACATTATACTCACAATTTTTATAAATATATCACAAAATAAAACACACTACGAATAATACAATATGGTGAACATTAGACTTCAGTAAAGTAATAGTTGTCAATGCAACTGTTTCCCCAAGCAAGAGTATCAAATGAGTTGGGTATAATGAATCGTTTATTGTCTTCATTACTTGATGCAATTTTGTTCAGCAAATTAGTATGTAGCTGATGATTTTAACTTCTAAATGCACACATTTACTTACATAATATAGGTGGGTTACTGACTATACAGTTCTTATAATCATGTATATTGAACCCTTATTGATTTGCCGATCAATAAGTCTTCATGATTTTTATTATTATTATTACTTATATCCAGGCAGTGCCTGTTGAAGTGGACAACGGGAGGCAGGTAGTGTGTCGCAACGCTTGCAACAGAGGTGGCGTGATAGTTATTTCTGGGGACGACCTGCTAAGCCAAGTTCAAGGACAAATTTTGAGTGAACGCGCATACAATTTGGCGCCATTATGGGCGTGCCAGAGGTGAATTTCCAACCGATACCCGATTGAATCAGCGAATCAGAAGAGATGACGCCTAAACCACGCAGCGAAGTGCGTGCCATAAAAAAGACGCTGAAAACACGTGTATGAAGAACCGCCGATCGGATGGGAGTCCGCATAAGTGCATTGAGACGTTTAGATAAAAAGAAGAAGTTTGATACTAGTCCCAAGTCTGTGAGTTGAAAATTACAGATTATTTTCTCAGATTGCCCCTACTCCACTCCATTCTGCCAGTTTCTCATAAATTGATCGGTGATGAGTAGTTTGGGACACAATTTGATCAGGCACCGAAAGGCTTAGTTCACGCCAGTTTGAGAAATATTCTATTGTGCTCTTGGGAGCAGAGTTCATGCCAAGCGGAGGGGAGATCTCTAGTTGAGATAAGCGCTACTCGGCATAAGTAATTTGAGAGACTTTTAAATGCCAGCTACGTGGCTGACCAGACTGTAATATTTTCTGTAATATTTTTGTGTTATATTCTGTGATGTATATGTGCGTGTGAATTAAGCAAATGCCAGGGCCAGTTCGACGTGGAATAATCGCCCAGGACTCTTGAGTGAAAGTCAGTAGCTCATAGCGATTTTAGCAGGGTAGAATTTTAATTTTGAACATTTCCTTTTAAGAAGCCACGCCAAGATGTCTACAGCAAGGTCGATTGGTGGGATGATGTGCTACGCCTCTACCAGAATGTAGACGATGACGGAGAAATTTTCCCGTGGGGAATGCTCTGGGATGGAGTTTGATTTTCTGCAAGCTGGACAGTGATGTACAAACCATTGATTTATTCAATATGTAGCTAGATTAGACGCGGGAACGTGTAAATAATTTTATTCATGGTTTTTCTTGTGTATTTTTAGATTTCGTGCGCCGACACTCTTTTCTTTTAAATGTACGTTGGCACGTGGCCAAAATTTTGTGCGATTGTATATTTTTCTTATGAGTCATTATTAGTATGCACGGCGCGTGTATTTGGATTTTATTTATGCGAATGCGGAGTTCGTCATGGTCGATAAATGGTGCTGTATTCAAATTCATTTTTAGTAGGAGAAGGGGGTAAAAGTTGTTAGATGTTTTACGAACAGGTTTTTATTCATACTAGGGTTGCCGAGCGCAAAACTTTAAGATGTCACTGTAGAACACCTTAGTTCTATATTTTTGAGTTTTTTATATCGCTTTTCAGGTTCTTCAGTCACGGACTAGACTGGGAACGCAAGTCGGTGGAAATATTTATGTCTTTTATTTCAGGTTTCTGTCAAACCCATACGTGTGATTCTGGTGTGTGTATTGTGTCAAGGTGTGTGTATTTGATTCTTCGTGTTGAGGGGTAGAATGTGTCTACTGCCCTCAAATTTTGATGGTATTTTATGGAAAGGCGGAGCGCTCCTGGAGGCTACTTTACCTTGTCCTGTGCCGATTCTTGGATTTCCTTGGGAAATGCTAAGATATTTTTATTTGACACACACACGTATATTATGTGCTATTGGGAGCACGCATCTTCGAGACTCGAGCCATTGCTACGGCAGGTCGAGGTATGTTTACACGTGGGTTGACAGATGTGCAGATTCCACCTTGCGCCCGTCTATGTCTGGTGATTCATCGTTTAGGCAGTCCAGCTGACCGACTGACCCCTGTAAGCTATCTGTAGCAAACCTGTTCTTTTAATGATCGTTGGATCATATATTAAATTGGGAGTTCACCATGTCCGTTACGAATTACCGCATATCGTATAAAATGAAATATTTGTTTTATGATTTAAATGTTGGCTTTGAGCCTAGTGATTTCTGTGACTCATTTCATTTGCTTATATGTTGTTGTTGTTTGTTGTGACACCGTTGGGTGTATTTCGTATTTTCATGTAAAAATGGCAAGCGGCCATGTGTGTATTTTTCTTGATTGGTCACGTGTTGATTTACTTGTGTTGATTTAAAAAGTCCCAATTTTAGGCGTTAGTGTGGATTGCTACGGAAATTCTTTGATTCCAATTTCATACGGAAATTATTTTGTCTTATTCAGTGTAGGAAGTGTCGGATTTAGTTTAATTAGTGTTTAGTTGGTTCCTCGTGTCTGTCTAGCTCTAAGACAATGCAGATTCGTCCCCTGAAGGTTTACTGGATGGTAACGGATCTCGCATTAAATTGTACACATCGTACCGCATGCAGAGAAGCCACACACGCACATGTCATTCCAGTAATTTGGGACATTTGGTCCAGATGTTTACGATCTCTCCTGAGATCAGGCCTAGTTTGGCATTTTTATTAATTCAAGAGGGTGTCATTTGGGAGTCCTTGTGTTTTTGCTGTAAATAGTGTAAATTTGTTGATCTGTTTATTAAATTCATATGTTTAATCCTGGTATTCACTTTTTCCTATATGTTATTTTGTTATATGTTACCCTGCATGTTAGAAGAAGCGCTTAGCAACAACTTTACGAAATGGACTGTTACACCCCCCAAAATTGAGTCTCGTATGCTTCTTTGCAAGGGTTCAATATCTAACTCTTTACTAACAACATTCTTTTTACTCCTTTTAATTTTTTAATTACTACATTATCAATTGTCATATAGCTATACGATTTAGATTTTGTACCTACTAAGGTGTCTATAACAACACCAGCACATTCATCCTTACATTTTCCAAGAACGCTTTTGTTTACTAGAGGTAAATGATAGATATTATCCTTGGGATAGTCACTTGTATCAAATCTATTTAGCTCAGTCTTGATATCATCATAAAAAGCATCAGTTTTAAACTCATAAATAAAATAATCTATGGCTGTGTAGAGTAATTTATCATTATCATGAAAGTTTTTCTTTACATAATAATAGTGAAATTCATACATAAGTGTTTTTGACAATTCTAGAATGGCGTAACCCACATATATGGGTTTGTTTAAGGCGATTCATTTGTATTACTACTAAATCCTCATGAATGATTGAAAAGCTATGGAAGTAAGGGTTGCTTATTAAGTTGTTTGCACCATACCTTTTAACATCATTCTCCCACTTTGTTATTAGCTATACATCAACTCGCTTATCAACATTCTCCATAGTCTTTCCAAAAACACCATTATTCATAAGTTTATGAAAATCTTTCTCAAAAGCATTTGTTGACAGTGTTCTTAAATTATTGTTCAGATCAATATATGGTTTGAGCCATGCTGACTGATGAAATTGTAATACACGATGAATTTTAGTTAATTTTAATCCATGCTGTAGACACTGTTTCAAATTTTGATAATGTATTACATATTTACATTTATCATTCACATTAGCAATTAACATTTTTGTTCGTGATGTGATGTACGGAGATTTCATATTCTCAGGACAAAATCGTAAATCATTATGTTCATCATGTAACTCTTTGGGGTACTCAAGATTTACCTCTAAAATATATCCTTTATCAACGTTATCATTTAACGTGTTAACATGTAAAACATCAATTTCAGGTTTTATCAGCGAGCGAAAATCTTTTAGCGGTAGATATTGACTCATAGCCCAACAATATTGGTTATTTGCGTCAAGGTAGACAATATACTTTGACTCTTCACAAGGGTTGAAGCTAGGCATGTATTTATTATTTGCTTTAGAATATCGCCCACTACATTGGCTTAATCCACCTCGAATTGATTGTTTTATAAAATTAATCATGACATCAATTCTACATTTACTTTTGTCTTTTTCAACATTGAACTAAATCTTAACCCAGGAGCAAGAAAATACTGACAAGGATCAAGATCGTAAGTTTTCATACAAACATTCCGAAAATTTTCAAAAACATCTGCTAATAATAACACATCTGTCTTCAAATATATGTCTCAAAATTCACCTAAAGTTTGAATGTCAAACTGTGTCCATACACATTGTGCATGTAAATATTCCTGATAACTGACATGACTTGTGTTTAAAGAACTGTTAAATGCATCTTTTGGTGGAAAAGAACACTCCTCGACGATCTAGACAGTTAATATATTCATAAGGGAATATACCCTTATTACGAATCTAATTAAAATCATCTTCTTTTGGAAAGACGCGTTGAATTTCACAAAACTGATCTGATTTTAAATTACTAGCAAGTTTAATAAGAATGAAGCGGAATGAATCTAAAAATTGCAGTTTGATAGTTGTTTCATTGTCAGTTTTAATAAAATTTGTAAACGATATGTATTGTTCCTTATTATTAGGAATCACACCAATTATCTCACCTAAAGCTCCAAATTATTTTACGATAAAATGGTTACCGTATTTGCTTCTGTTATGCAGAATCACTGGAATTAATTTACTTACTCTATAATTTAATTACATTTTTGGTGAGCAGCACCACGATATTTTCCGGTTAAATAGTCATGATCGCGAACCCTGTCTGATATGAACATTCACCACATATAAAACAATTAGTTTCAGTTTCAAAATGCATTTGCTGTGAAGATGTTAGTGGCTCCATTGGAATAATAGTATTTAAATTAGAGGATATACGGATAGCATCTGCTTCAAGTATTTCCATAAAAACTTTAGATGCATCTGGTCCTCTATAAAGCTCGAACTTTCATAACGAGTCATCATAACAGCATTTAACATAATATATAAAGATAAACGGTTCAAGAATGTGAGTAGTGGTAGGTTAATACTGAGTGCTAACACTACCTAAGGGAAGATGAAGAGAGAGAAAAGGAGGTGGGTTTAGGAGTGGAAACAATTTTAGACAGAGAGGAAGAGAATCCAATAAAGGTTAATGAGAAAATAATAATTCAAAGATGGATTACACTGGGCGAGGCTCGTGAAACATCTAAAGTAAGAGGGAGCTCGGACAGCGTTGACGGAGAGAGCGGCGTTGGCTACGGTTTTCTGCGGGCTATCGCTGTTTGCTCTTTCCCTCCCGAGCATGTATTTGGGTACTATGGGGAAGGGTGATACTCTAGCAAGGCAAGGTGTGCTAAAAGGAAAGGATCTAAGCACTTTCCCGTCAAAAGGGTGAGATTTTAGAAAGCATTCTGAAATGCTAAAAGGATTTGAATTTTGTCGTGATATTTTTATTGCTGGACACTGTAGGATCTCCGACAGAACAGCCAAATTTCCCCAAAGCGGGAAGAGATAAAGCAACTCTAGTGCTTTTAGCAAGGTTTTTATTATTATTAGTGGAATCTTTTGAAAATACCAATTGTTGCACTCGAGCAGGTTAAGCTTTTACCCAGCGGGGTGCCGACTAAAAGCTTAGAACGGAGGAAACCCTCAGATCTAACTTAAACAAAACTGACATTTTGAAGAGTAAAACACAAGTTTAGAGAAGAAGTCTCTACAAATAGGAAGCTGGCGGAGCAAGCTGTATTTGCCACACTGGTTTACTAGAATTAGCTGTAACCGCTAAGAGAAACTTTGCAAATGTTTTTTAAGCTTTGTTTTAAACGCAACAGGTGGTATAGTTTTTATTGATTTAGAGTTTGCCTTTTCTATTTTGAAATAAGCAATAAATTTGGGTGAAGAGTCAGGGAAGAGAAGGTCCTGCCTAATCGTGATTCTAGCAAGAGAGATAAAACGGAGAACAATAGATAATTTATTTAACAATTAATAGAATCTTATTTTGAGTTAAGAACAATTTAGCTATTTTAAGCTAAAATACGAGATTAACAACTTGGAAGTCTGAGACCCCTATTTGTACAAACTACTTACAAGGGTGGTTTAACAAGCTTATAAATAAAAGGTTTTGAACCCTTTGGGTTAATTAAGATTGCAATTTATTGTAACATTTTGTTAAATGCGTTAGGTAGAACACCAAAGAGTAGAATGCCCTTATGGCAAGCGAAAAGGCTATAAACAAATAGATTTATTCCTGATTGTAACAGGAGGAAAAAGGAAAATTACAAGCGGAGATTACCGTTATTTTAAGCAGAAGTTAACAATGTGATATGTTCAAAAATGGTCAGGTCGAATTAACGAAGCCTCGAGCAAAAAGATCGGTACAAATGTTTAACACTCAGAAAGTTGACAGTTCCTGAGGCAGCAGGATAAGAAAAGAAAGATATTAATGAGAAGTTTCTACAACTTCTTCTATTTATGCAGAATTTAAGAGATTTTAAACTCTAATAGCGCAGGTCACCTTTTGTGAAGCCTGGATTAAACAATTAAATAACTCTTTACAATTAGAAAAAGTACAACTCCCTAGTTTTAGAAGGGAAAACCAATACATATTAAAATGTGGGATAGCCACATATGTTGACGCAGAATGACTATATGGGAAATGGAACAAGTTGGGAGGGCGCTTAATTGTAAGCGGGGCCTCTTAGAAATTTGACTTAAATTTAAAATTAATTTTGTTAGCAAAAGGTATTTGGGAAAAAGGAGATAGGTATTCAAAGTTCTGGCCAGTTATATTGCTGTCAGATAGTTGAACGGACACAGTTTTGCAATAAAGTCTGTTGATAGATTGGATAAGTTCACTATTTCAGCACTGAAAGTTCATGGAACGATTGAAAAGTTATTGCAGTTTATGGTGAACACTTAGTTTAGTTTGAACTTAAATAAGTTTATTGCGTTGGAAAGTTTGTGGGTTGCAGTTATTGGTTTTATTTAACTTGAAGTTTCACAATTGAGCTTAGTTCTTTGCGGTTTGAAGCATATGTTGAATGGAAAATTCCCGAACTGTAATGACTGTTAAATAGGGCATTAGAGTTCCCACGGTAGAAAAAGCTAAGTTTATAGACTGCGGTTAATTTGACTTGAATCCCTCTTTATGGGAAGGTATTCCCATTTAATTCGCAGAAGAAGTACTAAATTTCCTGTTATTAAGCCAGCCTGGAGAGCTAAAGCCTGACAAAGAAAATCCCACGAAGACGGTTATTGCACAATACTGAGCAATTCCCCACACTGTCTATAAATTTCTATTAAAAGCGTTTAGCATTTTAAAACCATTAAAATATGTCTAAAATCATTGAAGATTTGTACTTAGCATTTTCATAGCAGCAGCAGGAAGAAGTTCCCGGCGACCGTTAGCCTTCATCCACAACATGGCGATGATTTAAAATTATACCTCGGTTGAGAGGAGGTAGCTTATTAGAAAGGCCGAACTCACAGGTTGACGACTAGATTAGAAGTGAGAGCAGCAGAACAGCGCGCGGAGGGACCAGGGAGACGAGGGGGAGGGGGTAAAAGACAAGGGAACATATATCAGAATGGGAAACATTGAAAAAATTAACACTCTTTGTACAAATAAGTTTTCTTCATGTAGTAGTGTCTTCAAGGAGATGTTAGCTGACGACGCAGACGACGCCTAGTGGATCGGTGTGTAAATTCCCTTTAGCTTGATAAGACCGAAGAACTTCGGCGGTTTGCTGCGAGATGCCGCTAGGGTAAATTTCATAGAAGATACACATCTGGAACGGACTCAAAGACACAATAAATTCCTGCTCAAAGGAAAGAAGAAATACAAAGGGATCAGTGTTGGTGTCTGCGAGGAGTGAAAGAAAGAATTAATTAAAAAATTAAAGCATAGAGCAGCAATTGCTAACTCTAACTGAACGTGTTTTCCAAGGAATAGGCTACATCATACTGGGGGGGGGGGGGCAGACCCCAACAGAGAACAGGAAAGAAACAATTTTAAAGATTGGGAGGAAGGGACGCAATGAGAGAAATGGGTCTTATGATATGCCCATTGGTGGTCAAGATCTTCACCACACTGACCCTTCCATCCCTTCCCGGGTAACACTCCAACACCCTGCCAGAGATCCAAACTAGTGGGGGGGGGGGGGGGGGGTAAGCATCCCTAACGAGAACCATGTCTCCTACATTGATGTCAGGATAGGATAGAAGCCACTTTTGTCGCCGTTGCAAGGAAATTAAGTACTCCAATTTCCACCTTTTCCGAGAAGAATTACGAAGAACTTCAATTCTACGCCAAACAATAGGCAAGTTAGAATCTCTATAAGAGTTAGGAAGGGGGGGGGAGGGGAAGAAAGAAAACTGCCAAAAGGGAAATGACCTGGGGTTAATGGAAGTAAATCATCAGGATCATTAGAAAGCGGGGTCAAGGGGCGAGATTTAACAACACCTTCAATTACAATAGACAGTGAGTTAAATTCTTCATAAGTTAGAATACGACTGCCTAAAACCTTTTTTAGATGACGATTAGTAAGCTTGAAACATGATTCCCACCTACCGCCGAGATGGGGGGCGTAAGGAGGTATGAATTGCCATTTGAAACCTTTAGCATACGAAAAATTAGAAATTTGTTCCATGGCAGGAGAAGAAGTAAAAGCTTTCTTCCACAAGGAGGCTGCTCCTTGAAAGGTTATCAGAGAACATTTCAGTAGGGACGCCACGCCTGGCAGTGAAGCGAGAAACAGCTGACAAAAAGTAAGAAGTAGAGGCATTTGTTACTAGTTACAGATGGATCGCACCAGTAGCCATGCAAACATAGAGTTTTCCAAAAATTTGCGTCTAGCTTCAGGAGAATTGCGTTGATAATGCAATGGACCCATGTAATCTACGCCAGTTAAAGCTAAGGGGCGAATAGGAGAAGAGCGGAAAGAAGGTAGATCGCTCATCATTTGAGTGCTAACCTTAGGTTTTACCTTAAAACAAGGGATACGTTTGTGAATTACTGAAGAAACTTCATGAACTCCATTTATTATCCAGTACTTTTCCCTTAATAAACAAAGCAGGGTGCGAGTACTCACGTGCAAATGTCGATAATGGAAGTCACGTATGATTAAAGAAGTTACGTGATGTTTGGAAGGCAAAATAACGGGACGCTTTTTGTCTTCAGAAAGTGAAGAGTGCGAAAGCCTACCACCTACCCTGAGTAACCCGTTGTCATCAAGGAAAGAGGCTAAGGCACGAAGACGACTTGAGTTTGGAAAATCTTTCTTAGCTGAAAGCTTAGACAATTCAGTAGGGAAAGCTTCTTGCTGCGTGAGTTGCAAAACTTTAATAGTGGCAAGATTTAATTCATGATTGTATAGATACGGTTTAGGAAGAACAGGTTGGTGAACAACAAGATATTTCCATCTAAGTAGATAAGCGAAAGTTCGAATCAGTTTATGAAAGGAAGAATAGCGAGATAATAAGGGAAATGAAACGCTGGAAATAAGACAGGAAGCGGTAGATTTAGCTACTTTAGCGTCAGGCAAGTTGAAGTTTGTAATTGGAGGTTTAGAAGGCCAGCAAGAAGAATCTTTGATTAACCACGAAGGCCCATACCAGTACAACAGAGATGCTGCCAATTGAGGGGGTAAGCAACCACGAGAGATGATGTCAGCGGGGTTATCAGCGCTAGGCACATGTCTCCATTGACATCCCAAAGAAAGCGTTTGAATTTTAGAAACTCTATTGGCAACGAAGGTTTGCCAGTGCATGAGAGTTTTGGCGATCCAAGAAAGAGTAATCATGGAATCGCTTGAATTTGCGAAAATTCAATTTTTAAGACTTCCTGCAGTTTTTAGCAAGTTCTGCGGCCATGAGTGCAGCACACAATTCAAGTCTGGACAAAGTGATAGTTTTAAGAGGAGCAACTTTAGATTTAGCACAAATAAGATTTGAACGTGAAGATTCGTTTAGAGAGTTGCGATAAACAAGGTATCCACAGCAACCGTGAGCTTTTTTGGAGCTGTCGGCAAAAACGTGAAGAAAGAAAGATTTATTAGAAGAAGCGTTAATTAGATTTCTAGGAATTTCAATAAGTGAAAGGTCAAGTAAACTACATCGAAAAGAAAGCCATCTGTTAAGAAAAGAAGAGGGAACAGCTTCGTCCCATTCACATTTGAGAGACCATAGCTCTTGCATAAAAAGCTTGGCGATAACAATGACTGGAGCAAGAAATTGAAGCGGATCGAAAATCTTAGCTATTTCAGACAAAATTTGCCTTTTTGTGTTAGGGAGCTCTTCGGAAAGCGGGACCTTGTAGATGCGAATATCAGTGCGAGTGAACCAGTGTACGCCTAGCGTTTTTATGGATTCAGAATCTCCGCCAATTTCGACAGAAGAGGAGTCTACGTCTTCGATGGGAAATTGAGCAAGGAACTCAGGTGAATTCGAATTCCACTTATGAAGTGGGAATCCTCCATTCTTTAACAAGGCTTTTAGTTTAAGAGAAATGAGAGAAGTTTCTTCAAGAGTCCGAAAGGATTGAAGGTAATCGTCAACATAAAAGGATATGGTTAATGTATCTGAAGCTTTAGCGTTAAATAAATGACCATCTTGAGAGGCTAACATATGTAGGGATCGGATAGCTAGGAAAGCGGAAGGTTTGAGACCATACGTAACTGTTCTTAAGCGAAATATTTTAATAGTTTTACTAGTTTCGTCACGCCATAGGATTCTTTGAAGATCTTGCTGTTCGCATTGAATTAAAACTTGACGGTACATTTGTTTGATATCCGCAATGACGGCTATAGGGAACAGGCGAAAATTTAAGAGTATGGCAGACAGATCGGACTGAATAGCAGGACCAGAGTGAAGAGTATCGTTAAGACTGTTGCCATTAGCGTCAAACACAACACCCGTTAAACACAACTCGGATTTTGTCTTTAATAAGAGGGTTTTTCCATTCGGGATGGTGAGTCAAAAAGACAGTTTCAATTGGGGGGTGCAATTCGTCATCAGATTTGCTGACAACTTCCATGTGATCCAGACTTTCATATTCTTCCATGAACTCTGTATATTGTTATTTAACGAGGGGTTCCTTCTTGAATTTACTCTCGATAGCAAATAGAGCTTTTCGAGCTTTAGGTTGAGAATTACTTAGTCTTGGAGCATTGGATAGTCTTGGCATTAGAACTATGAATCGGCCTTCGGGTGTACGAATAGTAGTGGAAATGAAAATTTGCTCACAGAATTCGTTTTCTGAGGAGGTTGAGCTGGGGGAATCGATATTTTCAAGTTTCCAGACCTGTTCTAAATCGGTACTCACAAAATGACATTGCGACACAGGTTGGGGGAATAATGGGGGAGTTGACCAGTAACAATCCATCAAAAATTAGTGTCTCTGGCAAACACATGGGAAGATAATTGACGACGGCAATTCCAAAAAACATTGGCACTAAAAAGGTATGTCAATAGGACCTTGGATATTAAACAGAGGATCTGACAGCCTTAAATGAGAAGGAATATTTAAACAGGAAGTGTCAACAGAGTGACTAGGAGTATCTTCGCCAATACTGTTAAGAATGAGACAGTTTAGTTAGAGAAAATTATTTCTATGACAAGTGTCCTTTATAGTTAATTTTGAGAATTGCAAAGCTTGTGATTATAAGCTCTTAATGCCTGACCAAGTTTTTTGATTAAGGAGTTGGAGACAAAATTATGGGTCGCCGCTGAGTCGAGGAGACCTCGGGCACGGACCCAGTTGCCAGATTTATCTTGAACCTCAATTTGAACAGTGGACAATAGTACTTGAGCACTACGCAAGGACTTAGCGTTTTGAATAAAAGATGAAGCATTAGGATTGTTAGTATTGTCACTTTTTTGAGAAGTGGATGCTGCTGATGACCTCGATTGGTCATGACGGTGCAATAAAGTGTGATGCGCTCTTTCACAATGAAAAACAAGTCTAGTGGACTTGCAATTAGAAGCGGAATATTTAGGTGAAAGACCATTAAAGCCGTACTTGTTTCGAGATACCAATTTCCTTCTGTCATCAACTGATAATTTTTTGAATGATATGCATAAGTATAAAGCGTGAGAATCTTTGCAAAGTATGCACTTTATCGGTTCATTAAGATTTTTACGGAGTTCAACTTGGGTACTTAGTACAAAATAACCAGCGGTATGACGTTCACTGGACCTAGATTGGTAACCAGTGGCGTAAGACTTAGATTTAGAAGAGCTAGACCCAGGTTTTTGAGTACTAGACGCTGCATAATCGCTTTTAAATTTAAGAGACATAGATTCATGTTTAGAATTAGGAGAGGCGGGTTCGCTTTGGTTAGCTAAGGCGGTTAAAAGTTGACATCTAGCATTTACGAAGGTAACTACAGTAAATGCTCGTAAGTGTAATCATCATTATTAGAAAGTTCAATTTCCCAAACTTTGAGAGTAGCAGTATCAACTTTAGAAACCACTAAATGTATTAAGAAAGTGTCCCAATGGTCAGTGGGCTGATGCAATTGGGATAATGCTTTCACATGAAGTTGTGTTGTATCGATTAGAGTACGCAAGCTTTTGACGTCATTTTGCTGTGAGGACGGCAAGTTAAATAGAGCCTTCATGTGGCGTTGAATACGTAAACGTAAATTACAGTATCTTTCCTTCAATAAGTTGAAGGCAATGGGGTAGTTTTCGGCGCTTAATGGGAGTGCTTCAACTAACTGCAGTGCTTGATCACGGAGAATTGATCTTAAATAATGAAATTTGTAAATAACTTGAATATCTTCATTGTCATGTATAAGAGAACAGAAGAGTTCATAAAAAGAATCCCAAACAGATTCGTCTCCAGAAAAATGAGGCAAATTTATTTTGGGAAGTTGTTCGTGAAGGGAGCTAAGAACGGAAACGTCCTTTTTCTGGTCTTCCTCAAGTTGGCGAATTATTTTCAAAGCAGAGCGTATGCCTTCATAGTATTGGTTTTCTACTTCTACTCGATCGTCTCTTTGATTGAGCATGCAAGTTTCAATTTCTGTTTGGATAGTGCAATAATTCTCAAAAGATCGTTCATAGTCTTTTACACGATGTTTCAATAAATCTAATTGAGCTTCTGAAGGATCCAGCTCTTTGATGTATTTTTAAATCGGGTAATTGCCCTTTATAAGACGCTCGTTTGGCGCTAAGCTTGTCATCCCTACTTTCCTTATCTTTGTCCGCGGGGGCCATAATGAAATGGGTACATTAAAGTATAACTTCCGAAAATGTGGAGTTGGTGGGAATGCTGTCAGATTGGCAGCAACGAGCCGGTTGGAAATAATAGAAACTGAAGGAGACAGAAGCGGCTTCTTTCTCCTCCACCAGCCTTGCACAGTAAAGTTACAGCTGAAAAATTCAAATCAGATATTAGTAATTTGCAAGATATTGACAAATTGGATTCTTTCGGGTTTCTGGGACCAAATTTTGGTAGGTTAATACTGAGTGCTAACACTACCTAAGGGAAGATGATGAGAGAGAAAACGAGGTGGGTTTAGGAGTGGAAACAATTTTAGGCAGAGTGGAAGAGAATCCAATAAAAGTAAATAAGAAAATAATATGCATATTAAGGCTTTCACGGCCCGGATTATTATATAAATAATTCATGCTTTTGGGCTAATGCCGTGTGTATTTTTAATTTAAACCATACGTTTCGGAGAAACCTTGCCTCCTTTTTCAATGGAAATAAACAATATGGCCAAAGAAAGTATATCAATGAGATTACAAAAAAAAAGATAAATTCCTCTGTTCGTCACCAGAGAGCAGCTGCCAGAAATTACTGTATGGACCATGGTGGAACGGCGGACAGAGTAGTAAGTAACAAGAAGGTAAAGGGGGCGGTGTGAAAATATAGAAACTCCTCGAAGAATGAGGAGGGGGGGGAGGTGGGAGGGTTAGATGGATATAAGGAAACATAAACAAAAGGGAAGTGTAGCTGAACGATACCTAACGTCATACAGTCAACGGCGAAAAAAACAGATGGAAACTCCTCCAGTGACGAACAAAGGAGATCAAATCCAGGCTCTGAGCCCTAGAGGGAAAATGTACAATTTTAAATATGTGAAGAAACAGAGAGACTGAGAGGAACTATCTCCCTAGATCCTTAACAACTGGTAGCCATGTGTCACTTAGCTGATATCCAGTGTCTCTGTTAAAATTATTGGGATTTTTAGGAATTTCAACTGCCTCCCTTATAATTCTGGACCAGTTGTGCTTAACAAGGGCAAGCGCATGAGCATCCTTGAAACATACATCGTGCCCTGAAGACAGGGCATGTTCAGCTATAGCTGATTTGTCAGGTTGGTTTAGATGGATGTTCCTTTGATGCTCTTTGATGCGAGTGGCAATGGACCGTTTTGTTTGTCCAATGTAGACTTTTCCGCAAGTACATGGGACTTCATACACCCCAGGTTGTAGTATTGGGGACAATTTATCTTTGTTTAATGCTAAACGTTGACCAATTTTCGTCATAGTGCCGAAAACTGTTTTTATCTTGTGCTTGCGGAGAATCTTAGCAACGCGTTCAGTGGTGTTGTGAATATAAGGGAGGTAAGCAGTTCCTCTCACGTCGGAGCTCTGAGAAGGTTGTCTATCCCTCCTTCTGGGATGTAGGGACCTATATATAGTGGATTCATTATAGCCATTACCCTTAAACATGGTTTGTAAGGCATGTAACTCTTCCTGAAGAGTTGGTGCCTCACAAATACGTTCCACTCTTTTGGCTAGAGTTGTTATAATTCCTTGTTTTTGTGCTGGGTGGTGGTGGGAGTCCGCATGTAAATAACGGTTAGTGTGTGTTGGCTTACGGTAGACGCTGTGCCCCATGGAGCCATCCGCTTTCCTCCTCACAAGAACATCCAAAAAAGGTAAGCATCCACCTGACTCTAGCTCCATTGTGAAGTGGATTGAAGGATGCAGCTGATTTAGGTGGTTCAGAAAGTGGTTCAGTTTCTCAGAACCCTCCTCCCACACCACGAACGTATCATCCACATACCTCCACCAAATCGCAGGTTTGAAAGACGCCGAAGATATAGCCTCCCCCTCAAAATGTTCCATGAAAAAATTTGCCACGACAGGCGAGAGTGGACTTCCCATGGCCACACCATCAGTCTGCTCGTAATATTACATGCCTTACAAACCATGTTTAAGGGTAATGGCTATAATGAATCCACTATATATAGGTCCCTACATCCCAGAAGGAGGGATAGACAACCTTCTCAGAGCTCCGACGTGAGAGGAACTGCTTACCTCCCTTATATTCACAACACCACTGACCGCGTTGCTAAGATTCTCCGCAAGCACAAGATAAAAACAGTTTTCGGCTTTATGACGAAAATTGGTCAACGTTTAGCATTAAACAAAGATAAATTGTCCCCAATACTACAACCTGGGGTGTATGAAGTCCCATGTACTTGCGGAAAAGTCTACATTGGACAAACAAAACGGTCCATTGCCACTCGCATCAAAGAGCATCAAAGGAACATCCGTCTAAACCAACCTGACAAATCAGCTATAGCTGAACATGCCCTGTCTTCAGGGCACGATGTATGTTTCAAGGATGCTCATGCGCTTGCCCTTGTTAAGCACAACTGGTCCAGAATTATAAGGGAGGCAGTTGAAATTCGTAAAAATCCCAATAATTTTAACAGAGACACTGGATATCAGCTAAGTGACACATGGCTACCAGTTATTAAGGATCTAGGGAGATAGTTCCTCTCAGTCTCTCTGTTTCTTCACATATTTAAAATTGTACATTTTCCCTCTAGGGCTCAGAGCCTGGATTTGATCTCCTTTGTTCGTCACTGGAGGAGTTTCCATCTGTTTTTTTTTCGCCGTTGACTGTATGACGTTAGGTATCGTTCAGCTACACTTCCCTTTTGTTTATGTTTCCTTATATCCATCTAACCCTCCCACCTCCACCCCCCCCCCCCCCTCCTCATTCTTCGAGGAGTTTCTATATTTTCACACCGCCCCCTTTACCTTCTTGTTACTTACTACTCTGTCCGCCGTTCCACCATGGTCCATACAGTAATTTCTGGCAGCTGCTCTCTGGTGACGAACAGAGGAATTTATCTTTTTTCTTTGTAATCTCATTGATATACTTTCTTTGGCCACATTGTTTATTTCCATTGAAAAAGGAGGCAAGGTTTCTCCGAAACGTATGGTTTAAATTAAAAATACACACGGCATTAGCCCAAAAGCATGAATTATTTATATAAGAAAATAATAATTCAAAGATGGATTACACTGGGCGAAGCTCGTGAAACAGCTAAAGTAAGAGGGAGCTCGGACAGCGTTGACGGAGAGAGCGGCGTTAGCTACGGTTTTCTGCGGGCAATCGCTGTTTGCTCATTCCCTCCCGAGCAAGTATTTGGGTACTATGGGGAAGGGTGATACTCTAGCAAGGCAAGGTGTGCTAAAAGGAAAGGATCTAAGCACTTTCCCGTCAAAAGGGTGAGATTTAAGAAAGCATTCTGAAATGCTAAAAGGATTTGAATTTTGTCGTGATATTATTATTGCTGGACACTGTCGGATCTCCGACAGAAGAGCCGTATTCCCCCAAAGCTGGAAGAGATAAAGCAACTCTAGTGCTTTTAGCAAGGTTTTAATTTTTATTAGTGGAATCTTTTTAAAATACCAATTGTTGCACTCAAGCAGGCTAAGCTTTTACCCAGCGGGGTGCCGACTAAAAGCTTAGAACTGAGGAAACCCTGAGATCGAACTTAAACAAAACTGACATTTTGAAGAGTAAAACACAATAGAGAAGAAGTCTCTACAAATAGGAAGCTGGCGGAGCAAGCTGTATTTGCCTCAATGGTTTACTAGAATTAGTTGTAACAGCTAAGAGAAACTTTGCAAATGTTATTTTAAGCTTTGTTTTAAACGCAATGAGTGGTAAAGGCAGAGAGGAAGAGAATCCAATAAAAGTTAATTAGAAAATAATAATTCAAAGATGGATTACACTGGGCGAAGCTCGTGAAACAGCAAAAGTAAGAGGGAGCTCGGACAGCGTTGACGGAGAGAGCGGAGTTTGCTACGGTTTTCTGCGGGCTATCGCTGTTTGCTCTTTCCCTCCCGAGCAATATTTGGGTACTATGGGGAAGGGTGATACTCTAGCAAGGCAAGGTGTGCTAAAAGGAAAGGATCTAAGCACTTTCTCGTCAAAAGGGTGAGATTTTAGAAAGCATTCTGAAATGCTAAAAGGATTTGAATTATGTCGTGATATTATTAATGATGGACACTGTCGGCTCTCCGACAGAACAGCCGAATGCCTCCAAAGCGGGAAGAGATAAAGCAACTCTAGTGCTTTTAGCAAGGTTTTAATTATTATTAGTGGAATCTTTTGAAAATACCAATTGTTGCACTCAAGCAGGCTAAGCTTTTACCCAGCGGGGTGCTGACTAAAAGCTTAGAACGGAGGAAACCCTCAGATCTAACTTAAACAAAACTGACATTTTGAAGAGTAAAACACAAGTTTAGAGAAGAAGTCTCTATAAATAGGAAGCTGGCAGAGCAAGCTGTATTTGCCTCAATGGTTTACTAGAATTAGCTGTAACAGCTATGAGAAACTTTGCAAATGTTATTTTAAGCTTTGTTTTAACCGCAACAAGTGGTAAAGTTTTTATTGTTTAGAGATTGCCTTTTCCATTTTGAAGTAAGCAATAATTTTGGTAGATGAGTCAAGGAAGAGAATGTCCTGCCTATTCGTGATTCTAGCAAGAGAGATAAAGCGGAAAACAATAGATAATTTATTTAACAATTATTAGAATCTTATTTTGAGTTAAGAACAATTTAGCTATTTTAAGCTAAAGTATGAGATTAACAACTTGGAAGTCTGAGACCCCTATTTGTACAAACTACTTACAAGGGTTGTTTAAAAAGCTTATAAATAAAAGGTTTTGAACCCTTTGGGTTAATTAAGATGCCAATGTAATGTAACATGTTGTTAAATGCGTTAGGTAGAACACCAAAGAGTAGAATGCCCTTATGGCAAGCGAAAAGGCTATAAACAAATAGATTAAATTCCTGATCGTAACAGGAGGAAAAAGGAAAATTACAAGCGGAGATTACCGCTATTTTAAGCATAAGTTAACAATGTGATATGTTCAAAAATGGTCAGGTCGAATTAACGAAGCCTCGAGCAAAAAAGATCGGTACAAACGTTTAACACTTAGAAAGTTAACAGTTCCTGAGGCAGCAGGATAAGAAAAGAAAGATATTAATTAGAAGTTTCTACAACTTCTTCTATTTATGCATAATTTAAGAGATTTTAAACTCTAATAGCGCAGGTCACCTTTTGTGAATCCTTGATTTAAAAATTAGATAACTCTTTACAATTAGAAAAAGTACAGCTCCCTAGTTTTAGAAGGGAAAACCAATACATATTAAAATGTGGGCTAGCCACATATGTTGACGCAGAATATGGGAAATGGAACAAAGTTGGGAGGGCGCTTAATTGTAAGCGAGGCCTCTTAGAAATCTGACTTAAATTTAAAATTAATTTTGTTAGTAAAAGGTATTTGGGAAAAAGGAGATAGGAATTCAAAGTTCTGGCCAGTTTCATTGCCCTCAGATAGTTGAACGGACACTGTTTTGCAATAAAGTATATTGTTAGATTGGAAAATTTCACTATTGCAGCACTTAAAGTTCATGGAACGATTGAAAAGTTATTGCAGTTTATGGAGAACACTTAGTTTAATTTGAACTTGAATAAGTTTATTGCGTTGGAAAGTTTGTGGGTTGCAGTTATTGGTTTTATTTAACTTGAAGTTCCACAAATTTGACGATATTGAGCATATTTCTTTGCGGTTTGAAGCATATGTTGAATGGAAAAATCCAGAACTGTAATGACAGTTAAATAGGGCCTTAGAGTTCCCACGGTGGAAAAAGCTAAGTTTATAGACAGCGGTTAATTTGACTTGAACCCCTCGTTGTGGGAAGGTATTCCCATTTATTTTGTACAAGAAGTACTAAATATCATGTTATAAAGCCAGCCTGGATAGCTAATGCCTGACAAAGAAAATCCCACGAAGACGGTTATTGCACAATACTGAGCAATTCCCCACACTGTCTATAAATTTCTATTAAAAGCGTTTAGCATTTTGAAACCATTAAAATATGTCTAAAATCATTGAAGGTTTGTACTTAGCTTTTTCATAGCAGCAGCAGGAAGAAGTTCCCGGCTACCGTTAGCCTACATCCACAACAAGGCGATGATTTAAAATTATACCTCGGTTGAGAGGAGGTAGCCTATTAGAAAGGCCGAACTCACGGGTTGACGACTAGATTAGAAGTGAAGGCAGCAGTACTGCGAGCGGAAGGACCAGGGAGACGAGGGGGAGGGGGTAAAAGACAAGGGAACATATATCAGAATGGGAAACATTGAATAAATGAACACTCTTTGTACAAATAAGTTTTCTTCATGGAGTAGTGTCTTCAAGGAGATATTAGCTGACGACGAAAATGACGCCTAGTGGATCGGTGTGTAAATTCTCTTGAGCTCGATAAGTCCGAAGAACTTCGGCGGTTTGCTGCGAGATGCCGCTAAGGTAAATTTTATTGAAGATACACATCTGGAACAGACTCAAAGACACAATAAATTCCTGCTCAAAGGAAAGAAGAAATACAAAGGGATCACTGTTGGTGTCTGCGAAGAGGGAAAGAAAGAATTAATGAAAAAAATAAAGCAAAGAGCAGCAATTGCTAACTCTAACTGAACGTGTATTCCAAGGAATACACCAAGGAGTGTTGATAAAAGATTTGGCTGGATTCGTTGAACATGTATTAAAAGGCTTTAACAAAGCTTCAAAGTCAGCATGTATAACAAAATAATGGCATTCGAAACTGCTTCTGAAAGTCCGCAAATTTTAAATGTTATTTCCAGGAGTAATATGATTACAACCGCACTTTGGATGTTGAGTTAGTTCATCTTCTTTTCTAAAATATAGCAAACAACCATCACACAACCACATTTTACGTTTACAGTTTGATAGCTGACTACCAACAAGTCTACTTAATTGTTTTGTCCAGCAATAATGGGCATTTTCACCTTCGGCTATGTATAGTACTGTAAATTAACATCAGCATCCTTTTTTCCTGAGTATAATATAGAGGACCTACTATACTCTTATATTCAATTCCTTACACATTAATACTTACATTGTTCAGCTCTTCAAAACGTTGAATGTATTTTATCTCCATAGGAAATTCCATTTCTTTTAAATCTAACACTGAGGAATAGTAAGGATAAGATGTTGTTCTATCCACATGCATCACTGTTGGATGGAGAGCTGTAGTTACAGCCCATGCAAAACATGCTTGATCACTATTCAAAACGTTCACAACAGCTCTCTTTCGTTAGAGCCATACAGGCAAATCAATGTATGATAATGCTCGAAGGGGGTTATATTTATCCATGTTAGTTTCTAAAAAAGTACTTCAACCAACGCCCAACCTGACTCCCTTTCCTGAAATTCTTCACTGTGTACAATGATATCACTTGAAATATCTTGGTACATATCACTGATATTAGTTGATTTACTAACATATTTTTTTGTATTAAAGGATGTAATATCAATAATTTCACCTTCACTCCCAGTAGTTTTTACATATAGCCCAAAGAGTTCATAATGCATTTTGAATGTTTTACGCTCCACTAAAAAAATTCTACCAAGCCAAACACACTAGGTTGAACATTCTGTAAAAAATGTATCAATACTTTGTGTTTTTTCTTCACTATAATGTCTCTAACTAGCAATTCGACTTTTAAACGCACTACCAATTTGCTGAATATTTGCAGAATTTTTTCCATGACAATCGTTATTTATATGATTAATACTGCGCAAATGTCCCTGAATAATTCAAGAAGGTATATCAATATTGCATACATCACAATGCGCTATTAAAGATTCATCATTCTTCATTCTTGTTATACAATTACTATTTTCACAGTCTTGAAAACGTTTACGCTTTTGAGCGTTTATTTCAGGACGGTCACCCCCTATTTCATCACATTTATTCAAAGGTTCCGTGCTAGTTGTTGGTTTCACAGTTTTTAATTCCTGTTGTTCTCCACGCACTTCAACCATGTGGGATTGATACCGCTCAACACCAGAAAAAAACAAGTTCACAAACTAAACATGAAAAAGGTGCTGAATTGACATGTTTTAAACGCACATGCTGTGCAAGATTATCCTGTCTATTAAGTGTCGTAGCACAATGACTGCACGCAAATATTTTAAGGTTATGTTTAGTACTTGCGTGCCGTTGAAGTTTGTCAGGTCTTGAAAACTGTTTATTACATTCACCACACTTGAACATAATGGTCACTTTCCAAATTAAATATAAAAGAAAGAAATCATCAAGGTTAATGAAAGATAATACAAAGTAAAATATAAATAGTTTAATTATTATATATAGTAATAATAATTGATGATAATTGTTGTTTTAAGGGGCCTAACATCTAGGTTATCGGCCCCAATATTATATATAAATTACAGCCAATGGTCATAGCAGGGTATTTAATTTAATCGTTTGTGAACTTCTACCAAGTCTAATTCCAAAGCGTTCCAACTTTGTTTACCAAATACCATTGTCACTGACACCTAGAGGTGAACGTTCAAACTTAATACAACGTTAATCAAATCTAACCTGCAAATTTAGCTTAACACGATTGTCAAGTTGTTCCAACTTTGGCTACCAAATACCATTGTCACTGACACCTAGCGGTGAACGTTGGAACTTGATAAAGCTTTGATCAAATCTAACCTACAAATTTAGCTTCACACAATTGTTAAGTAGTTCCAACTTTGGCTATCAAATATACCACTGTCTCTGACACCTATCGGTGAACGTTGGAACTTCATAGAGCGTTAATCAAATCTAACCTACAAATTTAGCTTCACACATTTGTTAAGTAGTTCCAACTTTGGCTATCAAATATACCACTGTCGCTGACACCTATCGGTGAACGTTGGAACTTCATAGAGCGTTAATCAAATCTAACCTACAAATTTAGCTTCACAAGGTTGTCAAGTTGTTTCAACTTTGGCTACCAAATATGTCACTGTTACTTACACCTAGCGGTGAACGTTGGAACTCGATGAAGCGTTAATCAAATCTAACCTACAAATTTAGCTTCACACGATTGTCAAATTGTTCCAACTTTGGCTTCCAAATATGTCACCGTTACTAACACCTAGCGGTGAACGTTGGGACATCATAGAGCGTTAATCAAATCTAACCTACAAATTTAGCTTCACACGATTGTCAAGTTGTTCCAACTTTGTCTACCAAATATGTCACTGTTACTAACACCTAGCAGTGAACGTTGGAACTTGATAAAGCGTTAATCAAATCTAACCTATAAATTTAGCTTCACACGATTGTCAAGTACTTCCGACTTTGGTTAACAAATATTATTGTAACTGACACCTAGCGGTGAACATTGGAAAATATCGCTGTAGCTGTTTAAAAGTTATTAGAGGGGGTACTTGCCTTAAATAATTTGTCACCCGCTGCCACTGACTGAACTAGGTACAACAATCGTCTAACCTTAAACACGACAGGTACACCAATTATCGGTAAACAAATAAATCAATCAATCAATCAATAAATACATTCCAATCAATAATTTCAATATCAATTAGCATTCAAAGAATAAAATCCATTAATAATAAGTTCTAACCTCGCAATTATTTTAATAATTTTCCACCAAAAAGGCTTTGCAACTCTTCAGCTATAATATAGCACTGTTCACTCGTAGCGAATAATGAAGACAAACATTAGGGAAATATATGACACCACACTTATACTGTATAAGCTCACATCGCTCGTGTCAGTAGGTCCTACAGATCACGACACTTCCTTTCCCACACATCAGCAAGTTCAAACTCCCAATAGGGACACCTGTGTGTTATCCGATTACTGCTGACTTTGCATCATCATCATTATCCATTGTCAAGATGAACCCCTGCGGTTTCAAATTATTGCAGACTCAGTCATATGAACAGCTCTGTGCGCTCTCTGCCATGTCTGGAACGCGACACCGGAAATAGTGAATCAGCTTACTGCATGTACAATCTCCTGAGTTTATCATCTTAAGAACATGTATTATTCCCTTTCAACTACAAGTCACTTTACTGTCCATAATGTTAAAATATCTCAAACTGCTTTTTAACTCATTAAACAAATCCTCTTCTCCCTTCGTCACCTCTCTGCTTGGGGTAGCTACCATTAGATCTCAATAAAATAAATAATTATCTACGAAAGTCCATGATCTTGTTGTTTTTGGTATTTTGGAAAAAGTTCAAAAGCCGTAAAAAGAGGGCGTCATGTCAAGTTCTAGGACACCTCATGTGTCCAAATCCCATTATTAGTTTATAAAATTTCAGATCAATAACCTTGCCGTTTTGGGATATTGGAATAAAATCATGCACCATAGGAAAGAGGACGTCACCCCCAATCCAACAACATGTCGCATAGCAATATCCGATTATTGGTTTGCGAGGTATCGAAAATCTTACTTGGGTAAAGGGTTAGCGTAGCCAAGCGTCCGGTTGCGACTCCTGCATCGCGTAACGTCATATACTGCAACAGTTGGCTTGTTTTAAATCATGCATCGCAAGCCTATAAGAACAGCATAAGGTAGTTGCATGTGCCTCGTGTACTAGGGTGTGTGTGCATTAGCCCCAGCGCTAAAACACATCCATCTACCAAATTTTGCACTTAGGCCCCTTGGCATGTCCTCAAGTTGTATGTGCCCTATGTACTTGGGTGTGGGCATTATCCCCAGCGCTAAAACGCATCCATCCACCAAGGTTTGCACTTAGGCCCCTTGGCATGTCCTCCATCCACCAAGTTTTGCATTTAGGCCCTTGGCATGTCCTCAATGAGGTTTGGTTAAGTCGACTAGACTAGGTTAGCTTGACTAGGATAGGCTAGGTTAAGTCATACTCACCATCATTATTTCAAACAGCGCGCCATCCATGTGGGTGGTTGCGCGCGGTCGCCATCTTGTAGGAGGAAAGCCGTAGGAGAGTTTTGCACTCGTACAAAACCACTATTGCGATGCTCTCATTCATCGATTAAAAGGCAAATGGCTTTGGCAGACTTTATTAAGTTCCGTTACTGAAACATCGACCATCAATGAATAATCTTCGCGAGGCTGTATTGTGCGGCTGACGTAGGTGTTAACCTCCTGTAACTCCAATTCCAATCAGCGATTCTATTCTATAGGTCAGGATTTTATTAAATTCTTATCTGGCATTTTATATTGTGTTCTTCCTCTTGTTTTCGTATTCTACACGTTCGTAATTTATTTTTCGTTTTAAATTAAAGAGTGAGATTTAAGGCTTATTTCTTTTTGAACACGAACATGTTTAAATTAGTAAAACTCTTTGCATTATCAGTCTCTGATTTTTGTTAAAACTTTCTAAAAATTTATAATTCTGTATCGGGTGAATCAGTTGCCCCTAAAAATATTTCTTTATGCAGCCCAACTAGCGTTGTTATCACGAAGGTCGATATTTCTCTGCTTGCATCACGTATGGTACTAATGCACTGCAAGCATATCCTGCAAACGATACTGAACACTATTTTTCCCTCAATGAGACTACAGAACAGACTTTCTGGAACATAATTAGAAAGGAAGAGAAATACAGAAGGCCTTATGCATGCCAAACGCTTAAAATGATATGAACATAGCATACATTTACTTACCTAAATAGAACACGCTCTCCCTGTTGACTTCATAACGCAAGTGGATGCGTTGCAGAGCTGGAAATAGTTCGAATCCCACCTCGGAAATGTTTTTCTTTAATTTTCGTATTCTTCTTTCTTAGTATTAGTAACATGTATGATCTTTTATAATTTCATTCTCATAAACATATTTCAAATGCACATGGATGGAAGTTCATGTGAAAGTCGGAAACAAAACCAATTCTCCCGCCATTTCAAGATGCGTGAGGTAGAATTTAGCTGTTTTCGTCTACTTTAACGTGCGTTAGAGAGTTGAGTGGTCAGATTTGGCCACTTAACATAATTGCTTGCTGGTGGTAAGTTAACGAGCGTTTCTGTTAGATGAAATGATCCTGATAAGTTAAATAACCTTTAGTGATGAATTAAATTAAGAGACAATTGACGTTGGTGAAAATGGCCTTAAATCAAACAACAGCTCATGCAATGAATAAAAATGGGGGATAGCATGGGAAAATTGCTAAACGGGAAGGCATGTAGAGATTTGAAGCCATTCTTTTCAGTGTTGCTTATATAAATAAATAAATAAATAAATAAATAAATATAGACTTCTCAATCCTATAAGGGCTATGGCCTCCTGCGCGCAGGGACGTGCTCTGGTCTAAACTATTTAGGCGAGCAAGTCCTAAAGAGTTTTATTGTTGTCTTCGCTCCTCTGAACTTTACTTCACTTCACTGTATTTCCTTATCTGTGTGTGTGTGTGTCTTGTCGTTGTATGGATCAGATTGTTGTATGAGTTTTGCTTCGTGTGACTGCTCATTGTGCATCGTATGGTTCCTCTCTACGGTGTTGCAAAAGTGAACCCTTTCTTATCATCCGTGTGTGTTGTCTGCCGGCTTTTTGTTTTTGGAGAGCTGCTTCATTCATTCATTTGTAGCTTTTCAGTCGGTCAACACGATTGTGCCCAATGAATGGGCAGGGTACAAGATAGAAATATGTAAATACACTGCTGGAAAAAATTTACATGTATTAGTTAATTATACAATCCTAAATTGCCCCATTTAATTGTATAATTAGCGAATACATGTAATTCTTTTCCAGGAGTGTATTTACATAATTATATCTTGTACCCCGCCCATTCATTGGGCACAATCTTGTTGACCGACTGAAACGCTCAAATGATAAACGGAAAGGATATACGTTTTACCACACCAAGGCCAAGTTAGGCAGTATTTAGCGGAGTGGCTGGCTGCGTGGCTCAGCGGTAACGTTGTCGCTTGCTGATCCCAAGGTTGCAGGTTCGTATCCTGGCGCAGTCAGCTGGCATTTGAAGGTGCGCAAATGTGAGCGGGCAGTGTCAGTAGATTTACTAGCACGTTAAAGATCCCCGTCGGGGCAAAATTCCGGCACCCCGGCGTCTCTAAAAGCCAGAGTAGTTAAAAGGGACGTAAAACAAATAGCATTCTTATTATTATTTATTCAGCGGAGGCCTGGATTCGATTCCTGGCTCTGTCAAAAATGTTAATTCTGGTGTGAGGAGTGGAACAGGGTATACTCAGCCTCGTGAGGCAAAACTGAGAAGAGGTGGGTTCGATTCGCACCTTAGCCATCCTGGAAGTTGTTTTCCGTGGTTTCCCAGTTCTAATCCAGGCAAATGCCGGGATGATACGTAACTTAAGACCAAGGCCGCTTCCTAACCAAATCCTACCTCGATTACCAGTACACAGTCCAGCTCCGTGGCTAAATGGTTAGCGCGCTAGTCTTTGGCCCGAAGTGCTCCGGGTTCGATTCACGGCCGAGCCATCACGGATTTTAATCTCCTGGGGTTAATTCCCATGGCTCGGGGCTGGGTGTGTGTGACTTCTTCATCATCAGTTCATCCTCATTATGACGCGCAGGTCGCCCACGGGCGTCAACTACCGTAGAAAGACCTGTAGTCGGCCTCTGCGGAGGCCACACGATCATCATCTCAAGTACACACACTAGTAAAGACATCACAGTGACACAGGTTATCAGACAAATTCTACACATGACACATGACATGACGACCGTGGCCGTAGTACCATGGCGGCATTTATCTGGAGTGGTACTCGGAAACCGCAATTAATCACTTCTAGAAAGGCTGTTGTGGTTATCGACCCGCACCCTTTTACCACTCAATTATCTTCACGAGACTGAGTGTACCAGTTCTCAGACCAGAATTTAATTTCTTGATAGGGACGGAAATCGAACTCAGAACTTGTGGGACACGAGTACTCCTGTGCCTCAGAGGACAGCCTAAGAAGAAAATTATGAACAACTTACGACCATATTATTTAGACCTTAGAGTGAGGGTGATTATAATCGGTATAGCCTACAGAACTGTAGAACTGTATAGCCTATAATGGAGTACTATAAAATTAGGGTGGGGGATTTGGCACTCCATGAACCTGGGCATAGCAATGCTCATTAGGCATTAGCCGTATATTTATTTATTTGTTTATTTATTTATTCTTTCATTTAATCATATATTTATTTATTTATTTATTTATTTATTTATTTATTTATTTATTTATTTATTTATTTATTTATTTATTTATTTACTTATATCTAGGAGTCATGTGCCATCAAGGTCAGAAAATGTGGGAGGAGGGGACGGGTACGGTCCCTGTAAGTTAAGCAGAGATCTAAGGCGCTGCGTCTATGCACGTTTGGCTTATTTCAAACTGCCGTTAAACACCTCGTCATTACAATACAATGCCTTGTTGAAGGATTCGTCTTGCTCGATTCAAATATCATTATCTTCATCATGTTCTAAGTGGGAACTCATGCGGACAAGCTACCACAAGCACAGCATGATAAATAAAAGGAACGCTTGAAGCTAAACGGATATTTACTAACAAGATGTACAGTATATAGCTTATACTTTGATTTATCGTCACTGGATGCACTATTTTCTGAAGTCAGGATCATTATTTCTAGAGCATAACTGTAATAAATACACACAGTACTAACTTCTTAAGGAACGTGTAACGAACCATTGCTACCTTAATCGTGGAGAATAAATTGTAGCATATTTACATATTGGGACAATAGAACGCCAAGGGACGCAATCATTGCGCTCTCATGCATATCATCGAGTTAAGATGAACCTGGTCGCTTGTAGTGCCACAAAGTGCAACAAATAGACATGCATTTACACGGTCAGCGCATACGTGATGGAAATTCATTTGAAGGACAACGACGAACACAACACCTTCCGTGATGCAAAAAAATCGCAGTTCCGGTTCCACGTTTGTTTATGCCTTACAAATAGGGTGACCAAACGTCCCGTTTTAACAGGATTGTGCCTTCATTCAGTAGCTGGTCTCATTGCCCCGACAAAATATGAATGTTCCATTTTAGTCTACTTCATAAAATGAAATAGGTCTATGAGATCACTTCGAGGTCAGTGTCTGTCCGTGTGTCTGGTGTGAGTATATCTCCCATCTAACAGTTCCTAGACGCCTGATTCAAATTGATTGAGACCACCTCGTGGCGTAGCGGTTCGCATACGTGGCTGTCACCCCGGAGGTCCGGATTCGATTCGTGACTCTGCCAACAAATTTAATTCTAGTCTGAGGACTGAAACAGGGTTCACTCATCATCGTGAGGCAAAACTGTGAAGAGCTGCATTCGATTCCCAACTCAACCATCTTAGAAGTAGTTTTCCGTGCTTTTCCACTTCTACTCCAAGCAAATGCCGGGATGGTTCCTAACGTAAGGCCACGGTCGCTTCCATCCAATCCTTGCCTTAATTAAAAACACAATCACCAATACAGAGACATCAATAACACAGGTTATCAGACAAATTCTACACACACACACACACACACACTCTCTCAAGTAGATGGAGTGAAATGATCACGATGTCCATGTCCCTAAATAAAACAACAACAACTGAAAATTGAATGAAACTTACTACAGAGGGAGCCCTCATCTTGTACCACCATCTTAGCGGAAACCAGAATTTTCATTGCGTAAGTCACTGGGTGAACTGCCCACGGATTTTGAGAAAAACATGATGATCCCCATCTATAAGAAGACCAATGCCACAAAATGTGAAAACTACAGTATAAGACTCGCAGCCCAGTTCTTCATGCATCTAAATTAATAACCACGATTTTCTTAAACCGCATAGAGCAAAAAGTTGAAGCTATACTCTCGGAAGATCAGTTTGGATTCCGGAAAAACAGAGGAACCAGAGAAGAAATTCTATCACTAAAATTAGCCGTAGAGAAACGACTGGAAAGGAATCTTATTACTGTATATACAGTACATACTGTAGCTTTCATTGACGTAGAGAAAAACTTTGATAATGTCAAATGGGACAAAATGTTTGCGGTTTTGAAAAAGGGAAGGAGTAGACTATAAAGACCAAAGAATAATATGGAACCTGTATAAAAATGAGACAGCTGTTACTGACATCGCGCCAGGAGATGGCAGTCGGGTTTGAACTGCAGTTGTCTTCCCGCTCACTGCATATCGCCCATTCCAAAAACATAAAGTTGGTCACTGTTTCCATTACTGTACCTGATACTGCCACACTGTCAGAAGTAAACACAAAGGCTTGTAAGAATAGCGACAGTAGGAAGGAAGGTAACAATACACACACACGTGAAGCCCGTTAACAAATTATCATGCAGGAAGTAGCAGCAACTGACTGCCAGCCGATATATTTAGGTTTGGAATAGGCGGGCCGCGCATGCGTACTGCAAGACCCCCTTACCCCGTCGCAGCGTGTTGAACTGCCATCTCCTGGCACGATGACATCACACATGGAAGGACTAAACAAGAAGAGGTGTCCGGCAGGGATGCGCATTATCACCCATTATCTTTAATCTGTACATAGAAGAGGTACTTCAAAAATTCAAAGAAGATTCACAGACAAACGGCGAAAGAATAGATATGATAAGATATGCCGATGATATAGCTGTCCCAGCCGAGAGCGAAGAAGAAGACCTTGAAAGCATGCTAATTAGAATGGATAAAGTTATGGGGGAGGAATGTAATATGAAAATAAATAAATCCAAAACAAAAGTGATGGTATGTGACAAACAAGAGCAAGCCAAGGTTCTAATTAACATAGATTATGAATGATCTACTTGAACAAGTTGACTCGTTTATGTATCTAGGCAGTAGGTTCAGAAGGGATGGATAGAGGGAAAAAAGTACGAAGTAGAATTGCTCATGCAAAAGCTGCCTTAACTTCTAAGAACATCAGCCTTGAAATCAGGAAAAGGTTTTTGAAAGCATTTGTCTGGAGTGTGGAATGCTACGGCTGTGAAACCTGTACTCTGGGGACTTTGGAAGAGAAGAAGCTACGTTCTTTTGAGATGTGGTGCTACAGGCGCATGCTCAAATTAAAATGGATTGCCAAGGTTACAAATGAAGAGACCTTGAAAAGAGTGGATGAGAAGAGGAGTTTGTGGATCTCGATTGTTAAGAGAAGAGTACAAATTACAGGTAATCTATTGAGACATAAAGGAATCCTGATGACAATCGTAGAGGGGTATGTTGATTGAAAAAGACCTAGAGGAAGACCACGCCTGAGGTATATAGATCAAATTAAGGAAGATGTGGGATGCAAGACCTACGGAGAAATGAAGAGGATAGCGGAAAGACGCGAAGAGTGAAGATTTGCTGCAAACCAATCCTCGGATTGACCACTAGAGAAGAAGAAGTCGGCTACAGGCTGAACCAATCATCACATCACTACTAAACTAAAATCTCACAAACCATATTTAATTCGATTCAGTCGTGTGAATAGTCTGACAGCTACTCTGATATTTTCTTGTGATATCATATCACGGTCAAGGTGGTTGACAGGGGAGGTGCTAGGAGAAGAAGAATGCTGCTGGTATGCACATTGATCAATAACTTCTTGAATCCTATTTCTGAAAGAACGCAGTTTAGACGAGGGGGATCGCCCGAACGTGAGGAATTAGGCTTTTAAAGGAATGGAAGGAGATGGCTCCAAATCGATATTCTACTTTGTAAAGGAACACGCAAGAGAGCAAATTACGTCAAAAATGTATTGTTCTCATTAAATTAGTGTTTAACCTGTATGGAGTAGCAACGTTTTGCTATAGGCTAACTGAGCGAATTCTTATAGCCTCCAGGCTAAAGTAGAATGAAAATAAACAGACCTGTGGTGTGTTTAAGCTTCTTTTCCTTGACTACTTTTGATAGGAAAATTATAAAATACCATGGCTCCTTGATCAAGCTGCCTGCACACGGCAAACGGTAGGTAGTTATCAATGGTTGTTATCTTTTTACCCACAAAATAATGAACCGAAGATTTCCCTCCGATTAATTAAAACGTTGCTACTCCATGCCGGTTAAACCAGGTCCATGCAGAGATCTCAAAAGTAAGCAAGAGCACTTTCGCTTACTCGTGAGCAGGCTGTATTCATCTCCATTTGTTCACTTCTCCCTGCTACGTTGTGGCTTAAAACCCTCGTCTGTATATTTCCCTGCATAAATGGCGAAAGGGCTCTTCTATAAATAACTCAATACTACTTGCTTAAGTAATTGCAATACACGGAAAATGTAAATATCAAAGCAACAAGTGAAACTTGAAGAAGCTAATGATTTGTGTGCATGTAGATGAATATTATCTTAAAACGATGAGCTTTTTACTTAATAACATAATTAAGTGACTAACACTCTTATTGAGTGCAGGCCTTCCAGGTTCAAAATGTAGAACATAAATATAACAGTGGACACACGAACTATAGAGCATCAAGCGTTGAGAAAAGACTATGGGTCTTACGGGCTTTTACTTTTAACGGAAATCCCCCCCTACACTAGTTTTGTTACCTCACCTTTTGTCATGAAGGAACTCTGAACATATATATTTTTCGTCATAAGAGCTTCCTACAATTATCTGCCAATTGATTACCTTTGTTATTGCATACAAGTATCGTTTATATTACGTCTTAGTAATTTAAAAATTTTCGAGGTTAGCACGCTGGAAAGAAGAGCCTCGTCCTGTGCTGCATGCTCACCCGGAGTGGAGCACGTGATCAATTCCACCGGCAACATAAGTTCTGAAGCACAATCCATCATTGCTGTTACTGTTGTGTGTCTGTTTTATTTTCTGTTCGATCGAATCATGGCTGCCGACAGAGGGGTTTGAACCCACTATCTCCCGAATGCAAGCTCACAGCTGCGCCCCCCTAACCACAAGGCTAACTCGCAACAATATTACAAATATTAATCTAAACAAAACAACATCAAGAATATTGAAAGAAACTAAATTATAGCCTAATAACAACAAAAAAAAACAAAAAAAAGTGATGATCAACAGTATTGCTGACGTAAAAATTGCTAACATCGTCAGCATACATCCGAGAAGGAAGGAAGGGTTGTGCTCTCGACATCTGTCAATCAGTAATGCGTTATATCAAAAAGAAATGAATGTCGTTATTGGTTCCCTTCGCGTACCCTTAATACTGGTCCAATCCGTTAACACCTGCAAAACTGCTCCTTCTGGACGTGTTCTATTTCAGGTAGCTGCTGGGGTTGTGTTGTGTCGCTAACTTATGAAAGCTCAGTACTCGAAGCGGGTGAACATAACGTATGACGTCAGCGCTAACTCTGCTTAGAGGTAGCAACACTGTCACCATAAGGCTCCACAGTCTTTTCTCAACGCTGGATGCTCTATACTAAAATATTCCTCAGACCTCTTAAGTCTTCAATTCCACAAAGATTTCCGATTGCCGCAGTGGTCCAGGGAGCTCCCCGCAGCAATCACAGGAAACTTTCTAAAGTAAGCAATGTGGAGAGACAATGTGACAGAGTAGATGGCATTGACTGAGTCAATGTTTACAGTGCACTCACAGCACATTCTTATAAGAACTTTTGGAAATGGGCCTTACCAGAAGAACTTCAATCGTTTTCCTCTCCTTAATTGCATGGACAATCAAACTCTCCAGAGAAGCAAATATAGAAAATACTTTACAACCTGAATCTATGGTTTTATCATGTGCGAAAAATTACAAATGTATCTCAAATTCTTCAACTTGCAATTTATAACAAGTAAATGTTCATATTTGGCATTCTTAACCTACTAAACTTAAATACCGGTACTATAATTTAACTATTAATTAAGCTATAAAAATAATTAAGGAAATAACAATTTATGAGGATTTAAGAAATTTGTACTATCGTCATTTACTCATACATTCATACACGAATAGTAGAGGAGCGTCAGCGATTCTAACGCACCGGGTGCTCAAAGAGTAAGTATCCGCGCTGCGTTTATCGATATCTCGCGAACCAATAATCGGATATGGACATGTGACATGTCGTAGGTTACGGGGTGATGTCCCCTTTCCTATGCACGATTCGTTATATTTGAAAAAAAAAATGAAAATATTTTATTTGGAGAGTAGGCTATATACCCAAAACCATTCATCGCAGAACGTTGTGCAATGGCTCAAAAAAAGTGCTTTATACCCTTTATCATTCGAACAAAACATGGAATTTTTAGATTTTTTCTAAAAAAATTCAATTTGAAAAGTAGGCTGTATTTCCGAAACTAGGAATTTTAGAAAGTAGTGTGTTTGACTTAAGTTTAAACCAAAGCTCTTTACCCCCTCTAGCCCCAAAAACAAGTCCCATGTCCCTAAAACAAAAACGTAGCAGTAGGGAAGCAACAAGAATCTAAAATAGTGACACTAGGCGCTCGGCTACGCTGACCCCCTCAGCCAAGTAAGATTTCCGATATCTCGCGAACCAATGATCGGGTTTAGACGTGTGTCTTGTCATAGAACTTGGCGTGACGCCCTCTTTGCTATGTCCAGCTTATTTTATAGATATACCAAAATTTTAACAAACTACTACGTTATCTGCCCGTTATATTTTTGTGAACCAATCATTGGGGAGTGTCATGTGACTACTCGTTTTAAGGGTATTTTTTCTCATCATTCCTATGGCACACTCATTTACTCATTTACTCATGTGACGATTCGTTTAAGGGCATTTTTCTCATCTTTCCTATGGCACACTCATTTACTGAATAACCCAAAACTGCAAGGTTATGGACTTTTGTTTCCCTTGATATGTCGCAAACCGATAGTCGTACATGGGCATGTCGGGTATCCTTTAACGCGGTGCAAAACTGTTTTTTTCTTATGACACATTAATTTACCCAAATAACCCAAAACTACAAGGTCACGGACTTTTGTTTCCCTGATATTTTGTAAACCTATAATGTTAGAAAATCGATTTATAACTCATTTTAAACGGTGAATTATTCTCTTTACCGCAAATGAATAATATTTACAAATTTATTGAAAAAAAAGACTCTTCAATTACTATTAGGTAATGATGGATGGATTGGTGATGAGGTAGAGATAGCTTCCCTAGGCGAGAGGAATAGTTGTCATGGAACAGATTTAGGATAAAACATGGCTTTCAATGGTAAAAAGGAATGTAAGATTTTTTGTTTATATATCTCGCTTGGTAATCAATGACGGACTTGTTTTATGTACAGCAGACTAAACTTGCTGATGAGTTTCTACAGCAAAAGGCTTTTATCTAAAGGAAACTAGCTTAAGTTCTTGAGTTAAGAATTTCGCCAGCTATGTAAAGGGGTGTTAGGTTATAGATCAGCAAAGACTTGTTTACCATCAGTGATGTAACATAGCCAGGTGGGGAAGCCTTTGACCATTTGAACTCGCTTCCAGACCTGACTGCAGTACAGAGGGATGATGGGTTGTATGCATGGGTTAATAAATTAAAAAGACAAACGGGTTACACAAAATCCGATTTATTGATCCAAGAATTATAGGCTGAGGTAAACCCGACCCATTTAACATAAAATTTATTTCCTTTTGTTTTTAACACTTTTTCCACAAACACAGTTTTTTGGAGTTCTTTGAAATACAACCGTCCTTTTATGGGCTGATGGTTGAGGTCCTGTTGTAAATACGTTGCTGGGCTGTTGAGGTTGATTTGCGAATACGAAATATTTCTGTTCCCCAATTTGGAGTGTACCCATTGTCGGAAACAGACTTGAATTTTCTGACACGGACATGGTCACCGATTTTAAGGTGGTGGCGTTTAAGATCGGCAGTTTTGAAGGGATTAAAGAGTTTATCCAGCTGCGGAATATTTTGTCACAAGTCGCGGCTTGTCCCAATAATTCTGTGTTTGGTATCATTGTAACGTGACACCAGCTCAAGTATTAAGTCTATCCACCGATAGGACCCCCAAGCTGTAAACTATTTCCACATATTAGCTTTTAGATTGCGATTAAAACTTTCAATAACACTTGCCTTTAGATTGCAATACGTGGTTTAAAGATAAATATCCAAAGATTTGAGAAAACTGGAGAAATCGTAGTTGAAAAATTATTTGCCCTGGTTTGTCTGCAGAAGCTTGGGTTGACGTTTGGATTGTTGAATAATACTCTTGAATGCGCTGTTCACCAGAGGGCCTGACTTGCGACTGACAGGTTGAACAATGGCCATTTCAGAATAAACATTGTTGACGGTGAGCATATAGCGTATACCATCGTTAACGCTAGCATACTGAATCATTTCCACTAAATCGGCTTGTCAAAGCTCATCCACACCAAGTGAAATAACCTTGAGTCGCTGATAGTTACACCTGGCAGGGCGGTAAAACTCGTGAGCTATTTCCACATTGATTGGTGAAGGTTTAAGCAATAATTTTGGCATTTAGAAGTTCTTGTTCAATTTCTTGGATTTCCCAATCGTGACCAGTATGACCAGCTTGACGTGAAGCATGCAAGAGCTGTAGCCTCTGGACTAGCTTTCTGGGATTGTGCCAGTAGGTGACATCCACAATGGGTTAAATGTCACTCACGAAGAGGAAGGTCCACGACGAATACTGTCTGTACTTGAAATTACAGTTTTACACTTGAAATTTTATTGGCATTGATCCTTTGTGAGCACTTGTTTCTATTAAGATGGTTTTATATGTCATTAGATCATTATGGGTATAATCATCAGAAAGCGGACTACGTGAAAATAACAACTATAAAACCTCCGATGTTAATGTATAGGTAACATTTTTAATAATAATCACATGTTGACCAAATTGATATTGGAATCACCAATCCGGAAACAATCATTTTATAGTAAACACCATCGGTAGTATCTGTTGTATTTTTAGTAAATAAATATTTCAGGTAGGGTGATACTAAAGCACCATAATCCTTTACTAGAATGTTTTAATCAACTTCATTTTCGTGCGTGGACAAGATTTGTGACAACGTGGGCTGCTTGGAAGTTGATGGTGTTTCGACAATGACGGATGGTTTTAGAAACTCTGGAAGTCGTGATGATTTGGCTGGTGTAAACACCTCATCATTGTCAACATCACTAGAACTATCCAGTTCCTTTTGTTCCCTTTCCACAGTGACCTCTTGTAGAGTCTGCGTTGCTTTTTTAACTGTTGGTAGCTTTTCAGATAGCTTGGAAGGTGATTTAAACATGGCTTTTAGAGGAGGTGCTAAATGCTTTTGAATAAACAAAGAATTATCCGCACGTAATCGTTTTAATTGACGAAACATTTGGCAAATATTATTTTTTGCCATAATAGTATGATTATTCAATTGACTCCCTGCTGTGGTCACGGTGTATCGACAAATAATGACCTAGGAGAAAATGAGACAGCCCCTTAAATATGAATAAAATGATCAAACCCTAAGCGATAACGTCCTTGATGAAGTTCACTTTGTTTGTCAATAACAAGACAGGCATGTCGCTGAGAGTTCCAACACTTGGCACACAATTCAGTAAGGTTTGAAAGGTCATATCGGGATTGACATGTTCGTTGTAAATGTGACGACTATTCCGCTCATTCTGGCGAAATAAAACAATCGCATTGGCATTATCACGAATGATTTGTTTGGACAATTTGGAATACGTTTGTCCAATATAAAAGCAATCGATATGTTTCTGACGACCCATGATGAAGTAGCTCAGAATAATAGCCTGTCGTTCGGTGGATATATCATCGAAAATCATAAGCGAATCAGGCCTCACGGCTTCCGGGGCAATAACATTTTCTTGAATGGAAAACGTAAAATAACCCATATTCTCGGTCCGTAATTCGGACATGACCTGATCCAAGAACACGTAGAGTGGTTGGTAGAGGGATTTTGCGAAAATATAGATATTTTGAAAACGCAGACCATTTGGAGCTGTAATGAGCGTAAGCAAAAGATTGGTCTTTCCACATCCTGAAGGTCCTACAATAAGGCAGCGAATGGAAGGTGGAAACAGTGAACCGTGGCGTTGCTCACATGATGTAGGAAAGAGATGGGAAACCATGTCCCCCACGGGGATTGACTCTTGCTGCTTAATAATCTGCATATCAACTAATGGTAAACGATGGTCGTAGGCTGTCAATATACATGGAACCAAGTCCTGGGACAGGAACAGTATTACTATGGATGTCTTTGGACGTGCGTTACTGGCCAAGGCCAAGACTGTCCCATTAAATGATCCTAAACAAGAGACAGACCCTGGTAATAAACACTATGTGGATATGTCAGTGGTGCCACGCACTAAACAGGGAGATTATGACTTTAATGGAAAGCGGTTAACCTACGTAAAACATCAGGGCCGTCGCGAGGGCATTCTGATATGATCAACGCGGAAAAGAAACACTGGAAAGATGTACTCACAAGGATCATCGCAGCAGTACAATGCTTGGCTGAGACAAATTCTGCCTTTCGAGGGAGTTCGTGGAGCTCGTGCAAACTGTTCGAGAGAGAAAATGGGAATTTCCTCAAGTTGATGGAAATGCACGCTATTTTTGACGGGCCGATGAAGGAACATATTTGACGGGTGCGCGATGACGAAACCCACGTGCATTATCTCGGTCCCGAAATACAAAACGATATAAATTCGAAGTTAGGTAAGTTAAAGTTTAACTAAATTTAAACATTAGGTTAGTTCTTTAAATGGAATTAGCGAAAATGTTATTCATTTTCTTTTTTCCTTTTCTTAAGGCGGTGCTAAGAAGGAAAAACTACTGAATGCTGTTCGTGTCGCCAAATATCACGCGGTTATCCTCGACTGTACGCCCAATGTGAGCCACAAGGAGCAAATGACCTTGGTCCTCCACTATGTTGATATGATGGCAGAAACTCCAAGGATCGTCGAATCGTTCATTGAATTTCTGGAGGTACACGACACTACGGGAAATGGGTTAGCTGAGGTTTTAGAGCGAGTATTGGAGGATAATGATCTTGGTATCATGGACTGTTGGGGACAAGGGTATGACAAGGGTGCTAATATGAAGGCCAAGTATAAAGGAGCGCAGACGCGAGTAAAAAATATTAATAAACGAGCAATATTCATGGCATGTGTTGCACATAATCCTAACTTACTTCTGGGTGACATGGTTAAATGCAATAAGGACGCTATGACATTTTTTGGTATAGTTCAGCGTCTGTACACTTTGTATGTTGCTTCCACGGAAAGGTCCAGGCCTCCTCACACTAAAATCTTTATCTAGCCCGAGATGGGAATGTAGAATTGACAGTGACGTAGCTCTAGAAAAATTGTCAGAAACTACCAAAGAACCTGTTACCCGGTTAGAGGCCCAATCTTTTTTGCTTCATACAAGTTCGTATGAATTTGTTTTAAACTTCGTTATCTGGTACGATATTTTATTTTCTGTGAACTCACCAAGTAAATCTCTTCAATCTGAGAAGACTTCCTTAGATACGGCTTTAACCGAACTTCAGGGCCTAAAGTATTTTTTTCAAAATTATCGCAACACTGGCTTAAACAGTGCAATGTCCACCGCTAGAGAAATAATGGAAAATTTGGGATATGCAAAGAAATTTTCTATTCGCCGTCGAGGCTATCGCAAAAGGTTCTTTGATGAAATAAATCAGCAAAATGATCAACAGGTGGAAGAAAACGAAGAGGAACTTCAAAAAGAAACTGAAAATAAATTTCGGGTATATTACGTTTTGTATGTCGTAGATACTGCACTGAGCTGCGTAGAAAATAGATTTAACGAAGTTAATTATTTTTCGGAATACTTAGGATTTCTTTTCGATCCTTCCAAGCTTTCCAGTTTGGAGGAGAAGCACCACTAGAGAAATAATGGAAAATTTGGGCTATGCAAAGAAATTTTCTATTCGCCGTCAAGGCAATCGCAAAAGGTTCTTTGATGAAATAAATCAGCAAAATGATCAACAGGTGGAAGAAAACGAAGAGGAACTTCAAAAAGAAACTGAAAATAAATTTCGGGTAAATTACGTTTTGTCTGTCGTAGATACTGCACTGAGCTACGTAGACCATTGTCAAATACTCTCTAATTCTCTAAAAGCCGGGGAGCTTGAAGATTTGGATGCAGAAGATCTTTTTCTGGAGCTACAATTATTTAGGTACGGTACGCTGTTCCGTCATCTGTAAAAAGTGCTTTAGGTGCACTACAGTACTTAGCCCCAATAAAGGAGTCCTATCCTTATTTAAGGACGGCCTGTCGAATTATGCTTACAATTCCTATAACGGTTGCGTCGGGGGAAAGGAGTTTTTCGATTTTGAAACTAATCAAAAACTATTTGCGATCAACGATGGCGCAGGAGCGTCTGAACGGTTTGGCTACTCTGTCAATCGAATGTGAAAGGGCCAAAATATCAGAAATGAACGATTTAATCAGCACTTTTGCCCTAGCTAAGGCCCGCAAAGCGTCTTTTACATAAATAAAAAGCTCTAAATTCTAAACAAAAATCAAATTATTTTCTTTTAGAGAAAAATAAAAGCCTGCCCGGTTATTTCTCGAACAAAGGGGCCATTCAGCTCATATTTATCGGTGAAAGTGGACTTATAGCACTTATAGTAGTTTACTTTAAGAAAAACTGTATAACCGTAGAAATGTTGAAATATGTAAACGTGATTGCGTATTATTAGGCTATTAATTATGTGCGTTTGGGTAAGAAAGTACATCGAGCACATGCTTCGTTTTCCATAATATAAGGTGCGTTCAAAAAGTAACTAGCCGGAGATATAATTACATAAACCAGTACCTGTATGTTAGAAGTATTGGCCCTGGCTGATGAGGCACTTGTCCCACTGTGACACGAGGCGGTGAATATCAGTCTCATAAAATTCCCTGGGCTGCGATGTGAACCAGTTCCGCACGTACAACTGGACGTCGGCGTCCGAGGTGAATCGTTGGCCCCGCAGAGCCCTTTTAGGGGACCAAACATGGCGTAATCACAGGGAGAGAGTTCTGGACTGTATGGAGGGTGGCCGAGAACCTCCCATTTAAATTTCTGCAGGAGTGCCATGACTGAGTTGGCCGTATGAGGTCGTGCATTGTCGTGGAGCGACCACGGAGGCTAAGGCGTTCACTATCAGTCGTCGGTCCTGGGTAATGAGTGCATCAACAGGCTGGACGTTGTCATCGGTAATGCAGGGGGGTGCCCCAGACCAGGCATCATCGGCTAACGACACCCGTCCTTCCCTGAAGCGCTTGTGCCACGCCTTGACCCTTGCAAGGGACATGTAGTGTTCGCCGCACACTTGTGATATTCGGCGATGAATGTATGTTCCCCCTACTCCTTCCGCTGTCAGAAACCGAACAACACCTCTTTGCTCTTCGGTTGACGCCTCCATGTCACTGTTTGCAATGCGATTGGCAAGCGTTGGACGATTGATGCATGCTGCTGCTCGCTTTCTATCGTCATATGACGTGCGCGCGTGCCCTCTAGCGACGGGCTGTGACCTTCCACGCTCTGGTCGGAACCACACCTCGTTACGCACACCACGATTAGCCGATGTCGTCACCAGTTTGCGCATTCCAGCCTCCAGCTCGTTACTTTTTGAACGCACCTTATATATTATTTATGCCAAAAAAATCACCTGTGTTAGCTCATTATATCAGGTTTCCATTGCTATTGATTGTTGCTTTTATCTGATCAGGTGCTTCCTGTATCCAATTTTAAGCTTATCCTATTTGTTGAGGTTTGTTTAGAAACTAGAAATGTAATAAAATGAGCTTTAACTAGCCTAAAATTGTAATTTCATTTAAAACATCACTCTCCTTACAACACAGCCACTTACAGTCTAAAATTTGCAATACCTACTAGCCCTGCACACATTCTCGCGCCAGGCCCCGCGCACCCTCGCGACGGCCCTGTAAAACATCCTCAAGTTTCTACTGATGCCACTACAAAAATGTATGTGGATAACAAGGTGAGAGGGTTATATAGTAGGCTGCCAAACCTCACGGTAAATGGCTATACAGCTAATAATAACCGCATCATCCACGTGTCTGACCCTGTGGACCCTCAAGATGTCTTTACAAAACAGTTTTTAACCACGGAAATGAACAATACGTGTGAAATTAAAGAAAGGTGTTTACACATGAAGCGAAGACGACTAGCTGATGTTTCAGATCCCATTCAGTCTCATGAGGTCGCAACCAAACAATTTGTGGAAGACTATGTATCCTCAATGATAAAACCACTACCCCATGTATTTCTCATGACCATTACTGATCAAGGGTTTGTGAAAGACACTCAAGATTTTACCTATGTTTTACCTTCAGGCTCAACGAGTTATCGATTACGGTAAGATGGACGTATTCGTATTATGGACTATATACCAGATGTAAGATATTTATCGATACCATTAAACCATAGCGCCATGTCACTACTTAGTGAGCATACAGTCAGCGTGGGAGATAAACTATCTTTCCATTTGGTTCTAACCTTAAAGGAAAAACAAGCAGGAAAAACGATAAACGATTTCCCGCTTTATGTAGAACTCGAATATACAGCCACTGGAAATTAGATATCAATAGGGTTTTACACTAGAAATGTGCTAGTTGTGACTCAAACATTCTTGTGAAAGGTTGTCCATCATGGTGAAAAAAAGATGAAAATCCACAGCCTGCTTCCAGTCTCCGACCGGGTCAGGAATGGAATGAATGAAGCCCCCATCTAGCGGCGAGAATATGAAATGTGACGGCTGCCGAAGCCTGTCGCACTCCTCTGGGGCAATGATTAAATGAATGACATATGAAATGAAATGATAGTGGAGAGTGTTGCTGGAATGAAATTTTGACAGGGAAAACCGGAGTACCTGGAGAAAAACCTGTCTGCCTCCGTTTTGTCCAGCACACATCTCACATGGAGTGACCGGGACTTGAACCACGGATCCAGCGGTGAGAGGCCGACGTGCTGCCGCCTAAGCCACGGAGGCTGGTGAAACAAAGATACGTGGTGAAAAAGACTAAAGAAAAGACCCAGAGAGAATGGCTTTCATCATGCGGTCCACAAAGCATCACAAGATGAAAAAAATATAAAGTGATGGCTGTTGGAAAAGCACTCCGAGAGGTGCAGAGGCATATGAATTTAAAAATTAAACGACAGGGTTTAAAACATGGCCGAGTGATTCCTGTTCCGAAACGAGCTGGGTTTTTACCGTCTCTATTTGCCGGTCTAGCAGCCCTGGGTTCGCTTCTCGGTGGTGCTAGTGCAGTTGCCAGAACCATCAAGTCAACTCAGGAGGCAAAGCAACAATTAAAGGATAATAAACGACACAATGAAACCATAGAAGCCATTGCTATGGGGGCTAGAAACGTAAACATAAAGCCAGCATCCACCTATCGCCAAAAAAAAAACGCTCATGCCGAGACATGTACTGACCCATGAAGAAGTCATAAGCTATGCTAAACGGTTAAAGATCCCGCAGTTTCGAGGTGTGTTTATGCGCAACCAATTATTACCGCCACGACTATGGAAACAGGAATGTGCTATCATTAATCAGGATGATCACCGAGGACCAGGAACCCATTACGTGGCTTATGTCAAACATGGTTCCACCGTGTGGTACTTTGACAGTTTTGGTAATCTACCTCCGTCCATGGAACTATACAAGTATTTTGGAAACAGGTCAAAGACATACTATAATCTCAAACGTCAACAAAAGTTCAACACACGAAAGTGCGGGCGCTTAAGTCTCATGTTTCTATATAAGACACAGCGTGGGCAGAAACGTAAACAGTATGACAGCAGAAAGTAAGACATTTACACTGCATGGACGTTGATCCGAAGTCAGCCTAGACTTTTACCCTCCTATTGAATTGAGTGAAAGACCTTACGTCCTGGGGCTTGTTTCACTTGAAACTTACAATAGAATATACAACATACGTGAAAATGTCAACGACAAGTTTTGCTATGATGATTCTATGCTAGCCCTGCCCCCTGGTGGATATACCAAAGACGATATTTATGAACACATTTACATGGTGCTGGTGAAACAATACGGTCTAAGAAATATTGAAGGAACACACAAGTTTGAACTTGTAGGCCACACCATAACTCATCGCTGCAGTATTTTATCCTCGTTTAAGATTGATTTTAAAACACAACCAGATTCCATAGGCCCTTTACTGGGGGTTTCCACCGCAAGTTCTTGAACCAAACGAAATACACTATTTGGATCACGAAGTGAAATTAATCGAAGACCATCACATGTCGGTGAGGTGTAATATTATTAGCAACGTGTACACGAATCAAGAGCCATCCCATTTACTCTACAATTTTATTGTGACAATCGCCCAATGGCTATATTATTCGTGAAAACCCTCCAGTGGTTCTTTTTCATTCTGTGGGTGTTCATAATATTAGTAATATAACGTTAAGACTGGTAAATAGAAACCAACAACTGATTCAACTAGATTCTCGCACACCTGTGACCTATAAATTGGTTATAAAGCCACTATGAAGTTGGTGTATAAAGCAACAACACCGTCTAGGAATGGTGTTAGTTTTTTGCCACATGAATACACGTTAACAAGTTAGGACAAGCAGATGTTACAACACTTGGGATACAACCTACATCTACACGATGAATTCTATCCTACAGGTGGTGAACCGCATCGAGGAGCAAGACGGCATTCTAAGAATTGATCCGCATTCCTATCAAGCTCAAACACCATGATTGAATAACAATGATGAAATTCAATTTGTTATCAACAACCAAGATATTCACACCTTTTCACGTAACATTTGCCATCCAAATTGAAGGTCGGCTCACAAACGCGGATGGCTCTACACCTACAACATCCAAGTTAGCCAACCATGCTTTTGTCTTTCTCTTTTCCGAGGTGCTCTATGTCATTAATAATATTCTTGTGGATAGCACTCGAAATGTAGGCATTACAAGTGCCATGAAACTATACCCCTCCTATAGTGTTGAAGATGGTAAAACACATTGCATGGCTGGTTGGTGCCCTGACTCAAGCAAAGACTGGATGGTTCACACGGATGGAACCTTTACTCTTAACATAATTTTAGGCTTTGCAGAAGATCACCAGTGTATTGTGGTAAACGCAAGGCAAGTGCTTAATCTCGTCAGACACAGGAGCGATAATAATGCACTCAAGGGACTTGATGATGCACCCATAGATTCAACAATTCAAATGCAACTTATTTTATGAAAAGAACCACACGTTACTCTTTCCGATAGCAAAAAACTGGAGATGCCAAAGATTGAGGGAAAAGATATGCCTCTACCCATGGAATTTAGAAGCTGGGCTCTAGATGAGTATCCACTATTGCCAACAACCAACACACACAGTTGGTCTGTAAAAACAGCACGTTACACAGAGAGACCTCTCTACATTATGGTGGGTTTTCAAACGAATCGCAACTATCAACAAACCAAATATGTCACTCAATTTGATCGCATACAGTTGATAAATATACGTATTTTTCGCAACGCAGCTATTCTTCGCTATGAAGGAATGGATTTGGATTTTTCAAAAAATGAGGTTGGCCCACTCTACGACTTGTTTTCTAAATTTAGATGGTCATATTATCAAAAAGGAAATTGGCCCATGTTGACACCCCAAGAGTTTAAGGCAAGAGCGCCACTAGTGGTGTTTGATCTCTCCTACTTGGATGAATCCATCAAGACTTCCAATATAGACATTCGACTAGATTTTGAAACTCATGACAATGTACTGCCAAACACCACGGCTTATTGTCTCAATATTCATCACTAACAAGTAAACTAATATCCACTGTCCAACCAAGTGACTAACGTATAAATATCAGGCAAACAAACCTCGAGCAGCTCAGTCATGGATTGTCTCAAAGCGACAAGAGCTGTCACAGCAATGAATTTACAATCTGAGGAACAACGTTTCAAGATATTTGCTACGTGGCCTATGCCTTTTATTACCCCACAAGCATTAGCAGCTGCTGGTTTTTGTTATTTAAAAACAAGAGATGAAGTGAAATGTGCTTTATGTTCAATGACAATAGACCAGTGGGAAGAGAGTGATGAACCTTTACAAGAACATCAGCGCTCTTCACCAGCATGCCCCTACCTCCATAGAATGGATGTGGGTAATATACCACGCCATTTAAGTTACCCATCAATAGTGCCCCTGAGTGATGGCAAAAGTTATGATACGTGTGGACCTTATGGCATGAACGGTGCTTCGGTTGACCGTACAGAACAAGATGAAGAAAGAATGAACGTGGAAACTCCTTGTCTTGAGACATTGGAACATCAGAGGTGTCATGGACAATATAAACACAAACGACTTTATTGTTGTATGAGTTGATACCGTTCCTATCCCAAAATGACAAAGAAAATGTAAAGCTTGTAATGATTTTTATGCAAATAAAATGGTATAATAAAAACATTATATTGTTATAATTTCTAAACCTTAATAGTTGCTAGTGAGTATCCAGTTGGCCTAACGTAAGTGGGGGTGATTATAGTGGGCGCGATTATAGTGGACACGATTTTTACTAGAATGTGAGTTGAGTAAATGCAATTTTTTACACCTTAGTAGTGGATAGTCAGTAGTCAGTTGGTCCTGGTCCAGGCAAGCGTAAACATGCCACGTACACTGGTGGTAAATACCCAAGGTTTTAAGATCAACGACAACAAGTATATATTTAAAGAGGTGGCTATTATTGATTGCACGACACACTGGTCACTTAAACTATTTCATTTTGTGTTCAAACCGCCATTTCCGCTAGAGTTTCAGTCTGTTAAAGACCTAAGGCAGACCCATTGGATACAAACCCATCTGGGATTGCAATGGAACGAGGGAAGCATTCCCTATAATTATCTGGCCATGATATTAAACGCTCATCTATGCATGGCTAACCTTGTGTTTGTGAAAGGAACTGAAAAACGCGAATGGCTTCGCCCGTTTCTCCCTCACACATGTGAATGTGTGGATCTCATAGAATTGGGCTGTCATTCGCTGCATACGCTTTTGCAAGAAAAAGGACTTTTAATGAAAAGCATCATGCCGTTTTCCAGGTATGGAATCTGTTTGGTTATCAAGAAATGCATGTCGTGACGTCATGGACAAGATATTACTTGTTTCTAGCGGCATTGGGAATATCACTAGTGAGTGATAAGCTATCGAGAGAGCATCATCTCTGTGTCTGCCATGTTGGAAGGTGAGAATAACGCCACCGAGCAAGCCATCGGTATTTTTTTTTTTTTTTTGTGCAAAAAGAAACTGGACAGTTTCACAAAAGAGGAATTAAATGGCTTGCCAAAATATTTTAATTATTATATGGCGACTAATGCAGTAAAATAAATCTGGCAACATGTACCGAAATCGTGGACTCAAAACCCTGTGTTAAAAGAATTGCAACCGTGCACCGATTACGATCACCATAAGCAAGTGTCCATCACCAAAATTCCTTCGGTACAACAGTGTAGAACCTCTCAGCTTGTTGAACTGTATCACGGATATTAAACCTTAAGCAAAGACTTTGTTTCATCATTCCACGGTTGTCATGGCGGGAAAAAGGCAATAACATCCTAAACAGAGAGGGAAGATCAAAACTATTCACCGCAGATTGAAGAGGATATGTGAGTGCTTGGCTATTGACAAAGTGATTACTATAATACCTTTTGAAATACACTTACCTGGCTACCGATACTGAGGTCCTGGAACAAAGATGGATCAAAGTATGCAGCGTGGTGATGTACCTATTAATCCTCTGGATGAAGCTTGCAAGGAACATGACATTTCTTATCGCCATATTCAGCCTCAATTAAGACCTGTGGGGGATAAAGTGTTATTGAAAAAAGCTAAAAAACGTTTAACATCCTGTGATGCCTCAGTGAGAGCAAGGTTGGCAGCCCTGATTGCGATTAGTGCTATGAAAGGAAAGTTAATGATGAATGGACATGAACATTAAAAAAAGGATTGATGAATTCGTATTTTGTATTCTTCTTTGCAAAGCCCTATTCTTTGTGAAATAAAAACAGTATTACCAGAGCACAATGCCTTTTTATTTTAAAAATGTAGATAGGCATTTATCATTTCCATATTTCACACATAGAAATTTCCAATTTATACTTTGCATATTTTAAAATTTTATTTCCAAGTTTGGTATTTTGCAAATTGCTGACATTGAAAAGTTCATTTACCATTTTTCTGTTAACAGATTTCCATTTCGCATATTTAAAAAGTTTAATTTTCATTTCTCTAAAACACATTTCCACATTTGAATTTTTCAAAATGTCTTGATGTGAGTGCTTGGCTATTTCTATTGTACAGTCTCTCTCTCTCTCTGTTTCCAGAAACGTAGTGGTACACTATACACTACAGGTAAGGATGTCTTGCAAATAAAGCCTATCTACCACCTCATTCAAAGAAAAAAATTAAAAACAAAATTATTATTTAAATTTGCTATTATCTTTAATCCCCGCTCTCTCTCACCGTGTTTGCTATGGTCGAACAACAAATGTTATGTACTCATGTTCTCTTTCTCTCTGTAGTCATACATCTACATATACATACATGTTTTTGGGAACAAACACAACCACCATATTTATTCCCAAAGAACATACTTCACATGCATGCCATCCCATAGAACTTTCAATTAACAATTTAACATTTGCAACAACTAAAAATTAATACTACTCATTCAATATACTAAAATACAAATAATACATTTGTACAGCCTAGAGAAAAAATATTTAAAATTTACAATCTCCAACACAGTCAAAAAGAATAATAATAATAATAATAATAATAAAAGGTTGAACAGGGCTCTAAAGAGCAAAGGACATAGGTTGTTTCCAATGTTTACAAAAATGAATATTTACAAATAAAAATCTAATATTTACAATTTACATAATTAGCAAAACAAAATTACTAAATCTACTACAGTAGTTACAAAAAGCTATTTACCTAAACTATAAAACAGAAAATCACACGTTCTCCTCGTCGTGATAACCCCATGGTAGACTGGTAAGCAGGTCATCAGTCCGCACACGTTTGTTATCCATCGAGGCGAGTGTGTGTTTCCTCTGTTCCACAAGATACAAGTTATGTTTGCTGGATTGTATCCTGCACTGTTTATGGGACATAGCTTTCCCAGTTCGTAAAACCTTTAGGTAGTCGTCCACACGTAGCGATTTTACAACTGCCCTACCTACGCGTTTGCTCTTTAAGCTTCTTTATGGTCTTATGTGCGATAATCATACATTTTAGAAGCGAGACTAACGAATTCCGTCATCATGGAATCACCACATTCATCTTTTAAAACGCCCATTTTCTTCCCGTTTTTTCGTGGGCAGCTGAAACACATTGTCAGCACTGTAGGATGAGGTGTCAATCCATCACTATGTTGCCTCATCACAACATAAGGATCGCAGTGGCGACTGTGGTATAGAAACGAGTCCGTATCCATATACAAAGAAGATACGTCCCCGAAATGATGTTTGGCAAACTCGTAGTGGAATTTATACATGACCTATTTTGAAAAGTCTAAAATGACTTGGCCCAGGTAGATGGGTTTATTCATGGTCACGCTGATCTTCCTCATTTCAATGGTCACCAAATTCTAATCGATAATTTTAATCGATTTAAAATTTCATTTGGCAATGTACCGCCGGGCACCGTAACGTCCTTCCCAGTCATTGACTAATTTAATATCTAGGTATTTGCGTACATTTTCCATGCCCTTGCCATAAATGCAGTTCATCAATTTTTTTTAAATGATTTCTATCTGCTGTGTCACCATTTGTCCATGCTGGGTGTTTAAATCCATGTATGGCTTGAGCCATGCTTTCTGGGCAAAGGAAATACCCCGATGGATTTTCTTCAACACTAGGCCTTGGGCTAGGCATTGCGCCAACATTTGGATATGTAGCACATACCGATTTTTGTTTTAAAGCGTGCCCATCAATTTTTCAATTTGCACTTTACTCTCAGGGGGAACCATTCGCTCTAGGCAGAATGGGAAATCGGCATTTTGGTCATACAGGGATGAGAGATATTATTATATTTTGAATATAGCACATTATAGCACTTAAATATGCACACACATTTGAATATATTATTGTAACACATAAAACATACTACAACTGACATCGTCACAGAGTAGTATCATCTCCTCAGAATAGAAGAGTCTAGATACTCCGCCAAAGCTCCAAAGATGACATAACTAGATACATAATATTCTCCCCCATTTATAAAATGTAAAGGAACTATTCATATTTCATTTGGACACATAGTCTTGCAGATACTGAGGAGGTCGCCTGTCTCTGGCTGATCATCTTAAATAATTATCAGCAGGTGGATATGTAGCTGTTTCAATCAGGGCGTTCATCTGGTTGCAGGATGGTCTGCCTTGTATCATCAGAAGTGTGGGTTGCAGGAAGTATATCATCATTCTCTAGTCTTGACTGGGTTGGTGTTGGTATATTTGGAACACCAAGCACTGGAGGAATTGTTGGAGAAAATGTGACATGCTTATCTTTCTTTGGCACAAGAGTCGATAATAACTGAACAACATGCCGCTTTAAAATTTGTCCCGAATCCAATTTTACATCATAGTGGCGCTGACCAAGTTTAGTTTGTAAACATCAAACTGCCAAATATCACGGTTTTCTGGTGAAACTAGACCTGCACTCTCTCCCCCACTTTGATAGAGTGAACAGGGGGCGAGAAACTGGATGTAGTCAAGCTCTTTTGACTTGGAAGTAGGGCATCCAATCGGATACGAAGCCAACGTTTCAAATATAGTTCAGCTGGAGACTGTACACTTGACAATGGTGTTGCTCTGTATTGAAACAAGATGTTCTGTAACTTAGTCGATAATGGTGCCGGGTCATTTACAGCAGCACAAAGTCGTCTCTTCAAAATTTGGATGTTTCTCTCGGCTAGCCCATTGGTTGTTGGGTGTTCTGGTGCAATATATTACTGAAAAAATCCTCTCTCCTTGCAATAGGATCTGAATACATCACTCGTGAAGATAGTGGTATTATCTGGCGCAAGGACATTTGGGTACCCATGTACGGTACGGTAATAGATATTGTCAAGCAGATTGATAGTTGCAGTGGTGGAGCGTCTTTCACTATTCGGACTTCGACCCGCTTGGATTTTTCGTCAACACACATCAAGAGATGGTGGTTATCAAATGGTCCCGCATAGTCAATGTGTATGCGTTCCCAATTTTCCTCTGGTTCATCCCAGGGGTTTATTGGAGCTTGTGGTGGATTAGAACGAGTCTGCGCGCACTCTTCACGAGATTTGAGAAGCTTCTCAATGTCTTTGTCTAATTGCGGCCAGTAGACATATCGTCTTGCTAACTGTTTCGTTTTCACAATGCCGAAGTGTGTTAAATGTAACTCTTCCAACATTTTTCTTTGTAGTTTCTTTGGAACAACAATTCTGTCTTGACGGAATAGAATGTCATTTTCAACTGTATATGGTTCATCCAAGGATTGAGTTTGAAGACGTTGCAGGGTGGCTCTAAGTTCTGGGTCTTCACTTGACACCTGAAGAATCGTTTCAGCACAGAGTTGTGAAACTTCTGCATTTATTTATGTTTCAATGTTTGGCGAGGAAGATGCAACAGGGGCTCGGGATAGGCAATCGACATTTTCGTTATATTTCCCCTTTTTCACTCTGACCGTGTATTCAAACCCGGAGATAAACGATGCATATCTTAGGAGCCTTGCGGATGTCGTTTGTGGCAGGTCCTTGTTCTGATGAGAAATACGAGACAGAGGTTCATTTTCCGTCACAAGAAAGAAATTTCTTGCAAAAATATAGTTGTAGACGTGTGTTGTGGCAAAAATTATTACCAGCGCTTCCCAATCAAGCTGACTGTAATTACATTCTGCTGGTGTTAGGGTACGAGTTGCGTAGGCGATGGGTCTTTCTTGGCCATCCATCTCATGACTTAATAATGCTCGAACACCAGTAGGACTGGCATCGGTTGACAAGATGATAGGCAGAGGTAGATTGAATGGGGTAAGGACACGTTCACTACATAACTCGGACTTGAGATTCAAGAAAGCTGCTTCACAGGCTGCAGACGAGAAAAAACATTCACCTATCCGCAATAACTGCCGTAATGGGTGTGACTGAGTTGAAAAATTAGGAATAAACTTTGCGTAATAAGTCACCGTACCAAGGAAGCGTCTCATTTCTTCAATGCTTTTAGGACGCGGCATTTGTAACACAGCTTGAACTTTCTCTGGTGAATTGTGGATCTCATTATATGATAAAATATGTCCTAGGTAGTCTATGTTTTCCTTGAAGAGTGAGCATTTGCTTTTGTTCAAAAGAAAATTATTTTGTGAAAGTCGTTCTAGGCAGGCTATTAAGTTCTTGGTGCACTCCTCCTACGTAGTACAATGTATTATGATGTCGTCAAAATAAGCCTCAGCTTTTGGAAGACCACGAAGGATCTGTGATCCTATTAAATTCTGAGGGGGCAGTTTTGATGCCAAAACTCAGTCGGTGCATCCTGAAGTTCCTCTGTGAGTGGATATAGTTTGGATCTTACTACCTTCATCACCAACCTTGTATAAGTCTAACTTGCAGAAAAATTTAGAATTTCTAAGACTATGTAGAACATCATTAACTGGTCTTATGGTATGGTTTGCAGAAATCACCCGGTTTTGGGATAACAACAAGAGGCGATCCCCAATCATTTAAAGCTGTGGGAGAAATAACTCCTTCTGATTCGAATGAAGCGAGTTCCTTTTCGACGCGTTCCCGAAGAGCAAAAGGGACATCACGTTCACGATTGAAGACGGGTTTCACACCCTCTCTGAGTTGCAGTTGTACTTCAATATTGGGGACGCATCCAATTCTTTTTTCAAAGATTGTACTATACTGATGTAAAATATCTTGAATTGACTGCACTGAGTTAACATATTCAGAGTGAAGTGGTTGATCTGTGTCTTTATCAATTTCCTTCAGATCTTGGAAGAGGCCTCTGATCCAAACACGACCAAGCAATGCGGCATGGCCTTGCGGAAATACAAAAAGATATTATGCAACAATCTCTCTACCTTTGTATGATACTGTAACAACAAGGTTTCCTCTGGGTATGATAACAAGATCAGAATATGACCCAAAACAGATATTTGTGGGCTGCAATGGCAAACCAAGACCCAAGGCTGAACATTCGTTCTCTGAGATGAGTGAATATTTTGCTCCCGTGTCGACTTCAAATCTTTGTGATTTATTGTTGAGTTTAACAGTGATCAAATATTTATCCGATTCTTGTCCTACGTCCAACGGATCTTCGATGCATTCCAGTTGTCCTAACTCGAAATTGATTTCGGGGTGGTCATGCAAGTTGTCATCTATGTTCTCAGTTGCAATGTTGTGTGTATTTGTTGAAGAAGTGTAGTGATACAAACTTTTGCAACATGTCCCATTTTACTACATGACCTAAATTTAAGAGAGTTTCTGTTTGTGCGACAATCTCTTGACCTGTGGTTTGAATTTCCACAGTTCTGGCATAATCCATCAATACCTAGTGCTCTATAATTGACATAACTACGGCGGCCACTGGACTGTGAACGTGAGTGAGAGTCTGGGCTAGCCTGTTTAAAAAATCGTGACTGAGTATCACTGCTTTATTGATTCATACTTCGGTCATTATATGAACGTGTGGCTTTTGTTACTTTGTTTGTTTCCTCTACAGTGTCTGACGGTGCAGTGAGCTGTTTTGACAGTTGATTACTCTCATACCGCGATGCTTCCAAGGCTATAGCCTTCTTCGGGAGATCATCAAATTGTGTGTCATTAGATTGAAGAATTTTCTCTCTGATCCAATTATCTCGCAAGCCGCGTATACATTTTGCACGAAGAAAAACATCCGCGATTGAAATATTCTGGCGTTACATGTACACTGAATATAAAAGTCACAATCTAGTAAGTGGCTTCTAAGAGTGGCAACAAAACCTGCAATATTTTGACTTTCTTTTTGATTGACGTTTAAAAAATAGTTTTGGGAAATCACGGTTGAGACATGAGGTGACAGCATTTGTTTGAAATGTTTTACTAGGTCATTATAACCGAGAGCCTTGATGGTTCATCAAAGCCTAAAAATGCAGAGAGATTGTTATAATAAATTGCCCCTATTAATGTACACAAGAGTTCAGCTTTCTTTTTTGAATCGGTGGCATTGTTAAAATTTGTGTAATTCTCAAATCGTTCTAAACACGACACATTTTTTTTCCTTTTCAGCATCAAAATTTTCAAAAGGTGTGATGTTAGTGGCTTGTGGGGTTGTGAAGGACTGGTGAGCTTGATACCTTTCAAGTAACTTCTTTTGAGAATCGGTAAAAATGTTCAGTAATTGTTAAAACTGTTTTGTGTCCATCTTGACGAAACGTGGAAATAATTTATTTTAAAAATCAGAGTTCAAATATAATAAAAATGTTTCAAGATAACCGATTAAAACACACTGGGTATTGATCGATAACCGAATATTGTCCTGGGCTTGAGAAAAGAAATTGCAAAACCACAAAGTTCAAACTGCGATAAATAATATTATTTTGAATATGTGGCATGCAGGTATACGCTGCTGAATATACTATGAGTTGCTTAGGATCGTTTACAAGTACTCTGTGAAAATTTCATGTCGATTTACCGATTCTTGATTTTAGTCACGTGGATGTTGAAACAAACCTGACGTAAATACTTCATTGATATAGGCTATATCTGTACCGGTGGATCAAGTCCCCATTCATCGTCGCCAACTTTTATTTTGAATATAGCACATTATAGCACTTTAATGTGCACACACATTTGAATCTATATGGTAACACTTAAAACATACTACAACTGACATCGTCACAGAGGTACATCATCTCCTCAGAATAAAATAGTCAAGACACTCCGCCAAAGTTCCAAAGATGACATAACTAGATTCATAATAGATATTCAAGATCGACCTCTAAAACATATCCGTGACACGTTTCGAGGCTGGCCGTGTTCACATTAAAATGTGCAACCTCGTCCTCTAAGAGTTAGGCAAAATACTTATAGGGTGAAGGCTGGCTCATGGCATAGTCATACAAATTATTGACATCGTAGTACATCAAATACGATTCTGGTTTGTCTTGCGAATAGCACGGCATGTATTTATTATTCTCTTCGGCATGGCGCTGGTTAAGCGACACAAACCCACCGTGAATGTATTTCTCAAAGAATAAGACCATGTCTACATCGGTCATAAATCCAAATCTACTTGGGTGTATCTCAATGCAGCATCAAACGAGAGACCCAGGCTCGTAAAATAATGAGCCGGGTCAAGTCCGTAGATTTGCTGACACAACTCACGAAACTTTTCAAACACATCTGTAACCAGCAATACATCGAGTTTTAGGTAATGCATAGCATAATCCTCTAGAGTGTTTATATTGAGCACTCGCCAAACATCGCATGCATGTGCATAGTCTTCATCGGAAACAGTACTACGTGTAAGCATTGAAAAAAATTATCTAGCGGTGGCAAAGTCTTTTGCTTCAACACGTCCCAGCTGTTGCAAAAATCATACGGGATATGTTTTTCCGAATGCACAATTTAATGTGCTCAGGATTTTCAAAATGCATCCTGGTGTATTTGAATTCCTTCTCATCCAAGCCATTCACTAGTCTGTCTAGGGATGAGGCCATAAAATTAAACGAGTCAAGGAACCGAATACAAAATTTACCCAACCACCATGTCAATGCCGTGAAACGCTCATGGTTTTGGGGAATAATAGAAAAGGTCCCCTTGCCGACATGACCCAATCCACGAATCAGAAACTGAATAATTATCATAATTTGCCAGATTGTGGAAAGACACACTTACGAATCGTGGAGCTGGGTAAATCCCATTACACGCCCTGTTGTCTGCTCCACGAAACTCCCCCGTAAAATGTGAGTGATGACGAACTGTGTCCTCGAAACTTATAAGCGGTTTTTCACAAATATGGCATGTCGTAGCATGCTCATACTATTGCTGCTGTTCTCAAGTTAGGCTCATAGGCACGTGGTTGTATAATAACCCCCGTAAATGGTCAGCCAACTCAAACAGTTCGTTCAGAAACCATTTAGCACAATCTGTACCCTGATAACATTTAAAATAGGACTTTGTGGGGTCATAGGCACACACCACATTAAATTCTATGGCAAAGGGTTCATGTTTTTGATTTCGTGTGGCTGGGCTGATGCTAGGATCTGGTTCACATCATAGCATGGGTGCAGTGAGAGCCTCAAAATTAGCATATACCATAAAGGGAACCGTATCACGCTTTCAACAAGGCATCCTCCCCTTGTGGCAATACCAGTCTCACGGCCTCCTGTGACACACAATCTTCCCTATGTCGTTCCAAAAGAGTGGGGGTCCCAAAATACTGTAAGCATCTATCACAAATATGCTTCTTATCACGATATTTCGACAGTTGACTGCCTACCAATCTACTAAGTCTTTTAATCGGGCAATAGTGATTCACCTCTCCTTCAGACAAATATAAATCATGAATGTGGTGTCGTTTTGGTTCTTTCGTGGTATAACGAGGACCCATAATTTCATCACCATCAATGCCATAAACCATAAACGAATAATCGGGATTATCTTGTTCAAACCAATGAATGTTGGTGAAGTCCATAGGGAACGAAACATTAGTTAAATTTAAATTTTGTTTTAATTGCTCAAAACAAGAGTTTAGTGCTTTTCAGTCGGTCAACACGAATGTACCCAAAAGAGATGGGTTATACCCTAATCCTGAAATAAATTACATGAGATTAATAAAACACTACGATGACCAGTTTCGATCGTCAAGCGATCATCATCAGATCCATTACACTTAGGCTACAAAATCCATGTTTGAAATACAGGTGAAAATATTTACAATATGTACAATTATTTAGTTGCAGTATTGGTACTGCAACTGTCAGTGTATGCTAAATGCAGTATATATGTTAGGTGAAATGCTAAATGGTGATAGCTATCCGGAGATTGTACTTTAGAGAGATTGAGTAGCTGTAGTACGGAAGACAATCAGATAAGTAGTTAGCCTAAAATTTTATAGTTTAACCATAGTTTACAACCATATAATCTCTCTAAAGTACAATTTCTGGATAGCTATCACCATTTAGCATTTCACCTAACATATATACTGCATTTAGCATACACTGACAGTTGCAGTACCAATACTGCAACTAAATAATTGTACATATTGTAAATATTTTCAGCTGTATTTCAAACATGGATTTTGTAGCCTAAGTGTAATGGATCTGATGATGATCGCTTGACGATCGAAACTGGTCATCCTAGTGTTTTATTAATCTCATGTAATTTATTTCAGGATTGGGGTATAACCCATCTCTTTTGGGTACATTCGTGTTGACCGACTGAAAAGCACTAAACTCTTGTTTACTAAGGCAACACTGAAAATATGGCTTCAAACACCACAATAATTGCTCAAACATGGCCTTGTACTTTCCTTGCCGACATCCGTCGCGTTGTACTGGCTGCAAATACGCAGCCACCAACCAAAGAAAGCATTCATCATCCCTGTTTTCAATGTTCACCACGGTCTTTTTCAAAGCTATCGCTCGTGGTGTACGGATATAACTCGACACGGCATTGAAAGGGTTGAATTTGCAAATGTTCATTTGAAGGTGATGAATTTTGTCTCAGACAAGGCCTCTGGGTCCTTCTTCCAATTTATCAAATTTAGCCAGCAAGGAATTCACAGCGTGTGATTCATACCACTGTTCCAAATTGTGGACTGTGAAAAGTTCTTGCATTTTGCTAGAAAGATATATTTTTTTTCTTTACGTTCCACGTTATTCTTTTTGTGTACGAAATTGCACACGAGTTCCATATTCACCTTTAAAGCTGTGTGCAACCTTAGGGCTTTACAACTTTGTTCACTAAAAATTAAAAAGCAAGATTCCAAATATTCTTTGGGAATAAGGCATTCAAGAACATTTACCACGCGACCCGAGCATACACGACATTAAAAACAAGTGTCTAGGGGTTCCCAGTTTAAACTATTAGCGGTGGTGGAATAGGGCATAATTGTAGGGTAGTCTTACCTGAGTTTTGAATAGTCGACTGCACAGCATTGGTTCCATTCAGGCACCTTTCAAGGGATTTCAATGGCTGTAGCGGTAGAGCTTTTCCTAATATCTAAACAGAAATAAAATAAACCACCATAAATACATAAATTCAGGTTAACACACGGATTCCTTAAAACAATATTATACAAATTTAAACAGTTTATATAAAAAAGAAGTCTCACCTTGGCTTGTAAAGCCTTGCTTTTCTCTTCTCGTGGGTTCAAAGGTGGAATGGTCTCTATCCCTCTTTCTTTCTCTTTATCTCTCTCTTTCTCCACTAGAATTATCTAAAATAAAAAACAATCAATCAATATGTACCGGTGAATAACAGCATTAACATCCATTGTCATTAAAAGAAACTAAACACACACGGTAGTTAGATTATATTAGGTAGGCCATTCCCACCCGCTGCGCTCTCATTGGCTCACCGCGCGTTACGCGGACGGGAGGACTCTTCAGGCTGGCAGGAGCCTGGTGCCTGTACGTCTACATCAGCTCCAAGGATCGTAAACTCAATAATTCACAATACCTCAATAAATTATAGGTCCAATAAGAGTAACCGATAATAGCAACTGTACATGTAATAAATTATAAATAAGGCACAGTATTAAGAGGGAAAACAACAAGGTATTAGAATTAACTACTGCGTACATGTATACACAAGAACATCTGTTAGTGTAAGTGTGTTTACTACTCATATTTTGATGACTTATTACTTGTTTAAGAAGGCCGAAGCTACCCACATTCGTCTCTTCTTCAACGAATACTTTTCCATGGTCTGTATTTTGCGTCTCTTGTTGAGGTGACGTATTCGGATGAAAGTCCGTGTCCTAACGTACAAGGAGATGATTTTCTTGTGGAGGTCGGGGAATTTAGATTTAATCACGGAAGTCAAAGTTTTTATCACTCTTTCACATTTCAAGATGTCAAGTCCTTGAAAATTGCCGAACAACATCTCAAACTGCTTCACTTTTGGGTTCATTCTTCGGTAGGCCGAGTTAGTCCTCCCTTCGAAATGATTCCGATCCAGTCTTGAGTCACTTCTTGTGATAAGGTACAATTTTCCCCTCTAACCCCCAGACTTTCGTCTATAGAACGGCATTTGTTTGCCAGGTAGTCTGCAATATATTTACTGTAATTGCATCGTTATTGACTTATTCACTTTCTGCGTCATGACTCAAGTCTTCCGGCCCTAATAATGCTGACGTTTCTTCAGGTTCATCAATTATTTCACTTGGCATAGATCCCTCAACAACACCTACGCAAGTTCACTTGCCACAAATGTCATAAGATCTTCCTCATTCTCAGCACTTTCAACACTCGTGGATGGACCACAGTCTGCTTGCACACAGATACCACTCGAGAGAGGGATTTCATTGCTACCTGCCAGCAGTAGGAGTCAAATTCTATTACGAAATTCAAAAGAGGAGGGGTTGTTATAAAAGGCTCCCAGGCCACGCTCACGAGAGGATACGTTCTCCAAGCAGTCTTTGTTCAACCTGGCTGTCGAAATATAAGACATGTTCTCTTTCTTCATGTCTTCGAAAATTCCGAAAAGGGAGTTTATGGATATCATAAACCCTTTCTGAAACGGAAGTAAACTTTTCCGCTGGCCTACTCTCACTCCTGAAATAAATTTTAAAAAGTCTTAAAGTGCTTTCTTGACTCTTAAATTTTAAGCCGTAACCACTTCTGAGGGGAGTGTTTTTGTCTTCGAGTGCTTTTGATTTCAATACATCATATGTATCATTTACGAGCTCAATGATGCGGCTCTCGTCCTCCTTATTGAACGCATATAGAACTGCTACAGCTGTGCGTTTGGAAAATAACTGAGCTGCATTCTTACATTCTGACGGGATCTACCAGTTACACTCAGTTGAGACTCATTTATATGATGTGGTATTTATAGGTCCCTCTTTTGAGTCTCTTCTGAAGTTTTGAGCCATCGTCTAACACGAAACCTTCATCTAGAAAGTGATTTCTTAACAATTTCAACTGATGGAGTACATCCCAGAAAACCCACACTTTTATGTTACTGTCCACTGGATTGCTGAAAAAACTTTTATTTCTGTTTACGTGTAGTTCCTTTCAGACTTTAGAGTTTTCCCTCCTATATCACTAGTTACTGCGACAATACGAGTACCACATTTTTCTCTGTGGTAATCCCAAAAGTTCATTTCTCTTCTGGACGGAAATGTATAGAACACACTCGAGCGTTATTGGCTTTGAATTTGTCACTTCGCTTGCAGCGTAGCACCCACACCCGTCTGAGCTCCTCTCTTCTTGGAAACCTGTGATATATAACACCAGTACCGACGGTTTTGGACCCCCAATTAGTGCACTGGGAGAAAGCACAATTAACTTTGTATTTACTGCTTTTACTCATGGTTAACCACAAGGCACGATCAAACAAATCAAGTATGGGTATTCTGGCTCGACGCGCGATTTTCAGCAACGATGCATTCTACTGTTGCAAGCGAACTACCTTGTGTTCCCTCCGTGTGACGTCACCAGCAAGCAAGATGTTGCGTGATGAGAAGCGCGGGAGATGGGAGTAGCCTCCCCTGCTAAACACCATTAATAATAAACGTACCGCTCAAAAAGATAATCTATGTATCATGCCACTAACACTCTCTGGGTATAGCAATTTATTGTCGACAATATCTGCAAACAAATTGTGATTTGTATAACGCAGATCTATGACAGATACGGTACATATTGTAATATTTTTTACTAAATAAACTTAATTAATCACCTCATCAATTAATCAATCAATACTTGTCAATAAATAAAACTTTAACCTTCATCGCCATTAAATCTGTAAAAAAAAAGCATTAATAAGTACTTACCACACAACTATTTCAAGTATTTTCCGCCAACACGTAAGTTCACTGTAACCAAGAGCAAGTGTTTGAACAGAGCAGTAGCGTCTTGAGAGGTAATCACATAGGTGAGAGTATAGTACATTATGCAACGAGCTTATATTGGCTATAATTAAGACACGAGTATGTTTATAAAACGAGCGTACGCGAGTTTTATAATTTCCATACGAGTGTCTTAATTACCATTATAGGCGAGTTGCATACGACTGTTTATGTTCGACGATAATTATAACTTTATTATATCTTTTAACATAAATATTCATAAATATCTGTTCAGTCACTAGAATTTTGTGATCGGGTGCTGCGCTGGGTAGTATATCTCTGTTTTCCAAGCTCTCTGGCCGACCGACGCATGCGCTCTGTGTGCTTCAATGCCATATGTTCAGATTGTGCACCAGTATTCAGTAAAACTGTCACCGAAGTAGTTTCAAAACCACGCACTGTGTAGAAATTGGTTTTGGGGATATTAAGGCACAGTGCTATTTCTTGTCTCATATTCACCAGTTTATTTTTTCGTACATATGGATGGCGCACTTTCGGTAATTTATATAGACATGATGGATTTTGAGCGCATGCGCGAAGGTACCCTTATCTAATTGGTCACACAACTGTTTCTTGAGCTCTGATTGGTGGGAGAAACTGTTTCATAATGAAAAATAGTGTTATAATGAGCCTCATTATGATACAGTTTTCTGACACATTAGTCAGGGTCGAACATAAAGAAATTTAAGGACTCTCTTTATATGTCACACAGCATACCGGATCACCTGTTTCCCACGCTTTGCCATTTTGTTATCATGCATGCGCAAGTCTAAAGTCCAAGGCTAACACCTGCGTGGTGTCTTGTTACAGACTTGAACTTGCTAGCTCGCATGATCTTGCATCCTAGCAGACAGTCAAACCGGCATGACACATGTGTGTTCTCATGCGTCTCAGCGAATACCTTTTGATAAAAGCCTTGTGCTGTAGAAACTCATCATCAAGGTTGTTCTGCTGTACATAAAACAAGTCCGTCACTGACTACCGAGCGAGAGATATATACAAAATAATCTTACATTCCATTTTACCATTGAAAGCCATGTTTTATCCCAAATCTCTTCCATGACAACTATTCCTCTCGCCAGGGAAAACTATCTCTACCTCATCACCAATCCATCCATCATTACCGTCCTAATAGTAATCCAAGAGTCATCTTTTTTCAACAAATTTGTAAACATTATTCATTTGCGGTAAAGGGAATAATTCACCGTTTAAAATGAGTTATAAGTCGGTTTTCTAACATTATAAGTAGTGGTTTTGTAGCGGTTCAGATACCACCGCCACAGCTCCACCGCTGGAATACTAAAATGGCAATATCTCGCGAACCAATCAGGCTAGAGACTTGTACAAGGAGTCATTGAACTCAGGCTGACACCTCCTTTCCAATGGACAAAATATTTCCACCCTAAAATAAAACCTACCCCTACTAGGGGGTGAAATTGTAATTTTTTAGAGAATCTCTCTTTCCAATTGCAACATGTGAGAGTTTGAATGCCAATATGGAATGAAACGTTGTTCTACACAATAGACATGTGTACGGTGGATAGCCAATATGAATTAACATGCTAGTTTTTTGTTTTTACACATCTCCACTCATAGGTTTGGTAAGAGGGCGGGCTTTTTAAAAGATGGCGGCTGTAGTGTAACCTAACCCAACCTAACGGGTCCTTGTGGATGGGTTATTGTTGACGGGTCATTGTTGGCGGGGTCATTGTTGCCGGGTCATTGTGGACGAGTCATTGTTGACAGGTCCTTGTGGACGAGTCCTTGTTGACAGGTCCTTGTGGACAGGTCCTTGTTGACAGGTCCATGTGGACGAGTCCTTGTGAATGAGTCCTTGTTGATGAGTCCCTTTGGACTGATCCCTTTGGACCGGTCCCTTTGGACTGGTTCCTACGGACTAGCCCATGAATTTATTTAAATTATGTCAAAGGGCCTAACTACATTTTGCGTGTAAAGCAGTGTGTTGAACTGACATTGTTCACCAGTCCCCCACTACTATAATGTGATAACGATATGAAAGGAAAGTGACGAAATGCATGTGAACACGTGTGAGATGACCTTATTACCGTCCTCCTTGTGAAACAAGTCACATCCTGTTTTGGTTCATACGTGAGAAAATGCAAGTTCATGTGTAATAAGACCTAACACACAAGTGTACACATGTGCACGTGTACGATAAGAGCTAACAAGTCACAACCTATTTTGACAGTGGTGGGAATAAGGCTAGAGACATGTACGAGTAGTCAAATTACTCCGGCAGACAACCCCTTTCCCATGTATAACTTATTTCCACTCCAAAATAAAATCTACCCCAACTAGAGGGTGAAATAATAATTTTTAGGTAAAAGTCGCTTTCCATGTACAACATGTGGGAGTTTGTATGCCAATATGAAATTAAACTCGTTCCACATAAAGTGCATGCATACAACTGAATGCCGCTATGATTTATCATTTTTGTTTTTTGTTTTACGAATGCGCAATTGGGGTTTTTGTAAGAGGGCGGGCTTTTTGAATAATGATTTACAGATACGGTTTTTTTTTACAAATTAACCAAAGATCCAAAAACTAATAGGTCATCGACTTTTTAATATCTTATGAACTAATAAAGCTAGGGACTTGTATGAGGGGTCGTTGGACTTGGGGTGACGCCTTGTTTTTGAATGTATTATTGATTTTTTGTCAAAAGGGCCTAACTGCACTTTTGTTGATATCTCGCTAACTAATAATCAGAGAGGGTCAAGTGAGGTGTCATAGGACTCAGGATGGTCAACCCTTTTCCATGACCAACGAATTAACCCAAAAGATCTAAGGTCATTAGCTTTTTAATATCTCGTGAATCAATAAGTCTAGGGACCTGTATGAGAGGTCGTTGGACTTGAGGTGACATTCTGTTTTTGAATATATTATTTATTTATGTCAAAAGGGCATAACTGCACTTTTGTTAATATCTCGCTAACTAATAATCAGAGAGGGTCAAGTGAGGTGTCATAGGACTCAGGATGGTCAACCCTTTGCCATGATCAACGAATTTACCCAAAATATCTAAAACAGCAAAGGTCATTGACCTATGATTTTATAAACTAATAATCAGAGAGGCTCAAGTGAGGTGTCATGGGGCTCAGGATGGTCAACCCTTTTCCATGACCAACGAATTTACCCAAAAGATTCAAAACAGCAAGGTCATTGACCTAATATTTTATAAACTAATAATCGAATATCAACATGTGAGGTGTTATAGGACTTAGAATGGTCAACCCTTTCCCATGGCCAATCAATTTACCCAAAATACCCAATACATCAAGGTCATCGACCTGAGATTTTATAAACTAATAATCGGATACGAACATGTGAGATGTTTACCATGTGTGTGATGAAACATAGCTAGGTAGAGAAAGAATTAGTGTAGGCTACATGTATGGTGATTGACAAGTCTTTTACCATTGAAACTTGTTTTTCAGATCAAACTGCAATATAGAGAGAGTATAGGTTGCAGGTATGGGTTAATAAATTACGAACGGTGTACACAAACTCTGATTTATCGATTCAAGAATTAAGAGTAGACTATATTTAATTGATTGGTTAAAGAGGATAGCTAAAACACAAAAATGCTCAGTGGTTACCGGGACAAGATGGTCGCTACACACAACAAGCTTTAAATACTTGAGGCTAATAATCTATACACACACACTCGCTTGTTCTAAACTAAACTGTGTTGCTGTCAGTGCTCAGACAGTAGGCTGATGACAAAATGCATTGCTAACAGAAATATAATCATTTCCGGTTGTATAATGTTACCAGCTATCCATTTTGTGTTGCAGTGTTAAGCACTTTTAGCTCTTGTACTGGTGGTCTTAACTCGATTTCCAGGTCTGAGGCCTAGAACGAGTCAAACTAAGAAACAAGGGCATGGTGGTGAAGTGGTTAAGCTGTTAGCCTTTACACCAGGGTTCGATTTCAGGTTAATATGCATGTCATAAACATATTAAACATAACAAAACAGAGATAACGTTCAAAACTGATTACATTTGTGTCTTTTCAAATTATTACTTGGATTACAAATACAAAGGTGAACTGGGTTTGATATACAGTTAATGCTTTCTATCACACACTAGACTGTAAGAAAGCCAAAAGAGCAAAAGGCGTAGGTAGAGCAGTGGTAAAATTGCTATATGTAGAGAACTACCTAGCGGTTTTATGAACTGGCAAAGCTATATATCGCATAAACAGTGCAGGATACAATCCAGCTATCAAATTTGTATCTTGTGGAACAGAGAAAATGCACTTTTACCTTGATGGATAGCAAATGAGTGCAGATGAATGACCTATGCATTAGCCTACCATAGGGTTATAACCACGAGTTGGAGGTGTGATTTCTATATTTTATTGTTTAGAGACATGGCTTTTTTGTAACCAGTAGATTTAGTATTTTGTAAATATTCATTTTTGTAATTGTAAATAGTGGAAACATTTTTTGTAATAGTAAATGTCAAATGTATAATTAAAAGTTATGTCAAGGATAAATAGCGTGGTTGTATTTGTTTTTCAAAGACAGGTATGGTTGTGTGAATGTATGACTATAGATAGAACGATAGAGAGAGAGAGAAAGCGTGTGTGTGTGTGTGTGTGTGGGTAGCATTGATTGTTCAACCAAAGCAAACACGGCAAGGTAGGATGGTGGGGTAATTAAAGTATATAGCAAATGGTAAATAGTATACTGTAGTTTCTTTTAACACTTGTGCTTTTTTAATGCAGCGGTAGATAGGTGTTATTTTGTAAAACAGTCTTACCTACAGTAGTAGTAGTAGTAGTAGTAGTAGTAGTAGGCCTATATGTTTTTGGAAACAAGCAGAAAGAGAATGCACTTCCATAAAGGTGATTTCAAGAAAATGTTAATCAGCAAATGTGTGTTTTACAAAACTAAACTTTCAACATGGACTAAATCATAAACGTGTCGTCTGTGATATGGAAAAAAGTAGGAAATCCATGTTTCCATATCAACACAATTTAAAAACTTAAAACTGACATTTAAAAAATGTAAATGGAAAATTGACAAATGTGTAAACAACAAAATGGAAAATTCTTGTTTCCATATCATGAAATCCAAAAACTTTAAACTGACGTTTTCAAATCGTGTACATGGAAAATTGACAAATGGCAATGTGTGAAATGTGAAAATGAAAAAATGAACAAATGGCTATCATTATTTTAAAAAATAAAAAACCGTCGTGTTCTATCGTTAAAGTGTGAATCAAACCACATCTACTTATTTGGATCACCCGAGACTGAGTAGACCTGTTTTAGTTCTAATATACTTTTAAAATTTTATGTTAAAGCTCGAATTGAACTCAAGAGCTTTAGAGTGCCAGCTAACTATTATAACCGTTACGTCACAAAGACAACTTTACACTACTCTTAATGAACAATAATAAGAAAAAGAATAATAAATGTTGAATTTTTTTTAAAGGATGAACCTGGTGACACTGTTTCTGTTGCACAGTCTGCTAGCTACTAGCCAGCAGCTGGGGTCTTAGAAAACGATACAGTTGACATTTTGTAATGAGATGTGACATGTTTCAAAGTACAGTATTATGGGTTGCTGTTGAGTAAAAACTAATCCTGTACAAGGAAGCAAGGGTTCGAACCCCTTACCTAACATTGCTATTGCCTGAACATGGCTTGACGACACTGTATTATTATGATACTCGGTACACAAACCATAGATAGAGTGTATTCTTTCTGAACATAGGTGGAGACTGTTGATGGTTAACAATGGCATTAATATAGTAGGACGTGGGTATAGCAATTAAGAAAAACAGACAATACCCATACAATATTTTTATTTATTTAATATAAGTACTTGTACAATAGTTACATTCAAAATACATTTCTTTTTTCTCTATTACTATTTAGTCCTTTTTGATTCTCTTGCATATGAAGGGTAGATAACCTTGTGGTTCAGCCCCTTAAAACAACAACAACAACACAACCTTTTGCATAGTTTGTGATGTTGATGACTCTTGAGATGTGGAAGATGGATTAAACATAACTTTTACAGCAGGGGTTAAATGTTGCTCAATAAACACTGCACTATTTTGAGTAGCAACATTTTTTTCTTGTACTAGCTTTTTAGCATTGACATGATTATTTGTTGACACCAACAGTGTTTCATCTAGTACACCACATTGGTGATCACCCACACGGGTCACTTTTGACAGGTCCTTTTGACTAATCCCTTTGGACCCGTCCGTTTGACATAATTTGGCTAAATGCATGGGCCAACCCATAGGGATCAGTCCAAAGGGACCGGTCCAAAGGGATTAGTCAAAAGGACCTGTCAACAGGGACCCGTCCACAGGGGCCCGTCAAAAATGACTCCCTTCAAAAAGGACCCGTCCAGAGGGACTAGTCAATGGGGACCAGTCCAAAGGGGAAAATCAACAGGGATCAATCAAAAGGGGTTATCGCTTCAAGCTTTGTCATACCCCCCTTTGATTATTGGTTTGCTTATCGACAAGCGCCGCTTGGATTACTTTTTAATCACCCTTTGTGGGTTAGCCGCCATCTTTAAAAAGGTCGTCGGAACATAGGTGTTTACCAGCAGTCTTCGGCAAAAAGTCCAACAATACCTCATACAATGCCCTAGTCTTATTGGTTCGCGAGATATTAACAAAAGTGCACTTAGGCCCTTTGTCAAAATTTCAAAAATAGATTCAGTGTTGTGCAATCAATAATAGCTACCTCTTTAACTATATACTTGTTTTTGTTGACCATGAAACCTTGAGTATCCATCATCAGTGTATGAGACATGTTTACGCTTGCATAAATCAAAACCAACTGACTACTCACTACTTGGGTTTAGAAATTACATTTACTCAAATCACATTCTAGTAAAAATCATGCCTACTATAAACTGCACCCACTTTTGCAACCACTTTTACACTCACTTTTGCCCCCACCTTTGCACCCACTTTAAACTATTATTTCTATTATCGAGCGAAATTTATTGGAGATTATTTCATGCCTGAAAATTGATATGGAATTATCAACGAATAGTTATGGTAAGCCATATGCATACTATAAAGGTTATACTTATATTGTAAAACGAACCAATAAAATGGAACTGTTATTTGACGTTGTTCAAAACATCGTTCAAAACAGTGTCAAAGTGAGCTAAAAAGTAAAAATAGTGAGGTCTTAAGTGTGAGTGATCATCAATGTAGTGTGACAGATAAGACATCGTTGCTGTTTAAAAAAACACTTCAAATGTTAAAACACTAGTCCGAAAAAAAGATATGGTAACCCGCGTGTTGTGCAATCAATGATAGCCACCTCTTTAAATATATACTGTACTTGTTTTCGTTGACCTTAAAGCCTTGAATATCCATCACCAGTGTATGTGACATGTTTACGCTTGCATAGATCAAAACCAACTGACTATTCACTACTTGGGTTTAGAAATTACATTTACTCAAATCACATTCTAGTAAAATTCATGCCTACTATAAGCGGCACCCACTTTTGCACCCACATTTACATCCAATTTTGCACTCACTTTTGCACCCACTTTTGCACCCACTTTTGCACTCACTTTTACACTCCCTTTTACACTGACTTTTGCACCCAATTTTGCACCCACTTTTGCACTCACTTTTGCACCCACTTTTGCACCCACTTTTTCACCCACTTTTTCACTCCCTTTTACACCCACTTTTGCACCCACTTTTGCACTCACTTTTGCACTCACTTTTGCACCCACTTTTGCACCCACATTTGCACCCACTTTTGCACCCACTTTTGCACCCACTTTTCCTCTCACTTTAAACTATTATTTATATTATCGAGTGAACTTTGCTAGAGATTAGTTCATGCTTGACAATTGACATGGAAGTATCAACAAATAGCAATGGTATGCCATACGCATTCTATAAAGGATATACATATATTGTAAAACGAACCAACAAAAATGGAACTGTTATTTGGCGTTGTTCAAAACATCGTTCAAAACAGTGTCGAGGTGAGCTGAAAAGTAAAAATAGTGATGTCTTAAGTGTGAGTGATCATCAATGTAGTGTACCAGATAAAACATCGTTGCTGTTTAAAAAAAACTCTTCAAAATGCTAAAACACTTGTCCAGAAAAAGATATTGCAGCTCAAGATAGTGCATTGTTTGTTAAGAAGTATGTATCATCTCTTCAGAAAGTCGTGTTAGGACAGTTGTCAATGTCTGAAAAACTCCCAACATTATCAAAGGCAACACAGACTGTGCAAAATGTGGTATTGCAAAAGATCAAAAAGGACTATATAGTAATAGTGATGAGGATTATAATGATCATGATGACGATGATAATGATGACGATAATGATAATGGTTATGATGATGATGATGTAGATAATAATGATAATGGTAATGCTTTGTTTACACCTAAAAATCATTTGTTAAATTTGTCTACTGGAACAATCCAAGTAAGCTAATCCGGCGGCTTCAGCAAATGCATGTCAATAAACAGGCTGGTTATACTGAATATGAGGAAGAACTATTGGATATAGAAAATGAGCTTCGTCGTGCTAAAATTATTATGTAATGGATCCACATAACCGCTTAAACTATTTCTTAACAATACATGTTATATTTTCCACCACTATGCTACCATTTTGCTCTCACTTTTGCTATCACTTGAAACTGTACATATTAAATATAAAAGCCAACGCTAAATGATTTTATTATCAGAACAGTTATAACTTTTGTAGTGAGCAAATCATACTAACAGGTTAGTTGCTACTATGGAACTTACTACAACTAACAAAGGTAAACAATGTGTACTCTATAAAGTCTACTCTTATAACTATAATCGTCAAAATGTAAAAGGAATAATATATTGGCGGTGCTCAAAAGAGAGGTCAAAAAGATGTCGAGGCAATCTAAAATTAGAAATGGTAAGGTTTTAAGTGTGAGTGATCATCAATGTGGTGTACCAGATGAAACACTGTTGGTGTCAACAAATAATCATGTCAATGCTAAAAAGCTAGTACAAGAAAAAAATGTTGCTACTCAAAATAGTGCAGTGTTTATTGAGCAAAATTTAACCCCTGCTGTAAAAGTTATGTTTAATCCAACTTCCACATCTCAAGAGTCATCAACATCACAAACTATGCAAAAGGTTGTGTTGTTGTTGTTGTTGTTTTAAGGGGCTGAACTACAAGGTTATCCACCCTTCATATGCAAGAGAATCAAAAAGGACTAAATAGTAATAGAGAAAAAAGAAATGTATTTTGAATGTAACTATTGTACAAGTACTTATATTAAATAAATAAAAATATTGTATGGGTATTGTCTGTTTTTTCTTAATTGTTATACCCACGTCCTACTATATTAATGCCATTGTTAACCATCAACAGTCTCCACCTATGTTCAGAAAGAAAGTGATCTTAAACAATACACTCTATGGTTTGTGTACCGAGTATCATAATAATACAGTGTCGTCAAGCCATGTTCAGGCAATAGCAATGTTAGGTAAGGGGTTCGAGCCCTTGCTTCCTTGTACAGGATTAGTTTTTACTCAACAGCAACCCATAATACTGTACTTTGAAACATGTCACATCTCATTACAAAATGTCAACTGTATCGTTTTCTAAGACCCCAGCTGCTGGCTAGTAGCTAGCAGACTGTGCAACAGAAACAGTGTCACCATGTTCATCTTTTAAAAAAATTCAACATTTATTATTCTTTTTCTTATTATTGTTCATTAAGAGTAGTGTAAAGTTGTCTTTGTGACGTAATGGTTATAATAGTTAGCTGGCACTCTAAAGCTCTTGAGTTCAATTCGAGCTTTAACATAAAATTTTAAAAGTATATTAGAACTAAAACAGGTCTACTCAGTCTCGGGTGATCCAAATAAGTAGATGTGGTTTGATTCACACTTTAACGATAGAACACGACGGTTTTTTTAAAATAATGATAGCCATTTGTTCATTTTTTCATTTTCACATTTCACACATTGCCATTTGTCAATTTTCCATGTACACGATTTGAAAATGTCAGTTTAAAGTTTTTGGATTTCATGATATGGAAACAAGAATTTTCCATTTTGTTGTTTACACATTTGTCAATTTCCCATTTACATTTTTTAAATGTCAGTTTTAAGTTTTTAAATTGTGTTGATATGGAAACGTGGATTTCCTATTTTTTCCATATCACATACGACACGTTTATGATTTAGTCCATGCTGAAAGATTAGTTTTGTAAAACACACATTTGCTGATTAAAATTTTCTTGAAATCTCCTTAATGGAAGTGCATTCTCTTTCTGTTTGTTTCCAAAAACATATAGGCCTACTACTACTACTACTACTACTACTACTACTACTGTAGGTAAGACTGTTTTACAAAATAACACCTATCTACCGCTGCATTAAAAAAACACAAGTGTTAAAAGAAACTACAGTATACTATTTACCATTTGCTATATACATTAATTACCCCAACATCCTACCTTGCCGTGTTTGCTTTGGTTGAGCAATCAATGCTACCCACACACACACACACACAAACACACGCGCGCGCGCTTTTTCTCTCTCTCTCTATCATTCTATCTATAGTCATACATTCACACAACCATACCTGTCTTTGAAAAACAAATACAACCACGCTATTTATCCTTGACATGCACACTTACCCCAAATAACTTTTAGTTACACATTTAACATTTACTATTACAAAAAAATGTTTCCACTATTTACAATTACAAAAATGAATATTTACAAAATACTAAATCTACTGGTTACAAAAAAGCCATGTCTCTGAACAATAAAATATAGAAGTCACACCTCCACCTCGTGGTTATAACCCTATGGTAGGCTAATGCATAGCTCATTCATCTGCACTCATTTGCTATCCATCAAGGTAAAAGTGCATTTTCTCTGTTCCACAAGATACAAATTTGATTGCTGGATTGTATCCTGCACTGTTTATGCGATATAGCTTTGCCAGTTCATAAAACCGCTAGGTAGTTCTCTACATATAGCAATTTTACCACTGCCCTACCTACGCCTTTTGCTCTTTTGGATTTCTTACAGTCTAGTGTGTGATAGAGAGCATTAACTGTATATCAAACCCAGTTCACCTTTGTATTTGTAATCCAAGTAATAATTTGAAAAGACACAAATGTAATCAGTTTTGAACGTTATCTCTGTTTTGTTTTGTTTAATATGTTTATGACATGCATATTAACCTGAAATCGAACCCTGGTGAAAAGGCTAACAGCTTAACCACTAGACCACCATGCCCTTGTTTCCTAGTTTGACTCGTTCTAGGCCTCAGACCTGGAAATCGAGTTAAGACCACCAGTACAAGAGCTAAAAGTGCTTAACACTGCAACACAAAATGGATAGCTGGTAACATTATAAAACCGGAAATGATTATATTTCTGTTAGCAATGCATTTTGTCATCAGCCTACTGTCTGAGCACTGACAGCAACACAGTTTAGTTTAGAACAAGCGAGTGTGTGTGTATAGATTATTAGCCTCAAGTATTTAAAGCGTGTTGTGTGTAGCGACCATCTTGTCCCGGAAACCACTGAGCATTTTTGTGTTTTAGCTATCCTCTTTAACCAATCAATTAAAGATAGTCTACTCTTAATTCTTGAATCGATAAATCAGAGTTTGTGTACACCGTTCGTCATTTATTAACCCATACCTGCAACCTATACTCTCTCTATACTGCAGTTTGATCTGAAAAACAAGTTTCAATGGTAAAAGACTTGTCAATCACCATACATGTAGCCTACACTAATTCTTTCTCTACCTAGCTATGTTTCATCACACACATGGTAAACATCTCACATGTTCGTATCCGTTTATTAGTTTATAAAATCTCAGGTCGATGACCTTGATATATTGGGTATTTTGGGTAAATTCATTGGCCATGGGAAAGGGTTGACCATTCTAAGTCCTATAACTCCTCACATGTTGATATTCGATTATTAGTTTATAAAATATTAGGTCAATGACCTTGCTGTTTTGAATCTTTTGGGTAAATTCGTTGGTCATGGAAAAGGGTTGACCATCCTGAGTCCCATGACACCTCACTTGAGCCTCTCTGATTATTAGTTTATAAAATCATAGGTCAATGACCTTGCTGTTTTAGATCTTTTGGGTAAATTCGTTGATCATGGCAAAGGGTTGACCATCCTGAGTCCTATGGCACCTCACTTGACCCTCTCTGATTATTAGTTAGCGAGATATCAACAAAAGTGCAGTTAGGCCCTTTTGACAAAAAAAATGAATAATACATTCAAAAACAGGGCGTCACCCCAAGTCCAACGACCCCTCATACAAGTCCCTAGCTTTCTTAGTTCATAAGATATTAAAAAGTCGATGACCTATTAGTTTTTGGATCTTTGGTTAATTTGTAAAAAAAACGTATCTATAAATCATTATTCAAAAAGCCCGCCCTCTTACAAATCCCCAATTGCGCATTCGTAAAACAAAGAACAAAAATGATAAATCATAGCGGCATTCAGTTGTATGCATGCACTTTATGTGGAACGAGTTTAATTTCATATTGGCATACAAACTCCCACATGTTGTACACGGAAAGCGACTTTTACCTAAAAATTATTATTTCATTCTCTAGTAGGGGTAGATTTTATTTTGGAGTGGAAATAAGTTATCCATAGGAAAGAGGTTGTCTGCCGGAGTAATTTGACTACTCGTACATGTCTCTAGCCTTATTCCCACCACTGTCAAAACAGGTTGTGACTTGTTAGCTCTTATCGTGCACGTGCACATGTGTACACTTGTGTGTTAGGTCATATTTCACATGAACTTGCATTTTCTCACGTATGAACCAAAACAGGATGTGACTTGTTTCACAAGGAGGACGGTAATAAGGTCATCTCACACGTGTTCACATGTATTTCGTCACTTTCCTTTCATATCGTTATCATATTATAGTAGTGGGGGACTGGTGAACAACGTCAGTTCAACACACTGCTTTACACGCAAAATGTAGTTAGGCCCTTTGACATAATTTAAATAAATTCATGGGCTAGTCCGTACGATCCAGTCTAAAGGGACCGGTCCAAAGGGATCAGTCCAAAGGGACTCATCAAAAAGGACTCATCCACAAGGGCTCGTCCACAAGGACCTGTCAACAAGGACCTGTCCACAAGGACCTGTCAACAAGGACTTGTCCACAAGGACCTGTCAACAAGGATTTGTCCACAAGGACTCGTCCACAATGACCCGGCAACAATGACCCCGCCAACAATGACCCGTCAACAATAACCCATCCACAAGGACCCGTTAGGTTGGGTTAGGTTACACTACAGCCGCCATCTTTTAAAAAGCCCGCCCTCTTACCAAACCTATGAGTGGACATGTGTAAAAACAAAAAACTAGCATGTTAATTCATATTGGCTATCCACCGTACACATGTCTATTGTGTAGAACAACGTTTCATTCCATATTGGCATTCAAACTCTCACATGTTGCAATTGGAAAGAGAGATTCTCTAAAAAATTACAATTTCACCCCCTAGTAGGGGTAGATTTTATTTTGGGGTGGAAATATGTTGTCCATTGGAGATGGGGTGTCAGCCTGAGTTCAATGACACCTCGTACAAGTCTCTAGCCTGATTGGTTCGCGAGATATTGCCATTTTAGTATTCCAGCGGTGGAGCGGTGGCGGTGGTATCTGAACCGCTACTAAACCACTACTCTTATAGGTTCGCGAAATATCAGGGATACAAACGTCCGTGACCTTGCAGTTATGGGTTATTTGGATCAATTATTATTATTATTATTATTATTATTATTATTATTATTATTTCATATGGCATAAAGGATACATATGTTACAAATAATGTGAAAAACTTTATTGCTAATATAAACAAAACGTACGAAAGTTCTGACAGGAAAGAAGATACAAGCATTACAAATGGATGTCCAACGAGTTTAACCAATTCACTGCTTCATCTGTAGCCTCATGTATTTCTTGTAGCGTCCCACTGAACCTCCTTATTGGGCATTCCATGGCAATATGATAAACCATCTGTGGCACTTCACTGCAATCGCAGGCTGGACTGTCGATCATCTTCCACTTATGCTTCCAATACTGGCATCTACCATGTCAGGTTCTTAGTCGATTTAGTGACGTCCAAGTTTTTCGGGACAAGTTGAAACCAGGTGGGCGTTGAGTTGGATCCAGAATTAGATAATATTTGTCTGGATTCGAGGAAACCCAATTGTTGCGCCATGCTTGACAGACATTAAATTGCTGTTGAACGAATTCCTCACCTAGTAACCAGGGAGGTTTCCTAGATGTCAATCTGAGATGTGGTTGAAAAATGTCCTGATGAATTGGTAATGAAGGATATTTACAGAATTTTTCCAATTCTTTCGTCAGAGCCAATTGTCTACGGAGGTGAGGAGGCGGAATGTTTGAGAGGACTGGTAACCAATCCAGAGGTGTAGATCGGATGGTTCCTGATATAGTCCTCATAGTATCATTCAGCTCAGTATCAATTTTCTGTAAATGAGCGCTATTTAACCACACAGGACAGCAATATTCGGCCACTGGGTATACTAGGGCAAGAGCTGTTGTTCTAAGAGTTGATGTAGTTGCACCCCATCCTGACCCAGACAATTTGGGTAGAATACTGTTTCGGGCTTTGACTTTAGCAGACGATCTGCTTAAATGTTCTTTGTAAGCTAGAGTTCGATCAAGGACAGCACCAAGGTATTTGGGGTGAGGATTGTACTTCAATAGTTGACCATTAAAGTGAACTTGGGGAGAATAACTTGCTATCTTGTGGCACAGGTGGAAACAGCTAACTTCAGTTTTGGAGATGTTCGGCTTTACATGATTAGTGTTGAAGAACTTGCTCACTTCCAGGAGATCTTCTGAGAGGATAGCTTCCGCTGCTTTAAAATCATGGGATTGAGCAGCAATGGCTAGATCATCGGCGTAAATGAACTTTCGAGAAGTGGTAGACGTAAACCAGCTGTGTATGTATTGAGACCGCTTGATCTCATGCTGGTGATAATGTTATTGGTAACATAAGAATACTCCAACTGAGAAACACTGAACGCACTCCGGAAGCATGTATCATCTTCAGGAGAACTTTTCACTTCGTTTGGAAGAGTAAAAAGAATTAATCATGATCGCAGATTTTTATATCTACGATGTGCATCTTAGAAATATTATAATTGGTAATTCTGCATTATTAGCCACGTCTATATGATACTATGATGGGTAATTTAAGGTATTTGCATCGCAGAAACGCGAAGAAGAAGGAAGTAAAGGCTAAATGACTTCGGCGGTATTCGAAGCCGGAACACGCCAAGCAGAGAGGAAGGACAATCCCATGTGCGTTTGAGCCGCACGGATGTGTGCGTTACTAAGTCCGGTTGAGTGACCGATGAACATTTTGTTGGTGAAAAGACTAAGGAAGTCGTATCTAAGGATTGACCAAGTATCCTACATTGTATCAGCACCGCAGTGCTTGTGAAATTGTTTTCTACAGAATTATAATCACGATAAAGTGATATTGTCAAAGTACGAGTGATTTAGTGATTTTTCTGTACGCCTTGTACATTGTGCAATCACCATATGGTGGAATGTGGGTCGCACAAATTTCCTGCAAAGTGAAAATTATAGTGCTATTTAACAGCGTTGAGTGCTGTGGAAATTGTTAATGCTAAAGAAATACGCCGCGTCTAGGCGAATCTCATCTAAATGTTTAAACTGATTGTGCTAATAACGTGCTATTAGAACCTGTGAAAGATAGCTTCAGTGAAGCAGGCACATGGCCATATTTATTCTATAAAGCCTGCACCATTCAAAGTCAGTGTCGCTAAAATTAAACATCAGCAGTGATAAAACAGTGTTCTTCAACCTACTATTTCGTTACTTCAACGAGAACGTCAAAATGTTTGACGGTGACGACATTCTGATTTACGCCTGTACCACGAGGAACGAGATGATGCCGTAAATTTCCCAATGGAGGAGCCATTGACCATCTAACATCAGCAATATGGAAGCCGATACTAGAATTGCGAAAGCCATGGCCGAGGAAATATCATTACCACCTGGGAATACAAGGATTGATCCATGAATTTGAAGCCCGGGATGTTTCTCTGTGAGAAACATGACGCCGTGAGTTTACGTTAAATTTCTATTTGTATTTGGTTCTGGTCTCGGGGATGAATTAGTTGTAGTCAACCGTTATAACAGTCATTTAGGTAGGTCTTGTATTTTTGTAGATGCCACTGACGGCATACTTTCATTTTCATAAGCTTCTGCATTTTGGCAGATAGCTTATGTCTATGAGTTAGACGCCTCAGAGGGGTGCGAATATGTGTCATAATTTTGTACAGTCCTTAGAATGGACATCAGCTGAGAAGAAATAATGTTTTGTCTGATTTAACCAGCTCAAAGTAAGGTCATTTTCTTTTGATAACTTTGAGGGCCCTTTTTATTGAAAGAATAAATACGCCACTAACGGTCGTATCACTTTGATGTCGTAGAGGTTACGCATCTACCATATATATATTTTTTTAGCGTATGGCTTTTAGTGCCGGGAGTGTCCGAGGACATGTTCGGCTCGCCAGTTTTGTAGCTGCTTCGAGACGGACACCCAATGGGTGAGCTACAAGTACCGTTGGGGAGGGAAGGAGGGAAGTTGGAATGTAAGGACGAGGAGTTGGAAGGTAGCGGCTGTGGCCTATAGTTAGGAACCAACCCCGGCATTTGCCTGGAAGGAAGATGGGAAATCACAGAAGACCATCTTCAAGGTTGCCGGCGGGGGGATTCGAACCTCCTCGCCTCCCGGATGTGAGTGACTGCCATCAGTCATGCCGTAACCACCACGGCTAACTCACCCGGTACCATATTTTTGTAAAATACATTTTTAAGGTCTCAGAACCTTGATTCGAGGTGAATCACATGAGAGAGTGTGAGTGACTTTTGTTAAAGCAAATGTAACCGACCATTCAACATTAAATAGTATCATTTGAAATAGTAAGCCATGAGGATGGCGTTTGTAAGTACATTTTAATTATTTTGAGTGCATTGCGCACGTTCTTTTGTGAACAATTCATTTCTTTGCGACAGTGGAGCATGTTTTCTAATCTCTTTGAAAAGTAACATATCTTTCTTTTAGTATGTTTTGCAAAGCTACGATGCAGCTTATGTATGGACCTCATTTTTCAAGGCAAGTTTCGAAGCCTTGTTATCCCAATGATAAAGACATTGTATTATAGTATGCACAGAGTGAAATAATGGACATTTTTGAGTGCATTACACCAGTTTGTTCTACATGTTGATAGACATTGACACGCAGTCAAGTGTGCAGTTCATAGAGCTCAGTGATACATGTACACTTGCGTCATTGTTATTTGAGTATAGGGTGTTTAAGAAGTTGTATTTCCCACTATTTAATTAATTTCGCAGATGTTGTAAGCGGATGGACATGATATTTATATACTATCAGAGTATTTCTTTAATGAATGGAGCCACACTTTTGCTATTTTTGGTAGGCTTATTTTCTCACTTAAGGTGATTGATTGTTTCCGTGTTTTGACACGTTGATTTATTGGGGTGGTTTCCCGTTCAGATTTTTATGCCAGCAGACTCATGGAGATGACTGCTAAGGTGAATTCTTGCGTGATCCCGTGGAGGACACGTTTAGATATTTGAGAATGGTATTTAGATGGAACTTTGCTTGTCCATCTGGAGACGTGTTGTTATGGACTAAAGCATATTTTTATGATATTGGAGCCGCTTAGTGCTCAATGTTGCCATGGTTATTCGAATCATGCATCTTGTGAGGAACTGTCAAAGACTTACGATTAGGAATTATAGCTTGTGTTATTGTTGACAAACAGGTACCACGGGCATTCTGTTGTGTTTAGTTTTCAGTCCATTAGCCTTGCATTGTTGGTCATTCAATAATACTCTTAAATAATGATAGTAATAATCCGAAACCTAAATCATGAAATATACATTTTTATTAAATCGACGTGGGTTAAAACTTTAATTAAATATTAACCAACTGATTAACCTTGATCATGATTGTTTACATTTTGGACCAATGCAACGTGCTTGAGATAAAGTATCCCTAGGAGGGAAATTCTAGACAAATACATGGTTTAACTTGATAGGAACCAATTGCTGACCTAAGGGTAGTCAACTTGTGGATCGTGTACCACATGTTTGTTTTGACATGCTTCCAAAGCATGCCTTGTTTGAATTTGCTTACACTATAGATGACGAATGGAACAAACAGTCCCCATTTCGAAGCAGGCAGGGAAATAAGAAGAATTATTATTGTGTTCTGAATTTATTTCAGTGTATTTTCCTTATGTGAACCCCACTGTTATTTTTAGCCTACTTTTCACATTTTGGAAAAATGAGGGGAAAAAAGTCTTATGAGATCGATCCGGGAAAATGTCTGTCTGTCTGTCTGTCTGTCTGTCTGTCCTTCTGTCTGTCTGTCTGGCTGTGTGTGTGTCCCCCCCCCCCCCTATCAACTCCTAAACGGCTGGAGCAATCGAAATAAAATTTGGTAGGAGTAAAGATCTATACCTGAATATCTCACGGCCATATTTGAAAATGATGTCAGTGCTACCAACTGCTGAAAAATCGCAATTGAAATTTGAGCTCCATGTTGGATATCTTGGAAGGTATGAATGGGAGCTATTTCAAAATCGGTACACATATAGATAATAATATTGCAGTTTAATTTCCAGAAGGCCATACATGACAGTGTTGCCAAAATGATTATAAGCCTAGTGATAAGTCCAATATTTAAATGCATATAACTTCTACACTATCAATTGGAATTCAACCAAATTTCGTATGTTGTATGTGTACATAACCAGATATGACCGAACGTATTCTTATGAACCACCAGTGCTGCCAACTGTTAAAAAATGCTCTTAATTTCTTTTATCCAAATACCAATATATATGAGAAAGTATGCAAGCCAACAGCTTTAAACTATGCACACGTATAGTACATGACATTCTATATTAATTTGGAGTAACTTATATACGTCAGTGCTACCAACATGATTCTAATCCTGCTGAGAGGTCCAACTTTAAATACATGTAACTTCCATACTATTATTTGGATTTCAACCAAATTTCGTATGTGCTATGTGTACCATAACAGCTATGACTATGCGTATTCTTAAGAGCAACCAGGGCTGCCAACTGTTAATAAATGCTGTCTCTATTTTTGTTACCCTAATATCAATATATCAGAAAGAATGCAAGCCAATAGCTCTGAACTTTGCACACGTATAGTAACTGGCATTCTAGATTACTTTGGAGTAACTAATATACGTCAGTGCTGCCAACATGATTCTAAGCCTGCTGATAGGTCCAATTTTAAAATGCATGTAACTTCTATACTAACTAATGGATTTCATTCAAAATTGGCACAACAATAGATCATATTATTTCAGATTATTTCTGACCAATACATGCATGACACTGTTGCCAACATGATTTTACGCGCGTTGTTAGATCCAATGTTTAACTGCATGTAACGTCCATGCTATTCATTGGACTCCAACCAAATTTTGTATTCTGTACCTTAAGAGATGGAACTAAGAATATATTCAGTCACCAGGGCTGCCAACTGTAGTGCTCTATTAGGCTACATTATGCCAGGTATACAGTATTTCGAACTAATTAGAAATTTCGATATTACCAACTTAATTTCGTCATTATTCTAGATAGCTCCATATCGATTAATCATTGGCATGAATCTTAAATTTTAAGAAAAGTAGGCTCTTTAGTTCGTCACGGAACTTCTTGTTTTATGTAGTGTTGTGGTATCACTATTTTGTTATGTGTATGATTGTATTGAAATGACTGTTATACTAGTTTTGTTTAATTTATACACGGACATTTGGATCCGATGTTGCTATAATTCAGATTTAGCTCAGATTTACATTAAATGTAAATGCGGGATGGTCTTTAGAATCATTTAGATTTTTGCAGTCATTTCTGACTAGTTATTCACGGCACGATGATTCTTTCTAGAACATCGTTACCTTTTCTATTGTAATTTCAATTAGGGTTTGGAACCATTTTCCCCAGTTTTGCCCAACTTTGTTTGTAATTAGAGCTGATCGCGAGGGTTTAACTTTATAGTTTAAGGGTTAGTGTTCTTTGTTTGTTTCAAATTAGATAGCGGATTAGCCGATTTTATGCCCTCGGATCCTAGGCTAGGGGTTGAATTTTATAAATAAACAATTCCAACGATCTTTACTTAAGACTGGACTACTTTCTTTCGTAGCTTTTTTTTTTTTTTGTGGTAGTGTATTGCCAGGGTGTCTATGACTTTGCAAATCATGATGGGAACCTGATCCTTGGGACAGGGGAGTCTCACAGCTGGCGAGCCCTTTTGGTTTGCACTCCAATCCTCTTCGTCGGTATGCGTTCGGAGGAAGAGGTCATCTGGGAGGCCATACACGGTTGGTGGTGACCAGATGATCTCCTCAAACGGGCACAGTATTAAACAGTAGAGGTGCAAGCACTGAACCCTGTGGTAGTCCATCATTAAGTCTAAAGGATCGGCGTATATTACCGTTTAAATGCACTTCAAACATTCTGTTACACAGCATATTATTCAAGAGGATTGCAAGGGACTTACTTGGGATAAATTAATGTGTCATAAGAAATGGGGGTTTTGCACCGCGTAAAAGGATACCCGACATGCCCATGTACGATTATCGGTTTGCGACATATCAAGGGAAACAAAAACCGATGACCTTGCAATTTTGGCTTATTTGATAAAATGAGTGTGCCATAGGAAAGATGACAAAATATACCCTTAAAACGAGTAGACACATGACCCTCTACAATGATTGGTTCACAAAAATATAATGGGCAGATAACCTAGTAGTTTGTTAAAATTTGGGTAAATCTATAAAATATGCTGGACATAGCAAAAGGGCGCTGCCCCAAGACCTATGACATGTCACACGTCTAAATCCGATCATTGGTTTGCGAGATATCGGAAATCTTACTTGGCTGAGGGGGTCAGCGTAGCCGAGCGCCAAGTGTCACTATTTTAGATTCTTGTTCTCCCCTACTGCTACGCTTTGTCCTAGGGACATGGAACTTGTTTTGGAGGCTAGAGCGGGTAAAGAACTTTGGTTTAAGTCAAACACACTACTTTCAAAAATTCCTAGTTTCGGAAATATAGCCTACTTTCAATATAAAATGTTTTCAAATATATTGTTTTTATTATAACGAGTCGACAATAGGAAAGGGGACATCACCCCGAGTCCTACGACATGTCACATGTCCATATCCGATTATTGGTTCGCGAGATATCGATAGACGCAGCGCGGATACTTCCTTTTTGAGCACCCGGTGCGCTAGTATCCCTGTTACTCCTCTACTACGAATTGTTCTACACTAGTGGCCAAAAGTTAAGCATAATCACTAAACCAGGCCATACCGCCTGAGAGGAATGGCAGACGGATTGCGCAACAAACGAAAGCTGAATCACACGTCATATGTCACACAACTTGTACAAAATATACAGTGTCAGAATGGTTCTGATATTAAAGGTACACCTTTGACGACAACTAACAAAACTTGGCAATGTCTTCCACAAAAGAATATGCTGTTAATAGGGTGTATGGTTACCCCTAACGGCCACACATGCTTTGCAGCGACGTGGCATGCTCTCTATCAGATGGTCCAAGAGCTATTGTAGCAGTCGATCCAATTCCTCCGAAAGGGCAATGCTAAGGTCTTGGAGGGTCCTTGGTGGAGGTTGACGGGCTGCAATTCTCCTCCCAAATGCAACCCAGGCATGTTCTATAGGATTTAGATCCGCAGACCTTGCTGGCCAGTCCATGAGACGAATGTCTTCCCCAGCCAGAAATGCATCCAACAGAGCAGCGCGGTGCGGTCGGGCATTGCCATCCATTAAGAGGGAGTCTGGACCAACCGCACCTCTGAAGAGTCGAACATGTGGTCTCAGTACCTCATCCCTGTATCTCTGAGTGTTCACAGTGTTCCTTGGACCACCCATGAAGATGTGCAGGTCCGTACGGCAATTCAACAAGATGCCGCCCCACACCATGACACCACTACCACCATACTGGTCCCGATCCACGATGCTCCTGTGGTTGTATCGCCTACCCGGTTCTCTCCAGATTAATGTGCGACGGGAATCGTTCTGCAAACTGAAGCGACATACATCTGTGAAGAGCACATGCCTCCATTCATTCATGGTTCAGTTTCGATGTTGACGACTCCACAGTAAACGGGCCCTTCTCTGGGCTGGAGTGAGCGGGACGCACACCGCTGGACGTCTGGCAAACAGCCCTGCCTCCGGTACATAGTTTGCTGGGAAGCGGCAACCCCTGAGACGGCTGCAAGCTCCGCTGACAATTGTTTTTCAGGTGCACTCCGATTTCGTCGGGCGGTTAAGGCCAGATATCGGTTCTGCTGTGGGGTGATTACTCTTGGTCGACCTGGTACTGGCCTACGACTAACATCTCCTGTGTCTCGAAATTGTCTCCAAAGCCTGGAAATGACACTTACTGGCACATTCAAGGATACGGCGACTTCGTTCTGTGTCTGGCCTGCTTCCAGGCGACCGAGTATTCTACCCTGCAAAACGGGGTCCAAATGGCGTCGTTGCGCCATTATGTTGTGACGTTCACCACACTATAACAGGGCAAACACGATTGAGGGAATATGGGGCGCAGGCACTGGCTATGTTTACCTTGCGGTTATGCCGCTAATCAATGCAGGCAATACTCTTTCCCTTCTGAAGAGCAAACACGTAAGGTTGGTAGGTGCGATTTGCGGTCTGTTTCCTGTTGCCCTGCTTATTCGTAACTTATGCTTAACTTTTGGACGCTAGAGGAAATCTGTACATGCCCGTTTGAAAGTAGTTAGGGATGTACAATTTCTAACGTCACGATGACAATTATTCAAAATTCTAGTTCCCGACGCGAGGAAAGAGTTATCGAAAGCAGATGAATGGTGTAGAGAAATTGCAATTATAGATCCAGATCGCGTGTGATGATCGTTTTATAAGGGGAATTAGAGGGCAAAGGTACAACTTCCTCAGTCAGCTAAGCCAAGGGTAGGAGTCTGAACTAACCCATTCCTTAGTTGACCTCAGGAGGCTGAGTGGACCCCGTTTCTACCTTCAAGGTAGAGACTGTAATCAAACCAGAGCTGCATGTGGGGAAAGCTACCGGTACTGTACTACTACTACTTATTATTATTACCGTATTATTATTATAAAAGCAATATTGATAAGGTTATTTAACGTCCTTTTAACTGCTGCGGGTCAGGAGAGGCCGGAGTACTGGAATTTCGCTGTTAAGAGAATCTACAACGTGGGTCTACGTAATTCTACAGCAGGAGAGAGCCTTAACAGCTACGCTACGCAGCCGCCCAGATAGCTACTATACTTACCATTGGACCGGCTCAATGCAACCTGCTAGACACTGTGCGAGGTTGGTATCGTGGAGATAAAGAGTTAATCTATACTCCTAGAAATATGCATAGTAGACCACCTAAGGGACTGCCTACCCAAAGTGTAAACAAAAATGGTTGCCATGGTAGCCAAGCGGCGGCCTTCTTGGATTTCCAATGCTGCCAAACCATGAACGTGAAATTCCCCTAAATTTTCCCTAAATTCCCCCTGTTTGAATTTCGGTGCCGTGAGGTAATCAGAGTAGCCAACCTAAGGGTGTGAAAAAACCTAAATTTTCTAGATTTGAATGTTGGTGCGAGATTTAAATTGTGGTCAACGGTCCATGGAATAAATAAAATGAGTAGTCATGGCGATTCAATGGCGGCTAGAGGGGCAAGGGGTAGTATCTTAACTTACTATCGTGAAAGGAAAAAGAAAATTGAAATTACAAGAGAGATAGTGTAGTGTACTTTCATTGAAGTCGATACATAAGTGTACATCTGTGCAGATTTCTTTGTTGTTCTACTTTTAACTAGGAAAGTAGAGCATAAAATGGAGACATGTGTGAGGAAATTTTCAAGGAAAAATTAAACCTAATGCAGGAATTTAAAACTCTATGAAGTTTCTTGTTTTGTTCTCCAGTAGCAACTACTATTACAAAATCGCAGTATTTAAATATATGGAGTTCTTCGTAAATTTCTTCATAAAAGTAGCAACATTTGTATCAATATTAATTTTTGTTCCTCGATAAATAAAAAGCTCTGTTTTAAACAAAACGGCAGGTCATGGAGACTCAATGGGTGAGGGTACTAACCTGTGATTCATGGCATGTTAGTCGATTTGACTTTTAGCGCTAAATAATCCAAGGAATAAAATGAGTGGAGACCACATGACAAGTGGATTCTTGTTTCGAGACATCGTAAAACGTCACGCATCGGACAATTGGTTTCTAGTTTGAAACAGGTGTATGACGTCACGTTATGACAATCTGCAAGTTATGAAACCCCTTATCTTTCGGGTCGCCCGACGTTTTAACGTAAGCCTAATAATGGTCAACGATTTGCAAACAGTAGAAAGGACAAACCTGTTTCTGGGTTGTAATAAGAGGAGCTGCACGGGACCGGACCACACATCGCTCCAACAATCAGCTAAGTTCACAATCCACTCCAACCTGACCATTTAATAACAAACACACTAAGCAAGCAAACTTCAAGGTTAATCGCCACTATCAATATCTTTAAAAAAGTAAGTAGTTCCGTGAAGAACTAAATAGCCACGACCCACTTTGTGATAAAGTAGGTTATAAAGCAAGAAAATCGAAACCCAATATCCATAAGTTGTAGTCATTATAGACAAGAAACATAAAGACAGCATAATTGTCTTACTGTGCAATTAGCTTAGTGCATGCCCTGTCTTAAATCAAAGCTTTCGTCAAGATAACGCACTTCAAGACACCTCCAACACTGGAAAATATGTGTCCAAAGTTACACGATGAAGCATTTTACGTTAATGAATTGTGCACTGGTGTGGCCCATCATACGAATCTTCTCTGCAATTGCCTGATTAACATGCGAGAAATTTTAAAAAATGAGGTTTTAAATTTTCCAACTGATTCCTTCTTGAATTTTTAGAAACAATTGAACATCATTAGATGTCTCTATATTAGCCTAGGCTTAGAATGAAGATTCGCTGTGCCAAGTTTCATTGCACTCAGGTTATTAGATCGGCAGGAAAGTTATTTTTTGAAAATCACTTGGCCGCCATGCTGTTTTTGTGATTCTCCGGATTTGGAAAGTCATAAAATACAAAATGTCAGTTTGATTACTTAAATAGTTTCGGAGATATTGAGAACTGGGGAAATATATGTCATTGTTTAATAATGCTATAGGATTATATGCCGGCAGATGAATATTATAATCGTGGCTCATTATACCCACCTACATTTCCATCACTTGTTTAGGACACGAGAAATAAAAACGCAATTTTATAAAATTTTGCACAGCCACCATTTTTAGGTTCTCATGAAAAATGAATAAAATTAGACGCCAGTATATTAAACCATGTATAAAGATTTACCATGCTAAATTTGACTGCACCGGGATAATTAAGTCGCGAGAAAAATCAATATAAATATTTAAATTTCACGTCACAGCCATGTTGATTCTGTGCTCATCAGGTTATTGAAAGTCCCATAGGTGAACTTACGTTAATGCGGTATTCTCTATGAACATACAAAATTTGAGTTTGATTGCTGTAACAGATTCGCAGATATTGAGAACCATCAAAATATTTCAGATGATCGCCATGTTGAAATACGGTATTCTACAGTATATGTAGGCCATAAAGTTATCTACCATTAGATGAAGATTACTGCGTAGGTTCATTACACAAACGTTCACTTTGATCGCATGATTAGGACACACAAAATAAAAACTTAATTTTAAATTTTTCGCACTGTCACCATCTTGAATTTATGGAAACAATTTATAAAATTAGAAGCCAGTAGATTAAATGTTATATAAACATTAACGTACCAAGCTTGACTGCGCACAGATGATTAAATCCTGAGAAAATGCCATCTAAATATTATAACTTCGCTTGACCGACATGTTCGTTTTGTAAACAGGTTTTAAGGTGTCACATAATGGAACTTACCTTAGTATTCTCTATCACCATACAAAATTTCAGGGTGATATCAGTAATATTTTCGGAGAAATAGAATGCCGGTTATATATTTTGTGCGGCTGCCATGTTGGATTGGTGAAACGTATTAACATTTGAAAGGCATGGTCGGGATTGGACAAAGTAGTACTATGCTCTTATCAAGTTTCATTGAAATTGCTCTAGCTGTTTAGATTTTATTTCGGAGGTACACACAAATATACACACACGCGGACAAAGGGTGATCCCATAAGCCTAATTTTACATATGGTGAAAAAGGGCTAAAAATCACATATGCCTATCAAATCCTGACTAGCTATGCTAGTTTAATAATTGCTGCAAAGTGCATATTGTAAATAACATCACCCATACTTGTAGACATAGATTGAATGTCCTACAGTAGCCTATGTGTAAAGGATCTGGTGATATAATCGATTTACGATCGAAACTGGTCATCTATGTATTTATTAATCGCATGATTTTTTTCCGGGAGAAAAAAACATTACAATTGGGTACAATCGTAATTTATTCGAAGAAGTATCCATTGCAGGTTCCGTGTTGACAGTTTGATTATGAAAATATAAGATTTCCAATTTTTTTCTCCGCCTTATCATCACAATTTTATTTTAGCGTCAATAAGGGTACATGTTTCGGAATTACAGTAATTCCTTCCTCAGCCCATTCAACTTAATATTAGGATTCATCAATAAAAGATGTATATTACATTCCTCATCGAAGGTCAAAAAACACACAATTACAATACACTGAATACACTTAAAAATTGCTAAAAATCTTAAAGCAACAACATGCATACTTGAAAATAAGATACTCCATTACTTCTTTACACAGTTTCGCTGTATAAATGCCGTTTGACATACATTATACTGTTGAACATATATTATTCAATGACACATGAATGTGAGGAATAAAATTGGAAAATTTTGGAAAAAAATTGTTAAAAAATTATCCCTTCAAAATTTCTGTTCGTGTCCATGAACGTTTCAAGTTTCTTAATCCTGTTGTGCTGAAAGGTGAATTCTGGCAAAATCTGGCACATAAAGTCTACGAAGTATTGAGGAACTGTCACATGTGCTACGGTTGTAGTTAATCTGGTCCATAGATGCTATCTTGAACTTGTTGGTCAAACAGTATAATGTATGTCAAACGGTATTTATACAGGGAAACTGTGTAAAGAAGTAATGGAGTATCTTATTTTCAAGTATGCATGTTGTTGTTTTAAGATCTTTAGCAATTTTTAAGTGTATTCAATGTATTGTAATTGTGTGCTTTTTGACCTTCGATGAGGAATGTAATATACATCTTTTATTGATGGATCCTAATATTAAGTTGCACGGGCTGAGGAAGGAATTACTGTAATTCCGAAACATGTACCCTTAACGACGCAAAAATAAAATTGTGATGATTAGGCGCAAACAAATTTGGAAATCTTATATTTTCATAATACAATCGTAATGACTGACTGGAAAACATTAAATTTTGATTGAAACATGTGTATGAGGCCAATACAGCATTATTGTTTTATTTCCTTATTATACTGTAATGGTAGACTACATTATGAATGTATGTACGGTAACAATGATATCTCTTCATAGTATAAAACAAAGTCCCCGATTCTTGGATGTAACGGGTGATCCCGAGAAACACTGGATGGATTTTGATGCGGTTTTCACCATTCTGCAAGGGATTGCTTGAGGAAGGTTTCTATAGAAAAACATTTATTTATGACCAAAGGAAGCCAAGCAGTAACGATTTCAGTGAATCGAATCAAAGAAAAAATGCCGTTCATGCACTTTTATAGCTTACGCTGGGTAAACCGTTAAAAATATTCTATGAGTGTAAGCATTGTTCAGCATGAAAAGTTCTACAAAATCGTCCACGGCGGCATATCTCTACCTTTAATACATCGCCCTCTATAAGTGTTTTTAAGTTTTCATTTATTCCAACAATCTCAATTCAGTGGACGAGTTTACAAGTTAATGAGTGAGCCTATCACCCCAGCTTCGGCCAACATCAAACTGTCGAGTCGTGTCGAGTTAAGACTTCAGAGAAAAGTATAATGCGTTTGGAGTTTTGCTGTTCACCTCGGCTTTTCTGAATTGCGTCTGGGACCTGCCGTCCGTGCGCTTTTTAACTTTACGCAGGGTAAACCGTTAAAGATACCGGGCGAAGCCGCCCGGGGCGGGTTACTAGGTTAAGATGAAACAATCACTGTGGCACCACAGCCCATGAAGGGCTTTCCAAGCTACCGCTGCCCAGTCATTTGGCTTGCAGATTGCATGGTGATGCGTGGTCAGCGCGTTGGGTCCCCTCGGCCGTTTATCTTGGATTTCCTGACCATGGCACTACCTCACTGTCAGACAGCTACGCAATTGTCCTCACGAGGCTGAGTGCACCCAGTTCCCCCTCACATCAGTTTCTAAAATCCCTGGGGGAGCCGGGAATCGAAGAGGCAGGCGCGCTACTCCATCACCGCGGGGCTGCCAAGAAACAACCTAGGGCCTCCAGGTGAGAGGCAGGCAAGAATGATTTTTGTTTAATTCCATTCAGTAGTGTGAATAGTCTAACAACTACTCTGAAGTTTTCTTGCAATATCAGATCACGGTCAAGGTGGTTGGCAGGGGAGGTGCTAGGAGAAGAAGATTGCTGCTGGTATGCACATTGATCAATGACTTCTTGAATCCTATTTCTGAAAGAACGCAGTTTAGATGAGGGGGAACGCCCGAACGTGAGGAAGTAGACTTTTATGGGTATGGAATTTTTGCTCTTTCTATGACATTTATCCTTGTATTTTTTCCTTGAAATGGGCAAGCTTCTGCCATTCAATTTTCAACAGGGATTCATATTATGTAGGCCTCTACCTCATTTTCATAACTTGAATAGGAGGGGATTCACATGCAGGAGAGAATGGGTTGTCCTTGTCTTGATCAGCATTGTTTCCATCCGTCTCTCCTTGGGGCATGATTGGAGGTTATGCAACTGTAGAAGGTTCAGTAGAATCAACAGTAGCTGTAAACTGTATGTTATCCAACGCACTCATGCTAAGAGCTACATTACGTGGAATGGGTGTCACTTTACTCAAATTACCAAGAAATATTATAAGTTAAAACTAGAGAGAGGTATTCAAATACGTTTGGAAATTAACAATATTTGTCTTTTAGATATCTTGCAACTGGCTCATCATTCAAAATCGTTGCTTTTACATTTAGAGCGATAGGATCTACAGTGGAGAAAATCATTGCTAAGGCAGTGTTGTTGCATTGTGGGGTGAGCTATACCCAAGACATATGCACATCTCCAACAGATTACTCTCACACATGGAATTTTCCTCAAAACACATAGGCTCAGGGGCGGATCCAAGGGGGGGGGGGGCACGGGGGCACGTGCCCTCCCCAAACGACCGGTCTTGCTTATATTTTCTTGTTGACAGGGAAGCTTCTTGTTTCCTGAATGTCGCGTTCTGCTTTATAAACTCCTTCGCACACTGTGTGCAGGTGATACGTTCTCGTTCGCGTGTGTGTCGTTCACCGCTAAACTCCTTTGCACTTTTCTTACAGGAGAGCTTTTTCGTTCCTGAGTGAAACATCAGTGTGTGAGCATGTTCCCGCTGGTTTGTTTGTTGGAGTGTGTGTCATGCAATATGTCGGATCTTACCTCGAGATTTTGGCTATTCGTGGCCTTGTTTGAAAAGACTTGTAGTATGACTTTGCTCGCTGTTTAGGCGTTCCTACCATTTACATAACTTATTCCACACTTATTTCAACTCGTTACACTAGTACCGGTACCGCTTCTCTTACCGTTACTTGAGCATAATACACCATTACAAAAACGCTCGATTTCGCGTCACATCCATGTTTGTCTAGTAATCATCTCGATTATTCTGCACATAATTTTATAATATTATGCTCTTCTACGATAATTTAGCTGGGTCTGTACGATATTCGTATTTGAAAATATGGCAGCACTGAGACAGTTCTGATAGTTTCATTGTTCTGTGCTATGGTACGGTGTATGATTATAAGTTCTTGAGAGTCATTAATGCAAGTATGAGCGGTGGCGAAGGAAAGAAAAGGCAACTTGGACTAGACTCGCTTTTACGAAAAGAAACAAGGTAAGATAAAAATTATGCAGTATTTTTTATTAATAAATAGCTCAGCCCTTCTTCCTACCAGTGTACTCTGTCCTACAAGCTAGATGTGAAGGGTACCTAACCTAAAATTGCAATGCTGTCCTAACCTAACAACATTGTAATATACATATACTGAGCTAATTTTTACAGTGTTTATTACGTACATAAATTGTGGTTCTTAAGTGGTGTTTTTAAATTCAAAATTTAAAACTCTAGTACCAAAAATGCGATAGTAATAGCTCCACGCGATAGTTACTTAGTTTCCATTATTTACTGGTTAAGTCTGCAATTTCTCTTATATACGGTGACACGAACTTGATGATACTGAGGATATTGCTGAGTCAATGAAAAATAAATAAGTGAATAATAGATTTCCAGTTCTGTAACCTTCTAGGTTAGATAACTTGAATAATATTTGAACGGTACCGTAGATGTTAAAGCCTCCATAAATACCATCACCAAAGTTCAAGCTCCTTTGTGACACCCACCTTCCATTTTTTACCTATTTTATTTTCAGGTAGAAGACAACAATGAACTGGAAGTGGTTGAGCGTTTTTCCGAAGATACAGCTTCTGATTTTCACCACAATTAAATTGACTGTAATAATACTACAACATCAGCTGCAACAGAAAAATGTGATGTAGGCCTACTGTCCTCAGATAATTACTTTAAAGGTCGTGATTTGGGGAAGATTCTGTCAAATCAAGCTTCCATAGCATCACTGAAAAATGAAGAAAAGTACCAGTTGTTGAAACATTCATGGACCCCCTCTGCAGACTACAAATTTCCTATGGTTCCAGAAGAAAAACAAAAATCGTTCTTTTCAACACAGCTGGTTAAAAACCTATGAATGGCTAACTTACAGTGAAGAAAAGAACGGAGCTCTGTGCAAAATTTGTATCTTATTTGGCCGTTCTGAAGGAGGAGTAAACGATGTAAAACTTGGAAATTTGGTTTGCGAGCCAATGAAAACATACAAGAAAGCTGTGGAATTACTCAAGCGTCATTCAAACACAGAATACCACAAACGAAACATGGTTGCCTATCACAATTTCTTAATGATACATGAGAACAAGGCTAATGATGTATTGTCCAGCATGTGCAATGCAGAGAAACAAATCATTGAAGAGAACCGCAAAAGACTTATACCTATCATTAAAACAGTCATTTTATGTGGCACCCAGAACATACCGTTGAGAGGGCATAGAGATGACGGGGCCTTAGACATTGATGGGAGTTCGGTCGGTGAAGGAAATTTCAGAGCATTATTGAAATTTAGGATGGATGCTGGTGATGACGTTTTGGCTTCCCACTTGAAAACTTGTGGAAATAACGCCAGTTACATTAGTAAAACAACTCAAAACGATATTATTGAGTGTTGCGGTGAAGTAATTACCGAAAAGATTGTGAAAAAATACATGATTCGAAGTTTTTCACTACGGTATTTTGGCTGATGAGACTAGTGATGTATCTGTCAAAGAACAGCTTACATTTTGTATAAGATACTTCAATACTAAGGAATTTAGGATTGAAGAAGACTTCATAAAGTTTGTTGATGTAGTGGATCTCACAGGAGAGAACCTGGCTCACACAATATTACAAGAGCTTGAAAAACTTGATCTGGACATAAATGATTGCCGAGGACAAGCTTTTGATGGTTCCTCAAATATGAGTGGAATATTTAAAGGTGTGCAAGCTCGCATTGCTCAGATCCAGCCATTAGCTACCTACAGTCACTGTGCCAACCATAGGCTTAACTTAGCGGTCAGCAAAGCGTGTACTGTGTCTAGCATTAGAAACGCAGTAGGTGTCATATCATCTTTGGCCAATTTTTTCCGAGACTCAGCTTCAAGATTTAAAAAGTTCGAAGACGAAATGCAGGAAAATCATAACCTCAAGCCAGGAAAACATGGGCTCAAAACGTTGCGTGAAACAAGGTGGTTGGAGAGACATGAGGCTGTACTGACGTTCATGGAAAATATTCCTGCTCTACCCACCGTTTTGGAAACTATTTCCAACTCTCCTGATGGTAGGGGGAGCAAAGCCTTTCCACTCCTCAACTCTATCAAGGCATCAGAGTTTTTGATAAGTGTGGTTGTGTTGGCTGATATTCTGGGAGTGACGTTACCTCTTGCAAGAAAACTAAAAGCAGATTACATGGACGTCCTTATTGCAATGCAACTTGTTGAAGCTACAATAGCAAGCATTCAAGAAAAAAGGGACTCTACTCAAAAATCATTCAAAGCATTGTTTGAACAATCAACAAAGCAAGCAGAAGGGATGCGCACAGGCATTCAAAAGCCTAGAATAACAAACCTTCAAAAGAACAGATCAAACCTACAGGTAGAATCAATCGAAGACTACTATCGTAAAACAGTCTACATCCCCTTTCTGGACTTCATTTTAAATGAACTAACTACAAGATTTCCAAAGAATGAAATACAGTGAGTGGGAAAATTGCAAATGCTTTTGTCACCAAATTTTGAAAAGGATTACCAGAATAAAATCCTTGAAGGAGCTTCCTTGTACAAAGATGACTTGCCCTGTTTTTATGCTTTAAGAGGAGAGCTGCAAATCTGGAAGAAATTATGGCAATCGCTTCCAGAAATAAAGAGGCCAAAACATCCAGCCAAAGCGAATAAATTGGCCGATGCTCTTCCAAATGTGAGAATATTACTCCAGCTTTTGTGTACACTGCCAGATACAACAAGTACAGCTGAGCTTTCCTTCTCAGCATTGCGCCGTCAGTAGGATAAGTTTTCATGTTTTGAATATTGCGTAATCGCGAGGACATATTGCATCATCATGACATCATCTGATATCCATGCGGATGTGAGCACGTGCAGCGTGCACGTGCACATGTTAGCGTGGGAAGAGGTCGACCTTTAACCGCTTGAAGCAGATAACCTTTGGGTAACCGCTTGAAGCAGATAACCTTTGACTTATTTATGCGATGGAGATAAAAATTAATGGGTGTTGATGTCATCTGATACCCGTGCAAGTGTGCAGCTGTGCGAGCGATCACGTGATATGTCTGCAGTGTTCGCGTGAGACGGGGATGACGCTTTTGTAAGAGAGCGGAACTTTTAAATGATTATTTATAGATGAGGTTTTTTTAAATATTTATTAAAAAACAAAAAAAACTAATAGGTCATTCGCTTTTTAGTATTTCGCTAACCAATAATGTGATTTTAACATATGGGGTGTCGAAGAACTCGTAGTGAATTCTCCTTTTGTATGAACGAGGTATGACAACCACCAAAATAAAAACTAGCCTTACCCGGGGAGAAAGAGTAATTTTTTGTATGTATGCACGCCGGTGGCTTTTGTCAAAAGGGCCTAACTACACTTTTGTTAATATTTTCTGAACCCCTGATGGGATTTTGCCATAGGCAGTATCCTAGCACTTGGGGTGACGCCTCGTTTTTGAATGTGTGATTCATTTTTTTTGTCAAAAGGGCCTAACTACTCTTTTGTTAATATTTCGCGAACCAATCATGCTAGGGACTTGTATGAGGGGTCCTAGCACTTGGGGCGACGTCCCCCCCTTGGGGGTGAAACTACCCCCAAAATTGAAAACTCAATATCTTGGAAACTAAGAATCCTAAAATTTGGCGTGATAGCTCTAAAAATAGGTGATTGCATAGGCTTTTAGCTGGATTGGTCATTTCACCCCTAAGAGAGTAAATAGTCATGTTATGGGGGAAAACCCTGTTTAACACCTAAAAATGATAAATGAAACTGAGATCTTTTGTTTTTGATGAAAAATAGCAGGGTGGTGAAAACTACCCCTAAATGGAAAAATCGATACCTTGGAAACTAAGAACCGTAAAATTAGGTGTAATAGCTTAAAAAATTGGTAGTGACATAGGCTTTTATCTGGATAGATGATTTCACCCCTAAAACAGTAAATAGTGATTTTACACTGGGGAAAAAGGTGTTAAAAGGGTAAAAATGATAATTGAACCTATGATCACTTGTTTTTGATGAAAAATAGCAGGAGGGTGAAAACTACCCCTAAATTGAAAAATCGATACCTTGGAAACTAAGAACCGTAAAATTAGGTGTAATAGCTCAAAAAATTGGTTGTGACATAGGCTTTTATCCGGATAGATGATTTCACCCCTAAAACAGTAAATAGTGATTATACACTGGGGAAAAAGGTGTTAAAAGGGTAAAAATGATAATTGAACCTGAGATCTTTTGTTTTTCATGAAAAATAGTAGGGGGTGAAAACTACCCCCAAATTGAAAAAATCTATATCTTGCAAACTAAGAACCCTAAACTTATGTGTGATAGTTGAAAAATAGGTGATGACATACGCTCGATAGATTATTTCACCCTTAAAACAGGGAATAGTAATGTTACAGGAGAAAAAGGTATTAAACACTTAAAAGCATAAGAGTTTTGTGAAACCATGCTTTAATGAATGTTTGTATGGAGGATGACAGCTTGCTGTTTATTATTGTTATTATTATTATTATTATTAGGTAATTATGGATTAATGTGTTTATAGCTAACGAATAAGGCTACAGAGTTTTGTCAGTTGTTGTACAAATCAGGATGGCCAACCCGTTGCCATGCCCCATGAATTTACCCAAAAGAGCCAAAACGTTAAGGTTATCGACCTGAGATTTTATAAAACTAATTATCGGAGAGGGTGTTGTTTTGGATTGACAATGGCTAACCCTTTCCCATGATTTATGAATTCACCCAAAACGTTTTACCTGACAAGACTGAGTGTACCCTGTTGCAGCCTTTAGAAAATTGAACCCGGACCTCTGTGGTGACAGTTGAGTTATACTAATGATGCTTTTTGAACAAACACACACTTCCATACTATCGCTGGGTTGAATCTGCACAGAGACACTGGCTTTGTTTGTGTAATGAGTCTTGGTGATAAGAACACGGCGCTCTTACCAGCAAGATTCATATTACTCGTCTGCGTGATAGTGGACATGCTTCGCACCGTGTTAACATACATGACTAGATAGTTGTTAGGTAAGGGTTGACAAGGCTCAACGAACCTTATTGCAACCTTAAATTGAAAATGAATTTTTTGGTATAGTCGTGGTTGGAAGCCATGGCCTTAGGATAGACAACCAAGTATGTTAAACACTACACTGTGAGATGGTCAAATGATAATGTAACAGAACATATAGAAAAGTTTCCTGTAGTTTAACGAATTGACTAAGAGCCATACCATGAGAGGTATAGGTAATTGAAATTGAATCCTTAGCTGTTGACCCTACTACATGTAAGCTATAGCAATGCCCGCCTATAAGCTATCTTGTTAGAAAAAGAAATTTATGGGTTGTTTTAAACGGAGAATGATTGTGTTTACTGTGAAACACAAATTTGAATTTAAAAATAGTTTATGTCCTACATGATTTTTGAACCCCTTTTTTATTTATACTTTAGACAAACGCTAACATAGTTGTAATTCAGAAGCCATGGCTGCCTCCTTTCCAATCCTACACCGTACACTGAAGTTAAAATTAATAATGATCACGTTACAGACAGCCAGTTTCAAAGCCATGAGAAATAAGTGAACAAAGTATAAAATTCTTGACCCAGTTTGGAATTCAACATGGTGTTGTTTCAATCAAAAGACAAGCGTTCTATAAACTTAACCACCAAGCTGTCCTATCGACCCCTAATTGTTTGGTTGATGGTGAAAATAAAATTAAATGTAAACTATAACTAAAACTAACTACAAACTTATAACTAGAAAAAAGAAATGTAAGACAAAAGGATAACAGGACAAATAAAGGACAGAAGGAATAAAAATATGCCCCTCAACCCTCAAGAATGTGGATTGATGGACTTGAAAGGAAGGAGAGCCATAAAAGGTAGATATGAAAGTATAAGAGGAGAGGGTCCCGCTCCAGTGGTAATCGATAAAAAGGAGGAAAACTGGACCCAGCTCAGGAATCCCTTGTGTTGTGGTCGCCAACTTCCAAACTGATCAGCCTAAGCCCCTGAGGGTGTAGCCATATCCAGGGTGCACCACAAGTGGTGGGGCTACATACACCCTACCTTTAGTGTGGCTTCAGCAAAAGGCAGGAAATAACATAAAAATAGAAAGAAGGCTGCCTCCTCACACAAGGAGGGTATCAGAAAGAAAATAAACAAGGGTCAATTAAGTCAGAAAATAAAGAGACTCCCTACGCCTTGGATAGCCTAATAATGACGGCGTCGGTAGAGAACAAGTGTTGACCAAGTGTGGTCGACAGGAAAGAAGATAGACAGGAGCACAAGTCAGTGGAAGCAATGACGGACTCAGCTGGGGCTCCACGGTTGTCAACCTACATTCCACTAGATGTAAGCCCATGTTTGGGGGTGGTGGAAAATAAAGACCTCTTTTGTTTTAAATCACTGGCTTTAAGGACGGTAACACATGGCATGCCTTTATAATGCGATACTGGTCCTAGGGGTATGCAAAATTGTATTAGATACTCAGCTAATAATAGTGTACATGACCCCTTATTATTTTCTCTAAGTACAGTACATGGGAAGGATGACCCTGATTTCCAAGCCCCTAAGTAAGACAAAAACAAATTATTTCAATTTCCAAACAGTTGGGGTGAGGTGAGGTGAGTTTTCTAAACGTCAAATTCATGTGGTTTTCCACTTGTACTCCAGGTAAATGCCATGTTTGCCCACAGACAAGTGCAAAGAAAATCAAAACATGTTATGTTTGGATCAATTCCTTACCTACATGACAACATGTACTTGAAATAACAAGTAATGAGCATTCTATGTTAACAATAGTGAGATGGTTGCAAACTGCCAATGCTTAGTGCTCATTAGCGGCTTCTAAGGGCGGCATGGAGTACACTTACTTGAAAAACTAACAAGAGGATAGTTCGATTTTCCCACAACACACATCCTGAAAGTAAATATAATTGACTTTGCACTTAAGTCCATAACCAGCTCCTTACCATTCCTACCCTTCATAGTCGAAGCACACATTAATACAGCCATCACAGTGACAGAGGTTATTTGTAAAATATCTAAATATCTGAGATTTATCTTGAAATTGACCAGAATTTTGTAAAATCCACTAAATTTACCGCAAATTTAGCAAATTCCACCAAATTTCAGCAAAATCCAACAAATGACTACCAGATTTATTGAAATGCCATTGAATTATTAAAGAATGGTTGAAACTACCTCCAATTTATATAAAATTAGCCGAATATTGATGAAAATTCACTAAATTCTACCAAATTTAGCCAAGAGGTCCACAAACCATGAAATTTAACCATTTTTTTAAAACATTCACAACATATACTCGAAAATTCCATAATATTCCCTTTACCTGTATGCTTTTTTAGTTGTTGTTTCGTTTCCCACTCTCCCTGCAGACAAATACCTGAACGTGACTTTCTCCTAGACTAGGAGCTCCACATTCGACATGATAGCTGAGTTTCATCTCCCATAAACTCGTCTCTGAGGTGGGTGACAGAAAAGGCATCCAACGGTAAAAACCACACCCTCACATAGACTTACATAACTTCTTACGTTGAGGTTCATAAACCTTACTACATTGAATGATTTAGCGGCTTCCTTTTCACAATTCCTGTCTATACTTTCCTCTTGGAGGCTGCAAGATGCTTGCAAGTTTCCTAAAATGCAATTAAATTTAATAAATACCTTTAGATGGTTCGATTTGTTTAGTGATATGGTGTTAATACTATTTTTAGGTCCTGACTGGCTTTGCAATAAGAATTGACTAACCAAACATGAGTTACCTATCAGGGAAACATTTAGGCCACTATGTTGGTTATTGACCAGTGAGTTTAGCTGTTTATCATTTTTTGAAATCATATACAACAGAGGCTTAAACCTATAGACGAACCGTGTGACCATGTTTGTTAAACAAGACATTATACCAGAGACAATTAGGATACTTATGTAGAGTTTATCAAAAATAACGTTGTGTAACAGTAAATGCTAGTCAACAAACAGGTATACAGTACAAATCAAGTAGTTCCGTGAAGAACTAAATAGCCTATTTTCATATATCCTACTAATATGAATTGCCTCTATCTACATACAAATTGTCAGTTTGATTGCTGTAATAGATTCGTAGATATTGAGAACCATCTAAATATTCTGGATGGTCACCATGTTGGATTTTTATATTATAGGCCTAAGATTTATGTACTATTACAAGAAGATTATTGTGTAGGTGTTTTATTCAGCAAATATACAGTCAACATGCAAAAAACAAGAAATATACACAAACTGTGTTAATTAATTTAATTCAAATATATATATATTTTACAATAGGTATACACACACACACAGAATAGAGCTCATTTTTTGTTCACGTTTGCTTGTTATAGTTTTTAAATATAACACTTGATGAACATTATTTTAGGGGATGGGGGTGTTGCTATGTTGACCAATTACACTATAATACCAGCTTTACGAAGTTCATATTCTATTTTTAACAGCTCTTCCTCATAAGCAATATGACCAGCCTGTTTACAGGCATGCAAGAACTGTAGACGTTCTACTAATATATTAGGATCGTTCCATTTGCTATTTTTATGAATGGTTTTAAATACTCGGGAAGCAGTTCATCATTTTCACCATTATCATCCTCATCATTATAATCATCTTCATAATGATCATCATCATAGTCGTCATCTTTACCATCATAATTTCCACCTGTGTCCACAGTCTGTTCAATGGTTTGAGTTGCCTTTGATAGTGTTGAAAGCTTCTTTTTAGATGTGCTAGAGTGCTTTAACATTGTTATGTTATTATAATCATCACCATCACCATCCTTTTCATCTTCCCCAACCAACTTCTTGATGGGGTATGTTGTCTCTGATAGAGTTGAGGGCTTTTGAGATGTGGGTATGTGTCTCATCATGGGTTTTACAGGAGGTGTTAAAGGTTTCTCATTAAACAACTCGCTAACAGCATGAGTGCGTTGTAGTGTATTAGACCTGAGGTTAATATTATCTTGAGCAGCACTATTTTCTTCTTGGACTTGGTTTTTTGCTTCGGTTTGAGTTTTCCTTACATTTACACTAGCATGATTATTAAGTTTACAATCATGATTGTTTGAAGAAAGTATGTCCAATTCTTTTGTCTTAAGCATTCCTCGACACTGTTTCGATCGTTGCTTTGAACAGCACCAAATAACAGTTCCATTTTTATTGCTTCGTTTCACAATATATGAATACCCTTTATAGTATGCACAAGGCTTACCATACCTAGTCACTGATACTTCCATATCAACTGTCAAGAATAAACTAATTTCTAGTAAAGACAACTTGGTAATAACAACAATAGATTAATGTGGGAGCATATATAGATGCAAAAAGTGGGAGCAAAAGTGGGGGTAAAAAGTGTCAGCAAAAGTGTGAGCAAATGTGGGAGCAAAAACTGTGAGCAAAACGCGGGAGCATATATGGGATGAAATGTGGGAGCAAAGCAAATATAAAAAGAGGGAGCAAATATGCTAACAAATATGTCAACAAATAAGCCGGCAAAAGTAAATACACAAGTCAAGATAGTTGAAAGTGCAAAGAAAATATGGAACCAAATATGAGAGCAAAAGTGGTGTTGTTCTAAAACAACTAAACATAACAAACTTAGTCATAACCTAACCTAACCTAACCTACCCTAACCTCACCTAACCTAACTTCACCTATCCTAACCTAACCTAACCTAACCTACCCTAACCTCGCCTAACCTAACCTAACTTCACCTATCCTAACCTATCCTAACCTCACCTAACCTAACCTCACCTAACCTAACGTAACCCAACTTACCTAACCCAACTTCACCTAACCTAACCTAACTTCACCTAACCTAACTTGACCCAACTTTACCTAACCTAACCTAAACTATCATAACTTCACCTAACCTAACTTTACCAAACCTAACTTCACCTAACCTAACCTTTCAACTCTCAGATCAAAATTAAATTCTGGGCATATTTGAGTTGGAACCCAAGACCTCAGGGATAACACCAAAGTCTACTAACTACTACACCGCGAGATCGGCAAATTATCACGCAACACAACACAAAAATAAAAGTATCCTGTAGTGTAACTCATTGGCTGACAACCATAGTTGGGAATTCAAACCCAAGACCTTAGGACTTTTGTTTTGAACATTATCAGAAATATTATTCCATTTACATTTTGCTGCTGCTTATAATTATAAGAGTTGGCATTAATATGGGAGCAAAAAGTGGGAGCAAAAAAGTGGAAGCAAATGTGGGAGCCAATATGGGAGCAAAAGTGGGAGCAAATATGGGAGCAAATGTGGGAGCCAATATGGGAGCAAATGTGTGAGCAAATCAGCTCACCTCGGATATCACCAGTGAGTGCTCATATCCACCGCTAGGTAGCGGAAACACACTTTGCGTGTTGTATGTAACTATCTTACAAAGTTTGACTGCATGCAAAACGTGCTTGTATAAGTTGTGCATAAAATTTTAATATACAATTATCACTAAGTGTTCAGAACTAACATGTCTGGCCTTTTCTAGGGTATATAGAGGATCCTTAGCAAGAAAGACTGACTAACCCAGGAGTGTAAGGCCTTGCCATATGCAGTAAGCACCTGTTGGCAGACAATGTTTCCTGATAATAACGGACTTTTATGAATATGAAACGTCTTTTGAGCGTCGTCAGTACAAGTGGAAAAAACACATGAGTTTGACGTTTAGAAAACTCAACTCACTTCACCCCAACTGTTTGGAAATGGTAATAATTTGTTTTTGTCTTACTTAGGGGCTTGGAAATCATGGTCATCCTTCCCATGTACTGTACTTAGAGAAAATAATAAGGGGTCATGTACACTATTATTATCTGAGTGTCTAATACAATTTTGCATACCCCTAGGACCAGTATCGCATTATAAAGGCATGCCATGTGTTACCGTCCTTAAAGCCAGTGATTTAAAACAAAAGAGGTCTTTATTTTCCACCACCCCCAAACATGGGCTTACATCTAGTGGAATGTAGGTTGAAGACCATGGAGCCCCAGCTGAGTCCGTCATTGATTCCACTGACTTGTGCTAGGCTCCTGACTATCTTCTTTCCTGTCGACCACACTTGGTCAACACTTGTTCTCTACCGACTCCGACATTATTAGGCTATCCAAGGCTTAGGGAGTCTCTTTATTTTCTGACTTAATTGACCCTTGTTTATTTTCTTTCTGATACCCTCCTTGTGTGAGGAGGCAGCCTTCTTTCTATTTTTATGTTATTTCCTGCCTTTTGCTGAAACCACACTAAAGGTAGGGTGTATGTAGCCCCACCACTTGTGGTGCACCCTGGATATGGCTACACCCTCAGGGGCTTAGGCTGATCAGTTTGGAAGTTGGCGACCACAACACAAGGGATTCCTGAGCTGGGTCCAGTTTTCCTCCTTTTTATCGATTACCACTGGAGCGGGACCCTCTCCTCTTATACTTTCATATCTACCTTTTATGGCTCTCCTTCCTTTCAAGTCCATCAATCCACATTCTTGAGGGTTGAGGGGCATATTTTTATTCCTTCTGTCCTTTATTTGTCCTGTTATCCTTTTGTCTTACATTTCCTTTTTCTAGTTATAAGTTTGTAGTTAGTTTTAGTTATAGTTTACATTTAATTTTATTTTCACCATCAACCAAACAATTAGGGGTCGATAGAACAGCTTGGTGGTTAAGTTTATAGAACGCTTGTCTTTTGTTTGAAACAACACCATGTTGAATTCCAAACTGGGTCAAGAATTTTATACTTTGTTCACTTATTTCTCACGGCTTTGAAACTGGCTGTCTGTAACGTGATCATTATTAATTTTAACTTCAGTGTACGGTGTAGGATTGGAAAGGAGGCAGCCATGGCTTCTGAATTACAACTATGTTAGCGTTTGTCTAAAGTATAAATAAAAAAAAGGGTTCAAACATCATGTAGGACATAAACTATTTTTAAATTCAGATTTGTGTTTCACAGTAAACACAATCATTCTCTGTTTAAAACAACCCATAAATTTCTTTTTCTAACAAGATAGCTTATAGGCGGGCATTGCTATAGCTTACATGTAGTAGGGTCAACAGCTAAGGATTCAATTTCAATTACCTATACCTCTCATGGTATGGCTCTTAGTCAATTCGTTAAACTACAGAAAACGTTTCTATATGTTCTGATACATTATCATTTGACCATCTCACAGTGTAGTGTTTAACATACTTGGTTGTCTACCCTAAGGCCATGGCTTCCAACCACGACTATACCAAAAAATTCATTTTCAATTTAAGGTTGCAATAAGGTTCATTGAGCCTTGTCAACCCTGACCTAACAACTATCTAGTCATGTACGTTAACACGGTGCGAAGCATGTCCACTATCAAGCAGACGAGTAATATGAAACTTGCTGGCAAGAGCGCCGTGTTCTTATCACCAAGACTCATTACACAAACAAAGCCAGTGTCTCTGTGCAGATTCAACCCAGCGATAGTATGGAAGTGTGTGTTTGTTCAAAAAGCATCATTAGTATAAATCAACTGTCACCACAGAGGTCCGGGTTCAATTTTCTAAAGGCTGCAACAGGGTCCACTCAGTCTTGTCAGGTAAAACGTTTTGGGTGAATTCATAAATCATGGGAAAGGGTTAGCCATTGTCAATCCAAAACAACACCCTCTCCGATAATTAGTTTTATAAAATCTCAGGTCGATAACCTTAACGTTTTGGCTCTTTTGGGTAAATTCATGGGGCATGGCAACGGGTTGGCCATCCTGATTTGTACAACAACTGATAAAACTCTGTAGCCTTATTCGTTAGCTATAAACACATTAATCCATAATTACCTAATAATAATAATAATAAAGATAATAATAATAATAATAATAATTAGCAAGCTGTCATCCTCCATACAAACATTCATTAAAGCATGGTTTCACAAAACTCTTATGCTTTTAAGTGTTTAATACCTTTTTCTCCTGTAACATTACTATTCCCTGTTTTAAGGGTGAAATAATCTATCGAGCGTATGTCATCACCTATTTTTCAACTATCACACATAAGTTTAGGGTTCTTAGTTTGCCAGATATCTATTTTTTCAATTTGGGGGTAGTTTTCACCCCCTACTATTTTTCATGAAAAACAAAAGATCTCAGGTTCAATTATCATTTTTACCCTTTTAACAACTTTTTCCCCAGTGTAAAATCACTATTTACTGTTTTAGGGGTGAAATCATCTATCCGGATAAAAGCCTATGTCACAACCAATTTTTTAAGCTATTACACCTAATTTTACGGTTCTTAGTTTCCAAGATATTGGTTTTTTCAATTTAGGGGTAGTTTTCACCCTCCTGCTATTTTTCATCAAACACAAATGATCATAGGTTCAATTATCATTTTTACCCTTTTAATACCTTTTTCCCCAGTGTAAAATCACTATTTACTCTTTTAGGGGTGAAATCATCTATCCAGATAAAAGCCTATGTCACAACCAATTTTTAAGCTATTACACCTAATTTTACGGTTCTTAGTTTCCAAGGTATCGATTTTTCAATTTAGAGGTAGTTTTCACCCCCCTGCTATTTTTCATCAAAAACAAAAGATCTTAGTTTCATTTATCATTTTTAGGTGTTAAACAAGTTTTCCCCCATAACATGACTATTTACTGTTTTAGGGGTGAAATGACCAATCCAGCTAAAAGCCTATGCCATCACCTATTTTTAGAGCTATCACGCCAAATTTTAGGATTCTTAGTTTCCAAGATATTGAGTTTTCAATTTTGGGGGGTAGTTCCACCCCCAAGGGGGGGACGTCGTCCCAAGTGCTAGGACCCCTCATACAAGTCCCTAGCAGATTGGTTCGCGAGATATTAACAAAAGAGTAGTTAGGCCATTTTGACAAAAAAAATGAATCACACATTCAAAAACGAGGCGTCACCCCAAGTGCTAGAATACTGCCTATGGCAAAATCCCATCAGGGGTTCAGAAAATATTAACAAAAGTGTAGTTAGGCCCTTTTGACAAAAGCCACCGGCGTGCATACATACAAAAAAATACTCTTTCTCCCCGGGTAAGGCTAGTTTTTATTTTGGGGGTTGTCATACCTCGTTCATACAAAAGGAGAATTCACTACGAGTCCTACGACACCCCATATGTTTAAATGGCATTATTGGTTAGCGAAATACTAAAAAGCGAATGACCTATTAGTTTTTTTGTTTTTTAATAAATATTTAAAAAACTCATCTATAAATAATCATTTAAAAGTTCCGCTCTCTTACAAAAGCGTCAACCACGTCTCACGCGAACACTGCAGACATATCACGTGATCGCTCGCACAGCTGCACACTAGCACGGGTATCAGATGACATCAACACCCATTAATTTTTATCTCCATCGCATAAATAAGTCAAAGGTTATCTGCTTCAAGCGGTTACCCAAAGGTTATCTGCTTCAAGCGGTTAAAGGTCGACCTCTTCCCACGCTAACATGTGCACGTGCTCACATCCGCATGGCTATCAGATGATGTCATGATGATGTAATATGTCCTCGCGATTACGCAATATTCAAAACATGAAAACTTATCCTACTGCCGTCTGAAGACGTATATGCGCAGCACTATGTCGGAAGACAGACTTAATGGACTGGCTTTACTGCACATACATCAGGGCATGTCAAGTGAAATTAAGCCTGAAGAAGTGTTGAAAGTTTTTGCTAGAAAACATAAGAGACAACTGGCCCTAACACATCTGTAAAAGTTACGGAAGTAGACAAAATTAATTGTCTCTATGTACATTTTGTTTTTGTTTTGTTTTACAAATAATACAGATTTTATTTGACGTAGTTGGAATTTTTATTTCTTAATATCCTCTAAAAAATTAAGTAGGTCACAAAAATCAAGTAGGGGTGCCCATCCCAGAGAGAAATTCTGGATCCGCCCCTGCATAGGCTGTATGTTTTATAATTATTAGAATATTCATTCCATTGTGCAACAAGGTGTTGAAGGTGCAAATTACAAATTTGTAACAGTGGATATGGCAAATAGAATGACGGAGGTACGGTACCTTCACAGCTTGTGACCTGTACCAGTCACTTCCCAATAAACAACTAGAAATTCCCGAACAAACCAATTTACCTCATGCCAATGTAAAGGCCCCTTTCGTGATGACCGGCAATGAAGCATACCCACTACTTCTTATTTTGCTGAAACCTTTTGGTGGAAAAAATTTAACATTTGAATGCTTTAATAAGCGTTTAGCCTATCGCAAGTCAGAAAAACTGTTGATGTGCCTTCGGAATTTTATATTCCAAATGGCGTCTCCTTTCAAAGTCCACAGAATCGGAGGTAGCAGTAGGCCTTGTAGATTGTAAAGTGTGCTGTATCTGCATTCTACATAATACAGTCATTCATAGAGAAGGATTTGAGCGTCATATAACTGATGTGTCTGTCGTATTTAATGGAGGCTACAGTCAGGGACAAGATACAGGGCGACACGCCAATAGTAGTTAAAATTGTGAGAAATATTTATGTAAACACTTTTCGTCACAGAAGCTCCCGCATTTCTTCATATACCTTTACAACTTCATCAGATGCATTTTTTTATAATAATAATAATGCATTTTATTAATCCCTTAACGAGTCAAGGACTCATATACAAAGGAATCGTACAGTTTTGTCATGTTGGCGACAAATTACAATTCAATGTTTAGTTTCAAAGTTTTCAATATGAAAATATATACAACATTTTGTAGCTTTCATAAGTTTTTGTACACAATGTAGTCTTCTTTTGTCTTCCAAGATTATGGAATTTCTTCAAACTGACATTTTATAATCATTCCACAAAAACTGTTTTAGCCTCCTTTTAAAGATTGGTAGGCTAGGTGCTATTTTTATATTTTCTGGTAGTCTATTGAACTTTACAAAGCCACTATACTTAATGCTATTAGTGCCATATTGTTTGGAATTGATATGGAAAAGTGATATGTCATCTGCATGTCTAGTTTTGTAAGCATGTAAATCAGATTGTTTAGTGAAGTTTAAATTTGTGTGGATACCTTTGTGTAGGATTTGGTACATCAGGATATTTGATTTGATTTCTGCATTTAGGGCTACTGGTTGAATTTTACTCGTAATATAAAGGCGTTTGGTTAGTGTTAAACAGGGTAGTTATACATATTTCTTATGGCTCTATTCTGAATTACCTCAATTTCCTTTTTTAGGTAATTTGAACATTTTATCCAAATTGTATTCAAATATTGTAAGTGGCTATGGATTAAGAAAAAATTCACTTTCCTGAGTAGATATTTTGGGATATAGTAGCTCAATTTTTTAATCATCCCAGCAGCAGGTGATATTTTTTTTTAACTAATGCATCAATGTGCTTTTGCCAGGAGAGATTTTCATCTATTATTAGGCCTAGGTATTTGACAGATGAGACCCTTTTAACTGCCTTTCCATCCAGTATTATATTCTGACTGATGTCTAACTTTGTTCTACGTTTAGATATTATTAAGTAATTTGTTTTATCTTCATTTATTGTTAATTTATTTGACTGGGTCCAGCCAAGTATTGTATCCATGTCCTCCTGCATGTGTGTAATCAGCGTGTTGGTGGTGTACGCATTGTAAAAGATGCTTAAGTCATCTGCAAACAACATTATATTACCATGAAAACTGAGTGTTGCTATGTCATTAATATATACTAAGAAGAGGGAAGGACCCAGTATTGATCCTTGGGGCATACCGTGGGTAATATTTACTTCCTCACTTCTGTAGCCATTTATTTCAACATACTGCTTACGATTAGATAGGTAATTTTTAAACCATGTCCAAGCTACTCCTCGGATACCTGCTTTATCAAGTTTCCCTAAAAGAATTTCATGGTCAACAGTATCAAACGCCTTTCTCAGGTCTATGAAAAGGCTACTCGATGTCATCTTATTGTCTATGACATCCTGCAAGTTAGAGATTATATCAATTGTGGCTATTTCTGTGCTTGAGTTTTCACGAAATCCATACTGCCCCTTGTAGAAGTAATCATTTTTATTAAAAAAAATAACAATTCTGTTTTTACTACTGTTTCGAGTACCTTGGATATGGGTGGGAGGATGGAAATGGGTCTGTAATTGTCTGGATTGCTTTTGTCAACTCCTTTATAGACTGGTATGACTCATGCTATTTTTAGATCATCAGGCACCAGACCAGTCTCTAACGATAAATTTATTAAAGTAGTTAGTGGGCTACTTAGCATGTCAATGGAGTTTTTTAACAATGTTACTGACATACCATCTTTGTCTTGGCTCCTTTTCATTTTAAGGCTTAATATAATATTGCGAATTTCCATCTCATTAGTCGGATTCATAAATATGGAATCTGTGTTGACATTAATTTCATTAAGTTTGGGAGGATGTTTTTGGCTAACTTGTGTGCTATGTTTTTAAAGTGAGTGTTTAGAGCATTGCAAATATTTTCTTTTCCTGTGAAAGATTTACCGTCAATTATTATCTCACTGGGACCATCTTTGTTTTCAGTTGTGCAGTTGTAGATCATTTCATTGATTACTTTCCAAGTATTTTTATGCTATTTGCGTTCAATGTTAATTTATGTTCATAGTATGAGGATTTCAGTTTCCGTTTTAAAGCTGTCACTTTGTTCCTTCATATTATGTACTCTTCCTTTAAGAGGTTGTTGTTTCTGTGAATGTTAGTTTTAAGTTTAGCATGTAGTAGGTCCCTTTGTTTTATTAGCTGAATTAATTCTGTTGTTATCCATGGATTATTGTGGTTCTGGTGTATTTCCTTCAAAGGTGAGTCAGTGTTTTCTTTGTTGGGTGTCTGTGTCAAGATTTTGTGTTTCATGGTGATGTAAGTTTCATTTACATCATCTAAACAGTCTATTTGATTGAGATCATTGGAGAATATGTTTTTGTTCACGTATCGGTAATTTTTATTTACGTTTCTTGAACTAGATCTTTGCTTGTTGGGGGGGGGGGGGGGGTATTTAAATGTCATGTTCGAGATTGGCTTTTGCCTGGATAGTAATTTGACCAGAAAATCTCAGTTACAAGAATATTATGATCACTAATATCACTATTTATATTGCTTATTCTATAGGCATATTTACAGTTATTAGTGGCTACCTGATCAAGGAGTGTACTTGTTGATTCACATATTCTTGTTGGATACCGAGTATTGCCTTGTGTGAAACCATAGCTTGACTTGTACTACTGTGGTGCACTTAAACGTTGCATCGGTTTTAGCTAAAATAAGCGTTTCATTATATTGTTCATAACATTCTACCTGCTGTCTCAGTTTCCTCGGATGTATGAGATCTATCTGTGCATCACTGTGTTTGGATTTATTGTTAATGAACCATATGATTAAGGCACCATAATATTATTTAGTAGTTACAGAAAAAAGAAATACCCACAAACACATTTTTAAAAAGATAATCAAGTCTATAATAATAACAAGGACTATAAAAAGGCATCTCCAGGACTGTATTTGGCCATGGGGGGAAGATATGTTTTGACCTTATGTTAGTGCCTAGGGATGCTACATCTTCCCCTGCTTATAACACAGTAATGCAGTGATTTTTGTGTTAGTAAAACTGTAAATCCTCAGTGCCAACAGATTTCAGTAAATACAGTAAGTTGTACTCTGAACTAAAAGATAATAATAAAATAATACCATACCAACCTGGCTCCTAAAACTGAGGTCCGCTTTAAACCATAGACTAGTCTTCATTTCCAATGGTTCGTAGTTTATAGAAGTGACAAAGGTCGCCTTGAGTAACAATTAATATACAGTACTAAGTTAACACTAATCAATACCACACTAATGCCTTTCGAAGTTGAAATTGACTGAAAGTACTGCAGATTTCCCAACTCCCAATGTTGGAAGATATTTAAATAATTTATTAAACACAATTTACAAACATTAGTTTACATATTTACTTCTGTTTTTCACCAGTCTTTCGTTAGCGTGTTTTAGCGGCTGGGTTCTGTTTCCACATTTCAGCAAGTGTTACTTGGGGCATGGTTTGTTGCATAATTCACAGACGCAGTCGTTCTCCGGTTCGTGGTATGTTTTGTTCCGACATATCTTTCCATGGAAACCGTGGGCGGCGAATCTTGTGTACAGATGGCGAAGCTCACAGTTCGGTCCCTTCCGGTCTTCTGTTTTCATCGCTTCTATGTTCATTATTTGCTCCGGGACCTCGTTGGCTTTGTTCTGTCTTTCATTGATGACTGTTTTATATGCTTGTGTTTCCGGTTATCTTAAGCAGAGTTTTATGTCCTCCATGAAGAACGACTCTCGTGTTATTGTATACGCGTAGCTGTTCCTTGTGAATTTAGAGATCGAGAGGGCTCGTTTTAGGAATTTAGCTTTAATGCTTTCTATTTTCCTAGGGTTGTTTGCTATTTGGATTCTGTACGTTGCAGTCGGATCAACTTTCAGTTTGAACAGCGCGATTGCAGTTGGTAGGGATAGCTTCTGGAGCTTAGAGATGTCATAAGTTGCTTTCGTTGGAGCCGTCACTCTCTCTTGTGTATGCAGAGAGAAGGTGCTTCCAGTTGTTTGTAGTGTAACACCTAGGTATTTGAAGTTGGGTACAATTTCTATGGTTTCTTTCCCACACATGAAGTGGTCCCTCTTAGATAGCTTGCCTCCCCTTCGGAATTGCATTGCCTTTATCTCGGCACTGTTTATTTCCATGGAATTTTCTGTTGCCCATACCTTAATGTTCTCCATGACTGCCTGTAGGTCTTCTTGACTCTTGGAGGGCATGGCCATGTCATCTGCGTACATTAGCAGTTTAACGTTTCTTGTGCCTATGGTCTGTCCGATATCTGAAGTCATCACGTTAAAGAGGACTGGGCTCATCGGGTCTCCTTGCATGACCCCTTGTGTTTGGGTGATGCTCTTCGATTGGATATGCCATCATAGATTGTGACGTAGTTGGCGCATATAATCGACTTGATTGTTTCAAGTTCGTTGTTTGTGCTACCCAGAATGTCCTCTAGTTTGTGGATGAGTACCCAGTGGCGGTTCTAGAAGCTTAAATCTGGGGTGCCCGGTTTGGAATTGAAAGTTTGGGTGACAGAATTCAATTGAAAAGCAACCATATTTGTGAAAATACAATGGGCAACATTAGCACAACCATTAATATGTTCTGTTACACACATACTACTATGCCATATTATTTAAAGAACAATAAGTTAATGCATCCAGAACTAACCATGATCAGAAAATGAGAACTGAAAGTTAGTTACCATAGGACGGAGATGAGACCACAACAGTAATAAATATCCTGCATATTATAACTACTGTATATATGCATTATAAAACAATATTGAGCAATAATATTCTTCTGCTTCCACCCTGGGCCAGCTGGTTCACTATATCTGAAGGGTCTTGAAGTAATGGTATTTTACGCAAGTCTTTTCGAGGCCAATTGCCATGAAACTAATCCACTGTTGTTAAAATTCACAGATTTACCATACGTTAATATATTTATAAAAGTTAGTCATTTAAAAAAACTATCATTGATAAAAAAAGCACATTTCACTGTCTCATAAATTTATTCTTCTATTTCCACTCTGGGCAAACTGGTTCACTATATGAGAAGGGTCTTGAAGTAATGTTCCACTTAATTCTCTTTCAATTGAAAGAATTGCGAGATTGTTGCCATTGTTGTTCTTAAATAGGATTTTATTCGTTTCATGACAGAGAAACTGCGCCCAGCAGAAGCATATGACACAGGAAGAGTCAGCATCAACTTGAAAAATAATAGTAGCTGTGGAAAAGCAACTTCCATTTTCAGAAGTTCAGAAAAAAATGAGGAAGTGTTTGGATATTTGACTCTAAATACATTCTTAGCTAAACTGATTTCAGTCTGTAGCACCTTACGGTCTGTGAAGATTAGATTATAATTTTCACAGAACGTGAGAATATATTCAAACTTTAAATAGTTTTCACTTCTTGGGTTACAGGCATCCATTGCATTGCACACAAAATCATTTTCAGTAAATCTACGCTTTAACTCTTCTACCATGTTGTCTAATATTTCAAAAAGATTTCTTTTATATGTCTCTGATGATGTGACAATTTCCTCTTCTTTCTCCGCAGAGACTGGCATTAATAAAACGTAGTCTGAAAAGTTCTTTGGAATATTTGAGACTCTAGATTGTTTATAAACTTTCACGCCTAACGACTGAGCAGTCACATGTAACCACCCATAGTTCCTAAAAATAATCATTTCGTTTTTCTTGCAACGATTTTACAAGACCATAGATCAATCAATGTGTCCCTCCGAAGTCCACATTTTCTTCTTGTAAGAACATAGAGGCTCCATTGGCAAGCTCAACAATATCAGAAAAGATTTGAAACACGAACTTCACCTTCACTTTACAAAGCTGTTTCAACAAACCTTTTGCTTCTGCTGCTTCATTCTTGTTAGCTGACTTTGAAAAATACTCTAGAGCTGATTTAACTGAAGCAAAACGTTTCTGAAAATACATTACTCCTCCACATTTACATACCCATCACGTGTCACTTTGAAGAGGTATCTCTAAAACACGTTCTCCTGGATAAAGATCACTCTGTATCTCAACAAACCTTTGGTGTCTTACAGTAGATACAGACTGAAAAGCATAAATTGCTTCCAGTAAACCAAAAGTGTCTCCTACCACGTCTACTGCCTTTGATACGTCCACCAAAACTAAATTTAAGCGATGGGCATAACAATGCACGTAAACACACGGGTTATTGACATTTTGTCGCAGTAAACTTTGCACACCGTTTATCTTCCCTGACATGACTGCGGCTCCATCATAAGCTTGTACAATGCACTTACATGGATCGAAATCCAAGGTACTGCACTCGAAATTATGAGAGTCCATAAGAAAGGAACCGACCGAGATTCGAACGGAGAGGCAGAGGAAAATATGTGTATAAAATAAATCGTGATCTGAGTTATTTTTACGCACAGGGAGGTTGGTAATGTGCAAGGAAGCGATTAACAAAATTTTATCCAGAAGAAATATTTTTATTTAGAAGAGAAATGAGAATTTTGTATTCTGCATTACTTTAGCCAAGAGAGAATGATTGGAATAGTAGCCAGGAATATGCACAGTTTCACGGAGTTACGATAGCGAAACCAGTTTTGGTAAGCGAAGCGACGTGACAAGGAGACTTGAAGGTGAGCCACGCGCCAGAGAATCGAAGAGGGGAGATAGCACACGACACTACAGTGATACATAAAAAACATTAGATTTGATAACATGGAAGTCAGATTAATGGAAAATTATAAGAGACTACATAATTATTAAAATTATATTTTAATATTATGACAGACTGGAGTATATTAAAAATACAAGCAAGAGAAAAGAAATTTAATTGGCAAAACAGAAAGTGAATTAGATTGCTACAATAGAAGATATGAGTGGATAAGTGAGTTTATGAACGAGTGTGAGGCTAGAGCGGTCAATTTGAGAGGGAAAGAGAACTTAGGAGGCTAGCAGCACAGGAAGAACGGTGTTCTTATCCTACGAGTTTTAGAAGAAGCAAGACGTATGGAAAGTCGCTCTACAAAATAATATAAAATTGCGCCAACATAAGAATGGAAGGAGGAGATACCTCGTTAGCACTAAATTACCAGAGATTTCGTGAAAGAATATTGCAAATATAAAAGAAGATTGATAATAATTTATAAGAACTACAGGCAGAATATTAAAACGTTGAATTTGAGAAACTATACTTGAAAATATACTCTACTAGAATTCACTGTCATAAAGGTGAAACTTCAGCAACATATTACGAGAACGCAGAGAAAGTATTATACCGACATTACAGTATTATTTAGAAGTCTACAAGAACACTTATAAGATGTGTTCAAATTTAAGTCGGAGGGGAGAAACTATAGTCAACTACTTTTGTGAATTGAGAATGATGTTCTAACTTCACCATGGAGGGAGGTTAAGCTCACTAACTAAGCGAAGTCCAGCGATGATCAAAACTACGCAACCATCGAACTTCACTGCATTTCAAACAGCAGTAAGCTTGGAGACCAAAACAAGCTACTACATAGACTAGAGATTCTGATATTTATATGGAATTCTCGTCGTAATCATATCACTACCTACAATTACCACCAGGAACTCCCAGAGAGGGGTCGATTGAAGAAAAACTATAAAAGAAGCGAAAGCAGTATCTAGATCGTAGATCGTGAAGCAAGAAGAGGGAGTCGTGCGTGCAGGCCATTGACATGGAGCCCGCGAGAGCGCGATGCGTCACCGCAGCTGTAAACCAGTCAAGGACGAACGGCATGTCTCACCTGCGAGGCAAGAAGCAGGCGCTCCAGGAATGCAGACACGCGTACGCAGGAATGTCGGCGTGCTCCCAAAGCACGTGGCCGGATTCCTCCGCCCTAAATGGCCACAGATTCTGTATGAAACGCTCCAGACTTAAGGTAGACCAGTGATTTTTTATCCGCTATGTAGCTAGTAGTTGTTTATGGGTTATTCCAGTGTTTGACCAACATCTGTCTATTTTATTCACAGTTCATGTTATTGTTGTTGCTGTAAATTTTTCGAAATTTAACTGTAATTTTCTTTGAGTCAACGAATTTTCGATTGTGACGTATATTTTTGTTCTTTCGAAGTTTATGGTTAATATTTTCACATTAACTATTTGTCACTTTTGTGAACTAGTCTTTTGAATTCTTATCTATCTAGTTTACGCCGGAGAGTGAAGAAATTTCGTTAGTGGGTTGGAAAGAGAAAAACTTTGTCATGAAAGTATTTTGAGAAACAGTATCGTTATACGAAGTATAATAATTTCATTAGATGAACGAAACACATGTAAGTAGGAAACGTTTACTATTGTCAGGAGTGTTCGACAATTGCGTTTGAGACACTCAAGTATAGACAAAATAGAATACCGTATTGTAAAACCCAGAATTTTATCACCAAAATGCACAGATTTGTAAATCTGAAGGCATATGAAAGAAAACATAGTATAAAGAGAAGTAATGTTATTTTAAAGGATTTTAACGAATAATTTAACAATGATAAAAATGAAAACAGAGAATGCGTATGTTGAAGCATAATTTTGAAATAAAGGAGAGGTGTGATGTTTGAGATCAACCTATTGTTATAAAGAAGTCTTGATATACTATAGTAAATATATTTTATATTGGAAATGATCATGAACGTGAGTAAAGTATATTATTTATTAAATAGCGAAGACGAGCAGACTTAATTCAGAAAGAAACTACGATTGAGTAACAGAGTTGAATTTTAAAGGTATTATGAAGAAATATAATATATTTGTGTGAGAAAGAATATAAAGCTGTACTAAGAACGAACAAGTAAAGAATAGCACGGTGTTGTATAATCGACAGAATTGATGTAGAAGGAGGAGTTGTTTCTTGAAGTTATTACAGTAGTAATAATCAGTAGGGTTACTGAATCTCTTACATTGTTGAATGTATTTGAGATGGTGTAGAATTTTTGTGAAAGTGCTAAAAACGTATGCGAAGATGTGTTGTTTAAAGTAGGAAACACGTAAAAGTTTTTCACATAGTGTGTGATGGTAAATAGTAATTACAGCGAAGAAATAATGGAAGTACAGTATGTCAGCGAAGTATTTCGAAGTTTTGAATTTACATAAGAAGGAGGTGTGAATAGTGATAATTAATGCCACGCTCCTAAACATATTTGATTATTGTAATCTGAGAGTCTTGCATCGTAGTTCAAATATTGTCGTAGTATTATTAAACCGAAAGTGTAAATTTTTGAATAGTGCTGGACTTAATCGTTTGATACATATATTCACATGGATGTAACTATATAATTTCATAGCCATGAAACAGAAGTATTGTGTGAACTAAAATGAATGGTGTTAATTGGACTTTATAATTAAAGCAGAAGGAGTGGAAGAAATCGTGCGGGTCGCGATTTTGTAAATATCAAATATTTTGTATAATAATAATAACAATAATTTAATTATTATAATTACTAATAATATTTAGATTTGAAACGACATTGTATAATACTGTTGTATTATGTAGGGAAGATTTTTTTTGCGTAAATCTAATTTGAATTTGAAGTGGATTTATTTAGAGGAAAATTACACGGTGTTTAGAAAGTGTATTTTACATGTTACAAACTTCTAGTAACTATTGATCATGAATATTACGATTATTTGGTGTAGGAAGACTTAGTAAAGTCAGGTTTATGTCCAGAAGGGACAAATATTGAGTTTTATGTGTGTTGTTTTGAAGGTAAAACATTTATTTTCATATGAGTAGGGACATAAATGTATTGTCATAGCCTAATAAATTTGCAGGCACTTTTTAGTTTGCTTGCTCAGTTTTTTATAAGATATGCTCTTTATTCGATGCTTAATTGCTATATGATGATACTACTAGTTAGATGCAGGCAGTTTTTCGACCTAACTATACCTTATCACCCCCCGAGAGCCGAGTTGCTCGATTTGCTTTGTTTGTTTTTAGACTGTTGTGCATGCAACTAGGTAGTAGTATTGTTAGATATGTGGTATGTGAGTCAAGGGTTCCCTAGTTATCAGTCCAGTAGGATATCGTTGATTTCTTAGCCGGGTATTGACATTCCTACAATCCTTTTCCATCTGTGCGGATTCTGGACGCTAACTTTGAGGAATTCGGGCACAGTATTCTAAAACTGAATTAGCTATTAGCTATAGAATGTTGTCCTACATATCTGACACGTACGGACATCTGTTCCACTTTACTAACATCTCTAGCTTCATCCAGGATTAAGGAAAAATGACCATTGTAGTATTTGTTCGTCTATCCTCCAATATGTTCAACTATATTACATTAGCTGAGATATCAAGAAATTCATTTTGAGAATCTTTAGATGAGTAAGTTGCGTTCTTTGGTAGACTGTTTACATTCTCCCTTGTACTTTAACTTTCTAGTTTTATTACATTTAAAATTTCAACAAAATTCCCTTTATTATTACCACTATCGTCATCCAAAACTGTTTCGCGATGACCTCTACGCCCAATATCTTGCCGAGCACAAAGTAATGTGACTCGGGCCATTGTTGCCATAGCTGAGCGGTTACGCAATATGTCATCTTTGTGTTTCTTGCTTAGCTTCGAAATCACTGTGCCGCTACGTCACTTTCCAGAAAACTGTTCCACTTTGCTATTGAAGATTTATGACATTTACTATCAGCATGCTTTGCAAAATTGTATCCTATTCTTTTCCAATTGCAAAATCCAGATTTAGTGAAAACATGTTCAGCATTGCTTGAATCAGATTGAACGAAATGACAACACGGAAAAAAGGAAACAGCATCTTTGTTCTCAGAGTATTCAATAAATGAATACCTATCAAACCATTTACTGTTAAAACTTCTGTTCCCATTGTATAGTAACGTTTGTTTATAAACCGATTTACGTGGTTGGCAGGGACCATCATAGATCGATTCACTGATATCAAACGGTACTGGTTCGTCTATATTAGAAACAGTTGCACTCACATTTTTGTCACAGAGTTGGGGAGATATCGATGCACTTGTATCGCATGGAGGTTTGTCTACATTGGAAACTTCTGAACTTGCATTTAAGTCACAAAGTTGGGAAAAGATTTTAATACTCTTCGGTTCATTGGGTTCACATGCACTTTCATCGCACTTCCGCTTGTCACGGGAAAAGAACTTCAAAATATTACTCTGTTTAGACATACTGTAACGTGTTTTTCGAGGGGTTTTATGCAACTGGCATAAGTCAGTAGGAAGCCATTCTATATTTATTTACGCGGCAAATTGTTCAGCCAAGAGAATTTTTCATGGTAATTTATTATTATTATTAATTTATTATTATTATTAAGGTATTTTCGGAGCATTTTATAAAAATTATTAGCATTCAGATAGGTTTTCTATGTCTTAGAAAACGCTATCCAGCCAATTATTACGAACGACGATATCATAGAAAATTATCTGATTACGGAATTTTACGGAGTTTGTCAGTTAGGGTATTTGAGAGACATGACTCACTGGGAATTCTAATACAAGCTGATTCCTGTCGAGAAGTATTACGCAAGGTCTAGAAAAGGCGAATTGTCGAAACGGAAATCGACTTCTCCCTCCCGCGGAGTGTAATGAGGAAGGAGTGGGGATCTAGCGCGTAGGGTGCAGCCAATCACGGGAGACGACGTAAGCTAGATGTCGGTACCATGGTGGGGGAGCCAACGTGTGGATATATCGTTCGACGCGCCGTGGAACGAGAACAATCTGTGTAGTTCTTGCCGAGTGTGGATATACGCGGGAATCGCTCCGATGTTCCGTGGAGTTAGCGACGAACTTTTGTAAAACTTGGTTGTACGAGTGTTTGGGTCCGAGGTACGGACCATAGAATTATATAATCTACCAGGATATCATCAAATTTCGACGGAGATGACGACGTCCAGGAGACTGTGGGAAGCACACAGCATCATCAAGAACGAGGGAGATGCTTTGGCAATTTCCAATGGTAAGCGCACATGACGCAGAAATACGCAATCTCTCATTTTCTTTGTTCTACATTTCATATTTCAGTAACTTCATAGCTTGGAAATAAGAGTAAAATCAATTTATCAGACTCCGTTTTCACGTAATTTTCTATCGGTAATATTCAAATCACAACGCTCCAATTTAAATTTTATAGTTATTATTATTATTAATTTTGCTATACTTGTTTTATACAATAAATTCATTTCTTTTACGATGCAATCTTTGCTTTCAGTAGGTAGCATTAGATATAGACCAATTCCTTCTCCTGATACAATTGTTTGTTGGGTTAATGATCAAATCATACCACGATCTGAGTGAATAGAGTCTTGAATGTGTTCTGCCAGAGCTAGACGTTGTTAAATACAAATTTAGATTTCAACATTGCATTGAGGTCTTGGCGCCCATTAAAACAACATAGCTTAGGCAAAGGTAAACAGTTACATTTCTCTCCCAACAGTGTGGGCTAGCGAAACCATTACATTTGTCGCTCAACGTGAGGGCGAAAGAAACTGTTACAATTGTCGCCGACAACTTGGGGCTGAAAACCTAATAACATTTGTGGAAGGAGAAGGGTATATATTTCTGTGCCTGTATTTTGGGGGTTATTTGTCTTTATCAGTGTATATCATTATGGGGGATGAGAAAGAAAGACAGATGAGGTTACGTAGTGGTCATCAACTGGAGAATGATGATACGAGCAGTATGTCGAGTGATGGTAGTACCGGGGTAGCGGAGGTAAATCCCGATACTGAAACAGGGAGTGTAGGCGGCCAACCAGAATTAAAAACTTTACTTCTCGAGTTCATGTATCAGAACAAAGTTAGTAGTGATGCTTTAAATGCAAAATTAGAACAGAATAATGCAAAATTAGAACAAAACAGTAGGGAAAATAAAGAAAGTACAGAAGCTTTAAATGCAAAATTAGAACAGAATAATGCAAAATTAGAACAGAATAATGCAAAATTAGAACAAAACAGTAGGGAAAATAAAGAAAGTACAGAAGCTTTAAATGCAAAATTAGAACAGAATAATGCAAAATTAGAACGAAACAGTAGGGAAAATAGAGAGAGTAATGAAACTTTAAACGCCAGATTAGAACAAAACAGTAAGGAAAATAGAGAGAGTACTGAAACTTTAAATGCTAAATTAGAACAAAACAGTAGGGAAATGAGTGACAAATTCGAACTGATTAGAGGTGAGATCAGGGGGGTGATGGAAGAAAAGGCTAAAGAGATTATTGCAGATGTAGACAGAAAATTAGGAAAAGTACAGGAGGAGTTGGAAATTAGAATCAGTACACAGGCTGAAAATTTAAAAGAACTAGTGCAACTGGAAACACAGCAGGTCAAAAAGCAATTGGGGGGAGAAATTGACAAAATTCAGGTAGCTACTAAAGAGGTTAAGGAACAGCTGGGGGGTAGAATTGAGAAAGTCCACTCACAAATAGTTGCAGAAGTAAATGATTTAAGAGAGAGTAATAGAGAGAGCATTAGCAAGATTGAGGAGAAACAAGCAAAGCTATATGATAAAGTAGAAGAATCAGAAGGAAACATTAAATTAACAGTAAACAGTATTGAGAGGAAGGCTGAGGAGAAAATCGCAGAATTAGAGTTAAAATTAAAAGCTAGGATCAGGCAAGAAAATAGTCAGAATAGGCCAGTTTTTGTGAATAGCACACACAGGGAGGTAGAACTGGGTAAGTTCAGCAATCGACAGGGGTGCCCAATGGAGTTCATGAACACTATAGAAAATAAATTCGGGGAGAGGTTGGAAAATGGTAGTATTGAGTGGTGCCAGGTAGTTGAAATTTTAGAACAAGTGTTTGTGGGGGAAACGAGGAATTGGTTTGCTGTCTACAGAGACAAGTTTACTGATATCAATGATTTTAAAATGAAATTCTGTGAAAAGTTCTGGAATGAGGTTATTCAGTCGCAGCATCGTGAGGGAGTAGTGTGTGGTAAATATAACCCTAAAGGAAGCTCCACCATGACAGAATACTTTTTAGGGCAGGTATTAGTGTGTAAATATCTGGATGGTTTGAAGGAGGAAAGTGATGTGGTGAGGTTGCTACTTAGGCACTTTCCCTATAGGATCAAGGAGGCTGCTTGTATCCAGAATGTAAAGACTATATCACAAGTAGAAAATTTGTTAAGCACATTTGATGCACTAGGGAGAGGGGGTTATGATGACAATTTCAATCGGAACCAGGGTAATAATAATAATAGACCTAATGAAGCCAGGCATCAAGAAGTTCAAGGGAACGGTGGCGAAGGGGCCAACGCTCAAAATAGAAATAATAATAATCAGCTAAATCAGAACAGAGGAAATGGCTATGGTAATCAGTATCAAGGGAGGAACAATGATTTCAGGGGAAATCAAGGGAGGAACAATGATTACAGGGGAAATCAAGGGAGAAACAATGATTTCAGGGGAAATCAAGGGAGAAATTATAATGACAATAATTACAACCAGAATAGGGGTCAAGGAAGAGGACAGCCTAGTGGTAGTAATATACAGCCAAACAATGACAACACAGCCCAGAACAACCAGACTAGTTCAGTAGTTAGTAGTACTACGGCCAGCTGTAGCGGTTCTTTAAACGCGAACCAGGCTGCGAAGTAAGGTCAGAATCTCAGTCTGTAGCATGCCCTGTCCATACAATTATACAGGAACCCTATGACCTAAATGTAAGAAATGAATTATTACATGAACTAAATGATGAAGGTATTATTCAGGAAGTGGTTAGTAAGAGCCCCATAGTTAAATTTAACGTGTCCGAGGCGTACACAGATGTTTTAATTGATAGTGGTTGTATGAAGAGTTGCATAAGTAGTGCATTTTATGATAAAATGAAAGGAACTGGAGTAAATTTTGAGGAGATGCCAATTAAAAGCACTTTTGTTATCACAGCTGTTGGGAAGAGGTCTAAAGTAATTTCTAAGCAAGTTTTAGTAGACATTAAAATTAATAATCATGTAGAGAAGCAGATTTGCCTTGTAATTCCAAATTTAGTATTCAGTGTTATCTTGGGTTCAGAGTGGCTAAGTAGAGTGTCTGGTAACTTATGTTATGATGTAGGGAGTTTGAAATTTAAATGGGGAGATTCTGAAGTAGAAGTAGCGTTCAATGACCATATTCAGAGGAGTAGTATTGTAGGTGTGATTTGTACTTTAAATGAGATATCGCCAGCCGTAGAGCGGGGTTCTCCATGTTTTGTGGGCAGTGTGATTACGAACGGAAGTCTAGAGGACTCGTTACGTGAGGCTGCATTTCAGGGAAATATAGAGGATGAACAGTGTGTTCGGCTCTATGATGTGTTATGGTGTAATAGGAGAGTTTTTGAGGATCGCATTGGTATGGCCAATTGCTATACACATTCATTGAACGTTATTGATAGGTCAGTATTCACAGGACATAGATATCCTGTACCTTTCGCTTATCAGAGTGCAGTTGAGGCACAAATTAATCAGATGCTTGAAGATGGGATTATTGAGCACTCGAACAGTCCATATGTTAATTCTTTGATCACGGTACCCAAGACCGACGGCACTGTTCGTATTTGTTTAGACGCTCGTTTGGTTAACAGTAGAATTAGTTCAGATCAGCTGAAATCTATGTCAATAGAAGAATTAATGCAAACATTTGAGGGGAAGAAGTATTTCACTTGTGTAGATTTGAGTTCCAGTTTTTGGCAAGTGCCACTTATGTACGAAGATAGACCATTTACAGCTTTTAGTCATAAATATAACCTTTATCAATTTTGTAGAACACCTTATGGGTTAAAGAGTAGTTCAGCTGCTTTAATTAGGGCTTTAAACATCGCATTAGGGGATGACACAGGAGAGTTTGTAACCATTTACATAGATGATATGGTAATTAGTTCACGCAGTTTTGAGGAGCATCTACATCATTTAAATATAGTTTTTCAGAAGTTAGATCAGGCAGGGTTCACTTTGAAGCTGTCTAAGTCGTCATTCTGTCAGTCAGAAGTGACATTTTTAGGTCATAGAGTGTCGAGTAGAGGTGTAACACCAGAAGAAAGTAGGGTTAATAAGATACTTAACGCAGAGGTGCCACAGAATGTTAAACAGTTAAAAACTTACCTGGGAATTTGCAACTTTTTCAGGAGGTTCGTTCTTAAATACTCAGGGTTGGTAGAACCATTCAGGGAATTGCTTAAAAGTGGGACTCGGTGGAGATGGGAGTCCAAGCATGATCAGGCTTTTAGAGCGCTGAAGGAAGGTTTTGAGAAAGCTGTAGTGCTGAAATATCCGTTAAAAGATAAGGAATATGTGGTTATGACAGATGCTTCACATATAGGCATTGCTGGAGTATTATGTCAGAAAGATGATGAGGGTAATCTGTGCATTGTATCTTTAGCCTCGCGAGGACTGACTGCAGCAGAGAAAAGATACACGATTACTGAGTTAGAGCTTTTAGGTATTGTTTTCAGTTTAGGGAAATTTAGAATGTATTTAGTAGGGGGGAAATTTGAGATCCACACAGATCACCATGCATTACTGTATATGAGGACTTGTAAACTCAGTTCTAACAGAGTTAGTAGGTGGATTCTTGCTCTGCAGGAATACGAATTCACAGTAAAATATATTAAAGGTAAAGATAACATTCTTGCAGACATGCTATCGAGGGACACTAATTTATGTAGGGATTATCCTGTGGTTAAAGCAGAGGACGGTATTTTAATATGTGCATGTGTGGACAGTAGCAACAGGGCATCGTTACAGACACTGAGAAATAGGCTAGTAGAGCAACGTGATGACGTTCATTTAAAGGGAGCCACTTGCAAGGTTGGAAGCAGGTGACGCAGAAACATTTATAGTTTCCAAACGTATTGGGAAAACAGCATATGTGCTGGAGAATAGTGAGGGAAACAGATTATACGGGACGTATAATATACATAGTCTACGAAAATATGTGTCATAAAGTGAGTGTGTTTAGCTGGCGAGCCAGCCTATCAAATGAGTAAGTGTGGTATTTGGTGCGTGGGAGGATCTGGTCTTAAGGCAGGCGTATCAGAAGTCACACAGGGGGGTAGTATGTAAGTAAATGAGAGTTTTTAAGGTACAGGGAAATATGACGGGATTGTCGGATGCTGTTGAGCACTAAATTGTCTCGATGCACCAAGGCCATTTTGGCAGCGCTGATGGGTTCCCATTTATCTCCAAGAGATGGGGGAGCGCTTGAATAGGGCTTGTTAGCTTAAGGCGTCCACGAGATAAAAGATGGGCCATCAGAATGCGAGACAGTCCATCATGAAACTCATACATATCAGCACACGTGATTTCTGTTTACGGCCTCGCCATGTAAGATTTGTAAGTGTGTAATTTAAGATAATTTGTAGAATGGTATTATTTGTGTGAGGAGAAATGGTCTGTGTTGAGAACTAGTATTAAGTAGAATATGGTTAACGGGAACTTAACAAGACAGGGCGATTACGGCACAGAAATATTTGGTGTTATATGTAATGCACATTTAGTGTTTTTTTTTCAGAAGTCAATATTAATTTAATCATCTTTAAAGAGAGATCATGTATTATGGTCACGAGGCGCTGCCACAATAGTGTGATCGTGTGCTCAGTGATAAGTGGAATTAAATGTCACCATAAGGAGGGGACCTCCAGTGAAATTAGGAAGTTCTATGGTGATATAAATATATCAGAACACCTTTAATGCGTGTGATATGACATCATAAATACATAGTGCTCACACATTAATTATGTCTATTTCTCCAACATAGAGAAATTTGAGAGGCGGAAATATCCATGGAACACTAATTTATATGTAAAACATTGGACTGGTTGCAAAGTGCAATCCATAGTGACAACAAACTTTGACGCAAAGTGCGTGAAGAAAAAATATGAGTGTATATATCTGTAATTTAGGGTGATTTCGTTTATGTAATATGTATTTTGGATGGGGTTTTTTAACGTGTCTGGGATAATCGGATAATGGACCGTCGTCACGGTAAATCATCCGATGATCCGAGGCGAATATGTAACGTGTTTTTCGAGGGGTTTTATGCAACTGGCATAAGTCAGTAGGAAGCCATTCTATATTTATTTACGCGGCAAATTGTTCAGCCAAGAGAATTTTTCATGGTAATTTATTATTATTATTAATTTATTATTATTATTAAGGTATTTTCGGAGCATTTTATAAAAATTATTAGCATTCAGATAGGTTTTCTATGTCTTAGAAAACGCTATCCAGCCAATTATTACGAACGACGATATCATAGAAAATTATCTGATTACGGAATTTTACGGAGTTTGTCAGTTAGGGTATTTGAGAGACATGACTCACTGGGAATTCTAATACAAGCTGATTCCTGTCGAGAAGTATTACGCAAGGTCTAGAAAAGGCGAATTGTCGAAACGGAAATCGACTTCTCCCTCCCGCGGAGTGTAATGAGGAAGGAGTGGGGATCTAGCGCGTAGGGTGCAGCCAATCACGGGAGACGACGTAAGCTAGATGTCGGTACCATGGTGGGGGAGCCAACGTGTGGATATATCGTTCGACGCGCCGTGGAACGAGAACAATCTGTGTAGTTCTTGCCGAGTGTGGATATACGCGGGAATCGCTCCGATGTTCCGTGGAGTTAGCGACGAACTTTTGTAAAACTTGGTTGTACGAGTGTTTGGGTCCGAGGTACGGACCATAGAATTATATAATCTACCAGGATATCATCAAATTTCGACGGAGATGACGACGTCCAGGAGACTGTGGGAAGCACACAGCATCATCAAGAACGAGGGAGATGCTTTGGCAATTTCCAATGGTAAGCGCACATGACGCAGAAATACGCAATCTCTCATTTTCTTTGTTCTACATTTCATATTTCAGTAACTTCATAGCTTGGAAATAAGAGTAAAATCAATTTATCAGACTCCGTTTTCACGTAATTTTCTATCGGTAATATTCAAATCACAACGCTCCAATTTAAATTTTATAGTTATTATTATTATTAATTTTGCTATACTTGTTTTATACAATAAATTCATTTCTTTTACGATGCAATCTTTGCTTTCAGTAGGTAGCATTAGATATAGACCAATTCCTTCTCCTGATACAATTGTTTGTTGGGTTAATGATCAAATCATACCACGATCTGAGTGAATAGAGTCTTGAATGTGTTCTGCCAGAGCTAGACGTTGTTAAATACAAATTTAGATTTCAACATTGCATTGAGGTCTTGGCGCCCATTAAAACAACATAGCTTAGGCAAAGGTAAACAGTTACATTTCTCTCCCAACAGTGTGGGCTAGCGAAACCATTACATTTGTCGCTCAACGTGAGGGCGAAAGAAACTGTTACAATACCGTAACTAATACAAGAACACATCTACTCAAGCATAGCGACTTATCATCTGCTAATGAAAACTGTTGCGAAACGATAAATCCTTTCTGTGATTGTTAGCATAATGAGCAGTCGGCATTGTCGTCTGTCAGACTTTGAATGCAGACCACTTTGACTGATTGTTGTTGTAAAGAAATATCTAAACATGTTGATCTTGGTGTATGCACTACGCACTTTAAATATATTATATTTATACACGATTTCAATTGTGTGTTTAAATTACATATAATAAAATAAATAAATCTTGAAATTTAAAGAAAAATTAACTTAATTAAATGCATTAGTTTGTTTTATATCAGATAAATTATATCTGTAAATTATCAATTTATTTAGTAACCAAGGAATTTTAAAATAATTATGTCGCTAAAACTGGGAGGGGCCCGGGCCCCCCGGCCCAGGGCAAGAACTGCCTCCGAGTATCCTCCTGCTGATGCTGTCAAATGCCTTCGAGTGATCTACGAAAATTGTGTATAATGGTGTGGCGGGTTCGGCTAGTGTAGTTGTTATTTCTTGAATGATTTCTTGGACAGCGTGCAGTATTGATTGATCTGCCCGGGGTGAAGCCATATTGATTCGGTGGTATGTAGGCTCTTAATCTATGTTCTATACGTGCTAGTAGGATCTTGGAAAACAGTTTGAATTATGACGTTTTCCAGGGCGATTCCCCTACAGGAGTTGGGGTTCCCTTCTTTCCCTTCCCTTTTTTATAACACAATTATGATTGACTTTCTCCATTGTTCTGGAATTGAGTTGTTCTTTAGGCATTCATTAAAAGTTCCGTCAGGGGTTCTAGTAGGTCTTGCTGTGCTTCCTTCAGGTGTTCCATGTGTATTCCATCAGATCTAGCTGCTTTGTTGAGTTTCTCAGATCTTATAAGTTGGTTGACTTCCTCTGTTGTGATTGGAACTATGTTCTGTTTGTTCGTTGTGTCTGATGTGCGATATACTATTGGTTTGTCCTCTGCAAGGAGGCTGCTAAAGTGGGCTTCCCATTGCTCCATATTAACGAGGGGGCTTATTGCCTGCTTCTTTGACGACCTTAGAATTTTTTACGATTTCAGTTCAGCCTCGGCTATCAATTTCTGTTCTGTGGAGAGGTCGTGTTTTTGCTTCTTTTCTTTCAATAGCCTTTTGTAACTCCGGCGATCTTCGCTATATTCATTTAGGGCGCTTCCTCCGTGTTCTCTAGCTGCCTGGAGGAGTTGTAGAATGCTTTGTCTTTTGATATAGCCCTCTTCGTCAAACCATGGCTTTGCTGATCGTGTGTGGTTGGGCAGTTGAGCGGTGGCCTGTATGACTGTGTCATTCAGGGTTGCTGTTGCCTTGTCCAGGTTGCCCGTTTCAGCATGTGCGTTATTGCCGGTAGTTTTTCTTTATTCGTATTCCATCTTTTCTCATCTATGTGCCTTGAAACTTTAGGTTTAAGTTTTTCATCTGTCTGTTCTTGTAATCCAGTTCATATTTGAACTTTAGTTGTTACTGGTAAGTGCTTTCTGGTAGCCAGTTTTCATATTTTCACCGGTGTGTGGTACTTAATATTCGTGAATATTAAGTCGATCGTGCTTTTTCCGTTTGGGGCTATGTATATATAGTTTTCTCTCTGTTTAGCAGTCTTAGTTGTTGGTCCATGAGAAAATCTGTGACCGCTTCTGTTTTTGGGTCCCGTTTATCTATGCGGCAGTTTAGGTCTCCTAGTAGCGTGGTAGGCTAGTCGGAGTGTATATTCTCCAGGGCTTTCCCCAGTTCGTCGATGATGACCTCTGGTTCTGTTTTGGGTTGAAAGTAGGGTCCTATAATGTTCATTTTTCCCATGACTACTGTTAGTGTGTTGGATGTACGATCGATTAGTCTTATGGGCAGTGCAGGATTAAGGTAAATTGAGGCCCAAGTCCCTGAGAATTTTGGGGCCCCTTTATTTTGTTCAAATAATTTTTATTTTTTAGCACCTGTACATTTAATAAAGTATATACAAGAGGTTTTCTTTTCTCAAGATGAATAATACACTTTTTATTAAATCATATATACATATATATACATTTCAATTGAAACGATCATCGTTATTTGAAAACATTTCAGATGATTTAATGAACAATTTAACAAATCATACTATTTTTTTTTTCTTTTTTGGGGGCCCTAGTCCTGGGCCTAGTTGGGCCTAATGGGTAATCCAGCACTGCTTATGGGTTGCAGGTGCTGCTTTATGAAGCAGCTCAGCCCCTCTGATGGGCGGCCTTTATCTCCTTTTTTGGCTAGGGAGTGAATGCCGTAGAAGTTGTTGATGTCTATTTCCTCTGTGCTGAGTGTTTCTGTGAGGAGCAGTATGTCATTGTCTTGGAGTGTGGGGAGGGGTTTATGGCGATTACAGATTTGAGACCTTTCACGTTCCACGTCGTTATTTTGAAGAGTTCCATATTATTACTGTTATTATTGTGCGGTCTGTGGGTCTGTTGGGATTTTTCGATGGCAGGAGTAGCTTGGTTCCGGGTGTTAGAATTGAAAGGTGCGAAAAGTGATCCCATTGGGCAAGAAGTTTTCATGGTCCACTTTATCTTCGTCAACATCTAGGATTGCTATTTTGAAGGCTTTATTCCTCCCTCTCGTTTGGACGGTAAAGCATTCTATTACTCTTTTGATGCCCTGTTCTGTCATGTAGGCTCTGATATCTTCTTCTGTGACGTCCTCATCTACATGACAACATACATCCAGTGCAGGCTCTTTGCAGGCTTGAGTCTTCCTTCCGTGTTGTTCCCCCTTCCTTTTTTGGGTGAGGGTGATGGCGTTTCTTGGGTGCGCCGTAGTTGGTGTTCCCTATTTTGGTTGTTTCTCTCATTTCTGATGTTGCCATCTGCTACCTGTCTGGTTCGTCGACTTGTTATTGTGGTGAATCCCGTGTTCTCTGCATCCTCCTCAAGGATGCTTATTGGTTTTTCCACCGGGAGTCATTTTGCCTTCTGGGAGTTTTGGGGCTTGACAATCTGCTGGGTTGCTCCCTTTATCTCTTCTCTAACCATATCTTGTATGTTTCCCATCATAGCTTCTATCTGTAGGCTGATTTTCCCCATGATTCTTTCCTCTACTTCCTCCTCTCTTCGGCTACTAAATAATGATTCACTGATTGGATCGACAGGTGCCACTGGCCTATCATCTGCGCAATGCTTGTGCGCTTCACCAGTAAATCCTTCTATTGTCATTCCCTTATTGGTGGGTGCATCCCTTCTCTCTCTGGGAGATGCTGTTGGCAGCTGAGAAGCGCTATTTTGTGTTGGCATTGGATGGACGGTTCTCTCTTTCTCCTCGATGCGCTCTCAGTCCAGATGTGCTGACAGGTGACGCTGTGTTGTTGTCGTCCATTGATGCTGGAAGATATGTGTTCTCTCAATAAAATTTGAGAGAGGAATAAATCCAGGCTCTTTTGTTGTGAAGCACGTGCTGGTGTCTGCTACCTTGTGGGTCAGCATGGTATATCTCTTAACGCAGGGCAATAAATAAAAGTACAGCTAAGGACCTCAATAGAATGGCATCACGTACCAGTTGCGAGCCACTATAAACTAAAATAAGACATCCACTAATGAAATACATTTCACCCAGGTTCATACAGTAGTACATTAAAAATATATATAAGTTAAAACACAAAATAATAATAATCGAATACTTCGGCTTAAGGTAACGAGTATTTTTGTTACTCGTTGAAAGTACCATACTTCATTTAATTAAAAGCGCAGTTACTACTTGATACCTAGAAAGTAATGCGTTACTCCCCGACTATGCATAGATCCCATTGTAATTGTCGGTTGATCTAAGGACAGGCTGAGGGGCACCATCCTTGGTGGCGATTGTTATTGTTGTTTTAAAGGGCAAAACAACATCCACATCATCTACCCTGACACCATGCTGTGTTTCAGTGAGCAAGATGATCAAATCTGGAGCCTAATTAAGGAAAGGTACCCCTGGATTTGAAATAAAGTAGGTAACATCTAAGCGTTTATCTGGTGTAGCATGGACAGAATTGGGAAAAGCTATACTCTTAACAGCAATGGCAAAAACATTTGCTTCTGAATCAGTCAACTTTGCCTTTATATATATTGCATTTATATGTATCAAAATTAATGTTACGTGATTGTTTGTCTGTCTGTATGTTATGTCCTCTATGCGTTCATATACCATTCATCCGATTGCGATGAAACTTGGGTGACTCGTTATATGCACTCCAGTGAAGGTTTCTAGCTACAAATTATGTAACACAAAAGGGTGAGGGACTTACTAGGAACCCTTAAATCCCACAGTAACCCAATTGCACAATCTGTATACTTATCACACTGCAATGCTAGGTGTGAGAATGGATTGCTGATTCATCGCGAGGTGACTGCCAGCAGCCCGCCATCTGGTATTTTTGCCTATTCCCATACAGTTCACGCCACGGTTTTTGATCGGGGGTTCATGAAACTGAACTCGCGCTTGGCTGCCGGTTCGAATACGGTCATGGCAAACGAATCGTTTCAAGACCCTTATGCGTTCATATACCATCACCGATTGTGATGAAACTTGGGCGAGTTGTTGTGTGCACTCCAGGGAAGGTTTATGGCTTAATTGGCATTGCAATCCATGCCGGGTATAGTAAGTAATATATACAAATTCAGCTTCAACAATATATTAACAAAGAGGTTATTATAATAACTCACAAAGAAAGAGCTATGTTTTGTGAATGGTTCAATTGAAAGAAAGATAAAACACAAGTTATTTTTGTCAGCAGGATTTATTTCACAAATACCAGTACATGTTTTAACAGTTGAAAAATCAAAAACAAAATAAGCTTCTAACACAATTTGCTTTTAATTATTGAAGAAGAGCTGTGAGACTTCTCTCCTGGCAGATTATGAGTCTCATAAGCAACAATATTACAAAATACTGCCACAGTAATGGTCACATTCATGAAGGGGTATAACATCATTCCAATGGCATATTTCCACCTCTAGCAGAAAACACACATTTGTCTACATTATACCAATATCACTAAACAATATTTTATAAAAATAAAAAAAACAACAACAGATACTGTACATTTTGCAAAAGATCTTTGACAATAGGGAACTTATAGCAGCTCAATGCACTTCAGTTAAAACAGTGTCTCAGCCCTTCAGTGTCAAAAGATTGCTCAGACCTGTTCCATTAGATTTCCTCTGCCACAAGAGTGAATAGCCTATATGTAGGCCTAATAATCAATTATTCCTACAATATTTTCCAAGCTGTCAAGGACTCGAGTGCTTCTCTGGACAACAGAGGATTTCAGATCGAATGCCATACTTGACAAACTAAGATAATGAAAACAGGCTTATAGTCTAGGGTACATTCTTTGTACTTTTATTTGAATCTGTATATCCCAAGTAAATGATTCAAAATAACATTTTAAAGATTCAAGAGTAGGTACAACCTTCTCTGAAATTAGACATCAATTATCATATCTTCTACCTCAGATCAATATTACAAAGTGAGGATATAACCTGCTTTCTCAGATTTCAACATCCCCTCAAGTGAAATGGCAATTTAAAACTTTTCTCCCTGCCTTAGAAACAAAGTACCGGTACCTTAATACCATTAGCCTGGAAAATTCATCATGTAAATAAAAATTTGGTAATGTGTATTACAATCATTATTGCACTAATGATAATAATTGCCTATATAGTATGGCTTCCACAGGTCATTGGAAGTGATGCCATCTACTGACCTAATGTAAGTTAACATTCAGTTTCTGCTACCACCTAGAAGAAGGGATACTGAAATCTCAACATAAGTTAGCTAGATGGTTGTCAAATGTGTTGCTAGGGTTCCCTTAGTGCTGACAGCGACTAGCCTATCGTTGACAATAAGAAGTTGACACACTGTCTCTGATCCACTGAAGCAACAACTTCTACAGCATGATTCTTAGGCTCATTACCATAAAGAGTAGAATGAGCCAATTAATGATACAGTTTACCATATCCTTATAGTCTTCAGTACTAATTCATAATTAGACTGCAATAGACTACAAAGGTTTTTGAAGCCATTGTGGCTATTTGCTTCTAAACTGTAAGGAAAGAGGTTTGATCCTCAGTAGTGGCAGGAATTTTAGTATTTTCCTACCAGACAGCTTCTGATTGGCTCAGTCAGCTGTAAAAATGAGTACCTTGAGGGTTTTTTTCCCAGCAGAAAATTTCCTCCAGGCATAAAGTCCAACCTTTACCTACACAGATATTGCCCAAGAAACAATTTGATATGCGATTTTCTATTTTGTAGTTAAAAAATTCAAAACTCTAATAGCAGAAATGTGATCTATGCTACTTTAAATCCACTCATCTTACACAGTTACAGTACACAGCATGCTGCTCTACCAAGCAAGACTTGTAAGCTCCCTGGGGATGAAAATAAATATCTGTTACTTTAACTAGGGAATTGGGACATCTTCAGCCATCAGCAGGTATATTTGCGTGTGTTTGTGTATGGTATTTGTCTGATAACCTGTCTAATTGTGATGGCTGTACTAGTGTGTGTAATTGTAATTATTAGAGTAAGTGCCCCGGACTTGAAATAAGGTGCCATCCCAGCATTTACATGGAGTGGGTGTGGAAAAACCCGGGGAGAAACCACACTCAGGATGGCCATTGTCAGCAACAAGATTTGAACTACGGATCTCCAATCTGAAGCTCTTCATTGCAGCCATTGAACATGACTTAACATGCCAAGCTACGCTGCTGGATAAAAAAAAAATCATCACTTAGCCTCTTGAAATTTGTTGTTCTCAGAGGTGCCTGTAGATGGAGTAGAGAATAAGGAGGATCGGGAGATAGATTCCTACAACAGGTGAGACAGGGTTCATAGCTAGTGTAGTGCACATCTTGCTCGCTATTTGAACAATGGGCTGCAAACCAACCATTACGAATTGGAAAACAGGGCCTTGTGACATTCCAAAGACCATCCTGGAACATCATGGGTAACAGTCTTGTGTACTTTGTTAGAGCTCAGCAACTTGAAGTGTGACCATGCGTGAGCGCTAGCTCCGTCAGCCAGAGTGTACAGCGGGCTTGTAGTTCGCATTTTTTCCGGGGTTTCAGTTGGAGTTGCTGCGCTCTATATCAGATAACTAGTATTACTATGTTGAATGAACAAGTGTGTATTCATGTAATTGGGGCTAGGATAGGAAATGTGTCGACTGTGAGGTATCATCTTGAAATTTACCAGGAGATGATGTTGTGAAGCAATAGAAAACCACTACTGGGATGGCCGAGACCAGAATTCAAATCCACCACTCATCTCAGTGTTGTCCTCTCAGAACCCTCGTATCAGATTTTTTTAAAACGTCCAAGTTAGGGCTAGTCCTACCAGTTCCTCGCAGAGGAGCAGGTAACTTACTAGCAGAATAAAATTGAATTTTAATTTGACCATCTGTAGATAGCACTATTAGTGCCATATATGTTGTTTAACAGAAGTGTAAACTGCCAGCCTCTCAAGAGGCTGATAAAGCTTTACTGGCTGGGTAACACTAAAAATGGCATACTGTATTTCAAATGATTTGTTGTGTTCTATTTGTTATTAATACACGTACTACTTGCAATACTTTTGTTTTCAACTTGTCAGCATCAATTGCTCCAGACCGTAACGTTCCAAGTTCAAATCTCCTTCCCAGCAATTATTTTTAGCCATCCCTTTCTATTAATTAATTTCTGGTGGATCACAGTTGAAATATTATGAATTTGAATGCACATAGAGTATATTGTAAATACAGCAACATTTATGTTTTTATTTAACCATTTTTAATACACAGAACATTATCGTGTTACCCATTACAATTTGCATACAATCATGTTGACCGACTGAAAAGCATTTAAATTTCATATACAGAACTTCTCATTATGGATTATACGGTTTTAATTTTCAGCAATGTTGGTGATGTTGTCCAGTAATATTTTATATTCGAGAGGGTTCTGAGATGTCGCTGCCATGACCAAAGGCAGGAAAGAGGCAAGGAATTCTAAATACTCCACCTAAATATTCTGAAACTGTCTATGTGGAAAGCAGCTACAATGGCGAACACCAGAGTTGGGCAAAATACTCACAAAATGTATTTTCGATACAAAATTCAAAATACAATAACAGAATTCTTGAAAATACAAAATTGTGTTTTAAAATCAAATTTAAAATACTGAACACTTTCAGTAAAGTATGCTTGCAAACCATTGATTTGGAAAATCTTAATGCAATGGAAATATTTTTCACTGGAAGTATTACGTATTTTCAGATTTATTTTAAAATACAATTTTGTATTTTCAAGGATTCAGTTATTTATTTATTTTTAGTTTAGCATCGAAAATACATTTTGTGAGTATTTTGCCCAACTCTGGCGAACACACACTTTCCTACATTTAGAAAATGACATTTCAAAACAAGTAACATTAAAACACTTACAAACACCAGCAAATCTTCTAAAACACTTGTTAATCAGCTGTTCGAATGAACATTATTTCACAGTATGTAACAAGACGACCTCACAACATAACTGCCAGGTGTAAACTGTAAAAATTACATTATTCACACTAGATTTGATGCTGAAAGGCAAAATAGTCTGAAATGGAAATGTGTGTGTGTAATGTATTTGCCGGCATAGCAATAGATCAACATAATCCCGTAGTTTTTTAATTAATTTTTTTATTTTAGCGAATCGCTTTTAGTGCCGGGAGTGTCCGAGGACATGTTCGGCTCGCCAATTTGTAGCTGCTTCTAAGCGGACACCCATTGGGTGAGCTACAAGTACCATCACGTGTGAAGTGTTGTCTGGGGCGGAAAGTTTGAATGTAACAACGAGGAGTTGGAAGGTAGTGGCTGTGGCCTATAGTTAGGGACCAACCCCGGCATTTGCCTGGAAGGAAGATGGGAAACCACAGAAGACCATCTTCAAGGTTGCCGGCGGAGGGATTCGAACCTCCTCGCCTCTCCGATGTGAGCGACTGCCAGCAGCCATGCCGTAACGACCGCGGCTAAATCACCCGGTAATCCCGTAGTGAAATGCAGCCACTCTTCAGAACTACAGGTACAACAATAACCAAAAGAAACAGCTTGGGCAAAGTGTTCTTGCCCACCAATAAAACAGAACCATGGCAACTTCAAACATTCCTACAGTGTAGCAGAATATGAAACCATGGCTAGGAAGGCTGTTAGGAAGAGAATGATCTACAGATTAGAATCTCCTTCCATTTTTAAGGGAAATTCTTGTTCACTTCATTTTTAAGTAATTTCCAAAAACAAATGTTCCACTTGATATTCACAATCAGAACTAGATTGTCTGAACAAGAGTTTGAATACCTGAATTCTTAAGTTATGAGTTCCCACAAAAAGGAGAAGACTGACTGGAGAGGAAAGATGTTTAGTGTTTATCTGTCATGGACAGCACAAACATAATCGAAAAGCAATGCCAAAATACAAGCAGCTGTTAACAAGTAGTCAAGTGCTATGTAATGGCCATATATATACACACACATACAGGGTGGCGCACGAAATGTCATACATCGAAAATGGTTTATAAAATGTGTAAATCTGGGCTCACAACCATGTCCATTCGTAAACAGAAACCTTATTTCATGCGTGATTCGACAGACAGCAGCACATATCGCGCATGCGTACCGACTTTCGGTTATACAGCATGGCGGACAAAGGGAGGTTGACGCACTAACAGAAGGTGAAAACAGTGTTGATTTATGCGGACACAAAGAGTGTAACTCGGACTTAGGAAAGGTTTTGTGTCCATTTGCGTATTCGGTGGGCTCCCTGCCGGCAGACGGTGTATAGAATGGCCAGCCAATTTGAAACAGAAGGCAATATACTGGAGAGAAAACGAACCCGTCTCAAGCCAGTCTGCTCACCGGATAATATTGCTGCTTTGAGAGTGGCTGTGGCTCGGAGCCCCTCCAAATCCTCTAGAACTGCCTGTGTTCAGCTGGGCATCTCTCGTCGGTCAATTCAGAGAATACTGCAGTCTTAGCTTGACAAATTCCCATACAAAATGACAACTGGTCATAAACTAACGGGGCTTGACAAGCAACGGCGAGTACAGTTTGCTGTACTGGCTATTGCAGAAGGTGACCCCGTACTGCACAACACAGGTATACGTTTATCTCAATGGTGCTGTGAACAAACAGATGAATCGGTTTTGGGTGAAAGAACGGCCTGCTATTGTGCATGAGATTGAAAGTCATGGTGTGCAAGTGTGTGTGTGGGCTGCAATTTCCAGTCATGGAATTATTGGTCCAATCTTTATCAAAGACACAGTCAACAGTGTTCGTTACATGGACATGTTGCAAAACAGTTTCCTTCCACAACCCTTTGCATCACGACTACCAATAGAGACACAATGGTTCATGCAAGATGGAGCTCGTCCGCACACAGCAAATGTTGTTCTGTACTTCCAGCATAAACATTTCGGTTACCGTGTGATGTCCCATCGATATCCCTAACGTTTTCCGAGCGGCTCAATCTGGCTATCACATAGCCCCGATATTAATCCCTGCGACTTCTTCCTGTGAGGATATTTGAAGGAAAGAATCTACCGCCAGAAACCAGAGAATGTACTGTAATTGCAAGCGGCCATTGTGACTTTCGTTCCAGGGTTGAGTTAGGACATGTGTCGCAGAGCGGTCACAAACATGCAGGTTCGCCTCGAAACTGTTGTACGCCGAGAAGAAGGGCATATTGAACATGTTCTGCATACTGACTAATCATGCACATTTCAGTGAATTTTGTAATGCCATTCTTTATTAAATATGTTGTATATAAAATATTCTATGAACAATTACTAGTGTATGACACTTCGTGCGCCACCCTGTACATATATATTTTCAATACCAAGTAGGCCACTTCAATCAAAATTGCTTTTGATTCATGCCCCCTCCCCTACTGAAACCTTTCTCCCTACACTGTATACACCCTATACATGTTCAAGTATAGGAACTATGGTAAAAAAAATATCTACACAACTATTTTCCAGAAAATTCTTCAGAATTCAACTTGGAGAGAAATTGAAGACTTTGTCTACTATTTACTAATGATTATAAAAACCAGCACTTACTTGGACCAAGCAAATGTTCCTGGAATGACTAGCTTTCATGACTTTTAACTCAGCTATGCAGATCAAATTCAACAGTAAATCGTAAATTAATCTTCACAGAGTAAAAGTCAAGAATACTATAGTTTTATTGTGATTTGATATTCCAGATTTACTATGGCTCAATGTGATGATATGTTACGATTAAGAAAAACATTTACTTTTACAACCATCTCCATTTACCAATTAATGGAATATAGCACACCACACTTTCACAAACAGATAAGTTACAAATGTGTATGTTTATATAGCAATGCCAATAAACAGATAAAATCTGAAAAAGTCAGAAAATAAGACAAAGACATTTACATACAGTAATTAAAAGGAAATACCGTAGAGGTGCAAGACAAGTTATATTTATGGAATCAAGTAATCATCAAACTTGCTACTCCCACCCTTAGACGGAGGAAAAGGAAAAGATATAATGTTATAACACTTATTTACAGTAATGAAGGATATGTTTTAGATTCATGAGTAATAACTGCAGAAAAATCCCCTTCTATGGGAATATTCAATTAGACAAGAAAGATATAAAGAACCTTTTTTAAGCTCACCTAAGAATCATATTGAACTGAATCCCTTCTTTCTGATCAACCATGTAAGGTATATAAATGTTAAAGTGATCTAAAAACAGGTTTGTTCTTCATATGTGTATCAGCAGGTGAAATATGCCTTACTACATTTGATCATGACCTAAATAATTTTTCACTGAATTATTCTAAGAAAAAATGAGGATGCTTGATGAACTAGGTACTCTGAACACAATCCCAAATGGCTCAAAAGTGCAAAGAAAAAGCAAAAATCATGTTGATGTGGAAACAATTTAGTACATAAGACAGTATTTATTGAAGGGTCCAACCAAGCTTTAACATTAAGTTTGGAGAACAACGTCAATGGTTATCAAACATATAACTTTCTCTTCTACTGCTCAAAAATCTACAAAGGATGTACTGCAGTGTTCTAATTTGAAGATTAATATGTACACACAATAACTTTCATACTTTATTCATATTACAGATTTTGCTTAAGATATGCTAATGTAGGAATATATATATATATATCTTATATGTACAACATATTATAGCTACTCTTGAATTCAAGAGTTAGCACTGAGTTCCCAGTACACATACAAAATACATTTGTGAAAGACCACACACCTTGAAATCTAACATTTGGCAGCCTTATCAAGCTGGTTGCTCCTTCCCGACCCTCCCATTGTGCATACGAGGTAGCTTGGGCATCGGAGGATAAACAATACATGTATGATTAATCTTTGGCATTCTTAACACTTGCTATTAAATATTCACACTTTGATGGAGCTTTGTCTTAACACAGAGCACTTTCATATACCACTTACAGGTAGGTCGCTACACTACTCAAGAGCCAATGCACAACAATCAAAACACCCAGAAACCATTCTTGTACAATATAAAAAATTACAAAAATTTATGAAAGCCTATGACACACTTTTACTAATTCTCATGACACAGAAATTTATTGCTTCATTTAGTAAAAAATAAGCTTTATATACAAGCATTAAATCACTTATGATTACTGCATATTGTGAAAGTGGACTATGTACAAATTAGTGCAAGCTGTGGCAAAATAATGATATCAATAAATAATGATATCATGAATAGTTTATACTATGCAGTTAATACTCAATCTTTATGAATTACAAATCTTCATGAGGTTTTCTGTTTTCTTGAAAACCATAAATGAGAAAATCCTGCAAATATTAAGTTCATGAAATACGGTACAGTAATTACCTTAGCCAAAAGATAAGATGTACTCCAGGTAGCATCTCTTTACTCCCAATGACTTACAGATATATATCAACAGTATTCAGATTCTAAGCCAGTGTGAAAGGAACCACTAAGGGACAATAGATGGGAACAATTAATTCTCATTTCAGTGAATTAGAGGAATTAATATTTTCTGGTAATGTATTATTCATGTGCTTATTATTTACTTATATTACTGTACATCAATAAAATTAGCTCATATTATGTACTAGGCATCTACATGATGACTTGCACCAAGTTTCACATATAGTGAATTATTAAAATATGGTATATTTTAGTTTAAAAATACAAATATGAAAACAAATAATTTACTTTACACTGTGAAAACTGTATCCTCAAACTTCATTACTTAATACATATACCATACATAATGCAACAGAGATCATGACAATATGGATAAACAAAGGACTCAATAATTTTTTTTTTATTTTCTGATATGAATTTTCTTCACAAAACATTAGCTACCATCCTCTCACTGCTCCTGTGATTATGACCAATAAAAGTAGGTAAGAAATCATTAAGATGTTCATGCATCTATTGAAGGAGAGAAAAAGCATTTTAAAGCTAACAGAAGATTTGAGTTGCCTAGAATCAAAACCCGCCAAATCCATATTTTATGAAAATTGAGATAAGCATTGTTTCTTATAGCTTTGGATGCGCTGAATTCATTAAAACTATTATTTTGTCACAAAACCCGCTACATCCTACTGTAAAACGAAGTCAAAGTTGAGGCTTAGTTGCAATATCCGCCAAGTCCAAAGGCAGTTTCGCCATTTTTGGTTACAAAACCCGCCACATCCACATCAGCCAATAGGAGCACTCAGTTCGGCCATCTTACCTTCCATGATGCTTTGCGACGTGTTTACTTTTTACCTAACAGCATTAGTCATAGAACGTACGCCTGCCTGACGTGATCAGAATGGTTTATGTTGTTATACTTTCCGATAATAATAATTTGTTTTGACAAAGAACAAGAAGAACAATAACATTTTGGTCCGGGGTGAAGTTTTCCACAGAACTGACATTTGCGAACATAAACGTGTCAAGAGACCTGATTTTGATATGACTCACGTACAGCCAAAATACATTAACAGAGGGGTTGTCCTTTAGGAACAAGAAGTGAAAGATGTTTCGAGACAGCTTTCGAAGCATTTTGGAGAAAGATGGAGGGAAAATGAAGTGCTGCTGTTTTATTACAATCTGGAAAGTCGTGGCAAACATGAAGGGAATGATGACGATTGTGAAACTACTATTGAGGTTGAGGTAGAAAGACATTTTGTAGCTAGAACTTCCAATAAAGAATGTGATTTAATAGTTGAATGACGATTGTTTTGTCTCTAAGAACCTGAACCATATGAATTGAACATGAATTTAATTTTTCCCTTATAATTATTATTCAATACCCTTTCACGAATTGATTGTCCGGCTCCGTGGCTAAATGGTTAGCGCGCTAGGCTTTGGCCCGAAGTGCCCCGGGTTTGATTCCCGGCCGAGCCATCAGGGATTTTAATCTCCTGGGGTTAATTCCCGTGGCTCGAGGACTGGGTGTATGTGACGTCTTCATCTTCACTTCATCCTCATTACGAAGCGCAGGTCGCCTACGGGCGTCAACTGGAAAGAACTGCACTCGGCCTCTCCGGAGGCCACACAATCATTTTACGAATTGATTGCCGGCGGTGGAGATGGGAACTATTCTTTGCGTAGCCTACTGTTACGCGAGTAGGATATGACTCAGCTCCAGTACCTTCAGTCATCGTTTAACTGTTCATCGTAGTTCCGCCCCTTAAAACAACAATAACTAACTAATTATCCATGGTGCCATGAGCTCCTATGACGCTTATCTGACGCAATGCAGCTTGACCTATGTGCATACTGCACTCTGTCATCCCTGTGTACTCCGCTTCGCCCCGCGGGGCTATGCTACAATAAACCTAAACGCTGGCACAACCACGCTCAGCGGCAATCAAATCTTGAATGGGTAATATTAGTTTTATTCTTTTTCTGTTTATTCTCACTAGCCAATAATCTTTGTGCAAATAAACACAAAAATGATACTCACGATTTTTTATTTTATAACCTTAATTTAGCTAACTTTCATTCAAAATATTAATTTCTTAGTAAAGCTTACGCAGTTTCTACAATCACTTTGCAACTTCAAATTTATTAGGACTCTTTGGTATCAAAACCTGCCAAATCCAAATCTTAGTAACAAACCCCGTCAAATCCGAATGATTGCTTTATATTTTTCTAAATAAATTTATAACTATCTCGGGGATCAGTTTCATACTTCGTCATTGTTTTTAAAAATAATTAATTAATTTTTTAGTGAAAGAAGTATTTCCTTTTGGGTATTGGTTTGTTTGTGGCAGTTTTTGCCACTTTGCCAAAAAATTGAAGGAATGGATTTGGAGGGTTTTGATTCTAGTCACCTCATTTCCTCTTTCATATTCATTCCGGTGATGAAATATCGAAAGAAAATGAATCAATATTTCTTATGTTTAAGTAACCTAACCAATCAAAACACACACACTCACCTCATATTCCCCTTTGATCCTCTCTTATAACAGAAGGATGTGTCAATGATTTTATCAGTATTCCAGTCTTCCAGAGTACTGAAATATAAACTGACAGCATCGTCTCTCTTCCCACTATCCCCTTCACATTGTACCAACTGCACCTTCCCTCGTGCTCCATGATCTCTTCTTCGTCACAGAGACAATCCTCACGGCATGGCAGTCACGTAGGTCACGACTCCCTCCACTTCACAATGATGTCAAATAGCCACTCAAACCAAGATGCACAGAAAGGTTTTTTTTTTATTCTGTGCCACATAATAGTGAGAAGTTTTACTCTTATTTGCTCAACCCCAAGCATACCATTGCCTTTCCAATATCCAAAATACGAATGCCAAACAAAATATGATATTTTAAAAATTAGGCAACACAGTTAGCATGTTTTCCACGATTACTGGCTTTTCTCTTTTTTTTATGTTTAAGTAACCTGATCAAACAAAAAACACACACTCACACTCACCTCATATTCCCCTTTGATCCTCTCTTATAATAGAAAGATGTGTCTGCTATGCTGTGATCTGTTATGCTATACACTGCCACTAATTTCAACAGTTGTAACTTTGTAATATAAGGCTCGCCCAACAAGAAGTGGGACTGAGGCTGTAGTGCCGTTATGTTAAGAGGTAGAAATTTCACATTTTCAAGGTAGATGGAAGTGTGTTAGGAGAAGGTTGGCATACAGTTCACGCCACAAGTGTGTGTTTGATGGAGACAAGAGTGTCGGATTGCTCCAAACAAACGCAATGAGCAGTAATTAATTTTTGTTGGCGGAAGGGGTTGGTGGTACCGATATTCGCCGTCGAATGAACAATGTATAGGGAGATTAGTGTTTTTCAAGCACTACTGTCATCCGATGGTGTAGGGAATTTTGTCATGTACGTGTCAGTACAGCAGACAAGCCATACCAAGGTCCCTCACACGTGGCCATCACTGAAGAATCCATTGCAACAGTGAATAACCTTGTGGTCAAGAATCGACAAATAACAACCCGGGAGATTGCAGAGAACTTGTCGATCTGTTCAAACTATTGATAATCATCCTTCGAGGTACAGCGAGTGTGTGCACAGTGGGTCACAAAACATCTCACAGAAATCCAAAAATCACCCTGAATGTTTGTATCCTTACAGCACTTATTGCGATACCATACAGAGGGAAACAATTTTTGTCTCGGATTATGGCTTGTGACAAAACCTGGTGTCATTTGTGCACTCCAGCAACATAACGAAGTACGGAAGTGCAACATCCTGGCTCACTTCAACCAAAAAATATTGTTTGTCAATGTGAGCAGGGAACTGATGCTCACGTGTTCATTTTTTTTTTTCTTTACAAGAATGGACCATTACTGTTGGAATGGATGGAACCAGAGGTGCAGTAAATGCAAACAGATACTGTATTGCCAAACCTTACGCAATGCATGGGAGGCCATTAAAATCCATACACGGGGTATGTTGTCAAACAGGATTACCGTATTCTGTTGCAGGATAATGCACGCCTTCATGTGGTGCAAGTTTCAAAAAATCTGCTGCAAACATTCCTATGGAAACTCTTTAGCATCTACCCAACGGTCTGTACCTCGCCCTGCAATTTCCATGTGTTTGGACCTCTGAAGACCTCACTGAAGGAACACAGGTTCACAAGCAACGAAGAGGTTAAAGACACTGTGGAACAATGGTTCCACACACAACCCCGCAGTTTCTTCATCGACGGCATACATCGGTTGGTGCAGCAATGGGACACCTGCTGAAATTGATACAGTGATGTGTAGATTATGTACTTGACATTGTAACCTATAGACTACTATTACTAACTGTAATGTATATGTGCATTGAATATAATTAATTCACTGTAATGTGTATGTGCATTGTACATAATAAAGTTTTGCAAAATTCAACCAGTTCCACTTTCTACTGGGCAAATTTAATATATCATAGAAATTTCCTATATCCACACTAGGAACAGAAATATTCTAAATCTTCTACACATTTACAAAGCTTAGTAAAAAATTATTCTTAGTTTATTTCAAAACATCAAATTTAGTAGAGATATAACCAAAACTTCATGGAAACAAACCTGAACTATACAGACATAACATCACATATAAATAACTGAATGCTACAATGAGGCCATAGCAATTTTTCACAAACAAGATTTTCTAGGATGAGGCAAATCTTATATCCCTAGCATATTTCTTTTCTCTTTCATGACACTGTATGCCATTTCATGATCTTAAGCAGGTAGTGTCAATCATAAGAATAGACCTCAGACAGGAATTGCTATAGTGGAAGAGAAGAAAAATGAACACTTGAACATGTCACAATATCATGGATCCACACTGACATTCAACTAAGAATACACTAACATACAGCAATAAGTAACAACATGTAAAGTGGTTTAGTCATTATTTTGTTTTTCCAAAACTGCCAAACCAGCTACCACTAAAGTTGAAATAACAATGGTCCTGTCAATACAAATCCCATTAATAATTATGTGATTAAGTAATACATTAGAACTATACTGTCCATTGTAATTAAGCTCAGCAAAGTAGCATTAGAAAGTAATTATTACATTCTCAAGCTAAATACTGCTTAAAGAATTAACCAGTGCAGCCTTTCGTGAGCACTTGACTGTACTATCCAACAACAGAAATAACAGAGGCATTGCCATGAGCATTACTAAAAAGAAAACCAAGTATTTCCATGATGAACTAAAGAGCCTACTTTTCCTAAAATGTACGATTCATACCAATGATTAACTACCAAATTGAGTTGGTAATACTGGCATTTATGATTTGTTCAAAATATAACTGTAATATTGTAGACTAATAGAGCACTACAGTTTGTTGGAAATAGTTTCCTTTCATGAATTCTGAGATACAGAAAGTCTATGGCTCAAATGCTCAGAGAGAGTAATTAGGTAGTTGGTAGGTCTGCTGCCTATCAAAATGCGCACAATTATATCCCTTACGGCATACACTGTATATATAAAATTTTTAGTAATCCATTTAATGTTATGGAAGTTAAATGCAGTAAAACATTCAACCTATCAGCATGCATGGAATTATGTTGGCAACACTGTCATGTATGGGTAGCTCGAAATGAACTTGCAAAATTATCGTCTGTACACATGTGCCAAATTTTGAACTCTTTGCCTGCATACATTGAGACTAGCATTTAAAATGAGAGCATTTATCAACAGTTGGTAGCCCTGATGACTCCAAAAATATGCCGAGTTATATATATCTTGAGACATACATTACACACGCAAAATTCGGTTGAAATCCGTATGTTAGTATGGAGATTATAAGCAGTTGAACGATGACCCTATATGCTAGCATAGAATTATGTTGGTAGCACCAACTTTGACAATTTACACTATATATGTCTGAAATATCTTGGACTAACAGTTTGCTAAATTTGAAGTGTGCTTCGTACACATATTCCGAGATATTGAATCTAGAGTTTAAAGGACTAGAGATTATTATACACACTTGGTAGCCCTGCTGACTCTTATAATAAGCACAGTTTTATATCCTAACATAGCACATACAAAATAAAGATGAAATCCATTTGTAAACAAGGAAGTTTTGTGCAGTTAAACATTGAACTTATCAATATGTATAGAACCATGTTGGCAACACTGTCTTGTCTAGATTACTCAAAATTAATCTAGAATTTTATGTTCTATAAGTTTGCAAAATTTAGATCGGTTGACCTGCATACTTTCTGATCTCTTGGCCATATTTAAAATGATGTCAAGGCTACCATCTGATGCAAAATCACATTTGAAATTTGAGCCCTATGATGGATATCTCAGAAGGCATGCATGGGAACTGTTCCAAAACTGGTACACATATAGATAATATTTCAGATTAATTTTCAGGAGCCCATACATGACAGTGTTGAAAACATGATTCTATGCCTGCTGATAGGTCCAATTTTTAAATGCATGTAACTTCCATACTATCAATTGAATTTCAAACAAATTTCGTATGTGCTTTGTGTACCATAACAGATATGACTATGAATATTCTTTAGAGTCATCCCGGCTGTCAACTGTTGATAAATATATGATTTGAAATATAGGGAATGAAGTTAGCAGAAAGAAAATATTAATCTAAAAGACTGTTTATCCCTCTATCTCATCAAAGATCATCACCAAGCTCTAACAATCATAGTGATCAATCACAGAAGGAACAGAAATTCATCTCAGCTTTCTTAAAATATGTTAGTTCTTACATTTTTTTAAGGATCTTCATGCCGATTTAGATGTCTTTAGTACAACTTTGCAATCAAATGAAAATTCTTCAAACGAAGTCATAGTCTTGGGTCCAAAGCAAGGCTAATCATAATGTTGCAGATTATAATCAAGACTAAGTAACCAAACACTCATAAAACACAGATAATGTAACCATCAAGATACCTGCTATATTACACTGAGAGATCAGTAATGTTACAGCCACTGGCAAAATAACACTGCTATGAAATTGGGAATTACAAATATTATTTGATAGTAATTTATTATTTCAGCGAACTATAACCATCTCAGCAACAAAATATAAATAATATGCTGCAAAGAAAGAAAATACTGCTTCACAAAATGCCACATCTGTAATCTAATTAGTGGCTTCAACTGCAGCAAACCAGTTTAATTGGAGAAAAAGGAAACGTTCATTAGGAGCATTCCTGAAATATAAAGCCATTTAAATTGAAGGCTATACGTCCCACAAGTAGTCATATCAGGGCCTTTTAGGAAAACAAGTTTTACTTTAGATGTGTTCAGGAAATTTTCTTAGCTTACAGGAAGGTGAGAGTGAGAAATTAAAAAAAAAAGAGGTGAGGGTAAAGAAAAATTATAAAAGGAACAGAGATCAACCAGCCTCTAATGTATTCAGATTTCTTCCTTAAGCCTGTGAAAGGTTGTGTTGCTGTCATTTAGGTCAGGTTTGTGTAATGTCACCATTGTAGATCGCTGCACATCCTGCCTACCCTAGTGAAGAGAGTCAGAAATACATTCCACCAGTTCATCAGTCCTTTGTTGCAAGGTATGTTAATCTACAAATGTTTTACTTCAGATCTAATCTTTTACACCTCATATGACCTTTCAAGTTCTTTCAAGTCGTGAGTTGGATAGTATGCATCTAACAAGTGGAGGTAATAAGCGCGACACAAGGAGATTATCATGATGAAAATTGCTCGGTAAAGTAAAAATTTTTAGAAAATGAGGGAGAAATTTGTTCATGATGGACAGTGGCGAAGGGGAAAGGATTAGAAAGATCTTTGACAGTGTGGAGGGAAAAGAAAACAAGCCAAGTGTTCAGAGTTGAACAATACCAGGAACAAAGGGAATTGTTTGATTTAGTGTTGCTAAGTGCATGAGAAGATGATATCACTGAGGTTCACAAAAACAAAACTGACAGTGAAGAGGACAATTTGAACTGTAGTGAATACAGTACAAAATCAGTGGAATCAGAAGAGGTGCACCTAATTACTCATAATCTGGACCCAAAAGCAAAGCACATAATGATCGCTCTCCAATTGAATCTTGGAGTATTTATTTTCTGGACTCCAAAATTGAAGGGGGAAATACTAGAAAATGGGAAGCAAGGCTTGGTCATTGAGTGTACTGTGGTTGGTGCAAACACAGAAAAACCAAAAAACAGTGCAGCGCCCAATTTCAAGTAACTGAAGTACTCATAGTGCACTACATACTTCTGAGTTTAATATAATTAATTGTAACAATAATATAACTAACTCATAACATATTACAAACTATGCTTCATCAGTTACAAATGGTACCTGCCAAACTACCAAAAATAGAAATCCAGAAGTTATTGGTCAACAAAAGAGCACAACAAATAAAATAAATAATATCAGGTGATAAAATATACTTCTCCCTGCTCTACACATGCAGATATGTTAAAAGAAGCAGTTAAACAACATAAATATAGTTATAACCAGTAGATGGTTTAAACAGACTCAAGAATTTTATTATAAATGGAAGACCTAAACTGGGTTCTATTTTTCTTCACCAAGGTCACATTTAGTATTATATGAGGTATCGTGAAAATGGACAACATAAGCCAAGCAATCTTGTCTTATTTACAGAGTACATGAGCTCTATAAATATTAACCTAGTCCACTTCCTAGAATTTGTGGTGTCTTCATCAGCAACAAATGCACTGACGTCTACCTAAAGCACTACCAACTGTTTCTGAAGTTCAATTACAGTATGAATATTGGAATATCTTACAATAACACAGTTCATCCATAAATCCATAAAACATACCAAAAATCTGTACATTTTATAGAAAATCAAGAAAATTTGGCAGGTCCAGTGGTATATTATTGTTATAATTATTGCTATGATAATATAATGTTATAACATCATTTGTTAGTAAGTTCACAGTATAACATGAAACCACTGACTGAACTACAAATTTCAGGTAATTTTGTTATGGGCTACAGTATATGGAATTATGATTTGTGATTAACAAACTAACAACAAAAACTCCATATAAAATTTAAAAAATGAATACCAAAAGACAAAACTAACAGTGTGTAAAAAGAAATCAAGACAATGAAGAACTGCATCATATGAAATAACTTCACCTATAAGTAAAGCCCTGCGCGGATATCCGCGGATATCCGCAACATTTTTCCCCATGCGGATATACTTTGCATGTCTTTGCGGATAGCTGATAAGCTGCGGATAATGTTTGGAGTAAATTTGCGGATAATTTTTAGAATACAATCCGAACTTGTTGAATATCATGGGGAAAGTTGGGTAATTGTGCGCAGCGGGTAATCGTGCGCACCTATGTTTTTCGAGTTGGTAGTACAACTAGCAACTCAGTTCACTGCTGCCCTAAAGCTGTCATCGTACCTATCAGATAGGGACAGTCAGCATGATGCCAGTCGCTATGTGATAACCGGAGGCTTGGATGAAGAAACTTAACACGTTGCATGTTATTTTCTGTAGCCAGAAAATCAGAAGGCAAGCCAACAGTTGTGATTCAATTATTTAAAATTTAATGTAGTTTTAAATGCCAGTGTGTACAGTGGGTTTGCATGTATTTATTTTTCAATATAATAGATTAGTTTACCGGGATTCAGCGAGTTACGTTTTAAAAGCAGAGTGGGGTAATGGTGTGCAGAGCAAATATGATACAAGTAAATACAACGCGGCATTAATGGCAAAATATTTTGTGTTTGTTCTCCTGATGCCAAGAAATTATACGCGGAAAACTGAGAAAAACTCCTACCCAGCAGAAAATGTGCAGAAATCTCGATTAGGGATGTTGGGAGGAAAATAAGGGAAGTGGGGAGAAGTTTCAACATTCCCCAGTCAATCCTTCCAAAGAAGTTGCTGAAAAATTGTGTTGCTCCACCTCGTCTAGTCCGTAAAACTGTTTTACCAACGAAATGGAGTCATAATTATCCGAATACCTTTTGACATTGGCAAAATTATTTTATGGCTTAACGCCCACAAAGCTTATCAGACGGTTCGAGTTCAAGTTTGCAGAGAAGAATAAGATTCCCCATAATTTCCATAAAGTTAAAAGTCTAGCAGGCAAATATTGCTTGTATGAGTTCTTGACGAGATATCCTGCATTAACGTTGAGACAACCTGAAAGAACATGCCTAAATTGGATTGCCTGCTTTAATGCTGACGAAACGAAGATATTTTATTCTAATATCCAAAACTGCAGAATTTTAGTTCATTGCATTGTTATGCTTCCGTAAAAAGCATTGGAATATTCTAATGTTAATGCACAGTGCAAGTTTCTGCCAATTCACATTGTATTAGTATGGCTTTCCAACATTCATCCCATGCGCAAAATTTCCCAACCCATGCGCATGATTACCCTGCAGGGTGGTTAATCGTGCGCAAATGCATATTTGCGAGATTTCGAATTAAAGTCCACCAAATTTATTTTTGAATTAAATTTGTTTCTGCACATCGAATATAGAGTTACTAAGGCTCCCTTATTCATAACTGCAGTTGTGTTATCTATTATTTCATCATCACAAGACCGATTCTTGCTTAAGTGCGCTCAATTCCCCCACTCTCCCTTACTAGGGCCCGGATGTTTAATGCATATCATATTTTTCCGTTATGGTTTCTCATGACAAATGTAAGATGTTGATTTACGCTAATCCCATTCAAATTATGTCATTAAGAATAATCAACACTCCGAACTGAAAAGGGTTGCAATTCTGGCTGTGTAACATTCATTTCAGACATAGCACACAACATACTGTACAGTACATAGCCTAAGGGTTCGACTTGCTGCTCAAATGTCTAAAAGATAAAGTATAAAGCAACACATTGAAAATATTATTGTAATGCCAGTAGATTCGGATAACAAACGTATGTGTAAAAGTCGCGTGGATGCGGATAAAAGTCGTGCGGATGCGGGGCGGATACGGATAACAGTCGTGCGGATGTGGATAACAGCCGTGCGGATGCGGATAACGTTTTGTCCATCCGCGCAGGGCTCTACCTATAAGACCCATCCAAGTCCAAGGAAAGAACATGACCTGTTCTCAGTTAAGGGTAAATGAAAGCATGATGTTCAGTCAAGGATATTTAGCCTACTTTCTCTTAAATGTATGGGAACAGTTATAACTTTTTGTCCTTATCAAGGACAATAACTACTTGTCTTACCATAAACACGGTCACAAATTTTGAGGGTGGCTGTACTTTCCCCCTTGTTAGGGCCTCCACATTCCTGTGTTGTAGCACCAGCTACGAGTCATTCCGAGTGCAACTGCAGTTGGGGGAAGTTGTGTGTGTTCGTTTTTAAGATGGAATGGGGAGATCACCAAAATCTTGTACCAGTGGTCGCATTGCACAAGGTAGGCAAATCCCCAGGTGAGATTTTCAAAATTCTCCAGAAACTCAAAATAAGCAAAACTTTCGTGTACCTCACTATCCAGCACTTCCTCAAGACTGGAACTGTGAAAGACCGAGACAGAGAAGGAAGACCACACACTGTGCGGACTCCAGAATTGGTGAAAGCAGTGGCGGCTCGTGTGCGTAGTCAGTCTGTGATGGCTTAAGAGCTGAAAATAACCAAAATGTCTTTGTCTTGCACATTGAGCAGTGACCTGGGACTTTGTGCTTACGAACGACGGAAAGAACACCTCCTCACAAATGTGCTGAAGGAACAGAGGCTCTTAAAATCAAAACGCTTACTGTCGTGTTATACAGCAAATAGTCACTGAAAAATCCTTTTTACTGATGAAAAAATTGTTAGTGTTGAGGTGACTTAATGCCCAAACTGACAGGGTATATGCCACATGCTCTGCACAAGCTGCTGAAAAGGCTCCAAGGATCCTTCATGGTGTGGTGGGGCGTGAGCTACGAAGGTACCACGGACCTCCATTGCTGTGAGAAAGGGGTCAACACATCGACCAAAGTGTATCAGGAGACAGTGTTGGAGCCCCAGGTCAAGAAACTCAAGAACACCCTCTTCCAAGAAAGACACTGGTTTTACAGCAGGATTCGGCTCCAGCACATAAGGCTCGCACATCTCAGGAGTGGCTTGGGACCAATGTTCCGGACCTTATTTTGACCTGGGATTGGCCTTCTGCAAGTTTGGACCTAAACCCCCTGGACTACAAATTGTGGTCCAAGCTTCAGGAGATGGCTGCAAGAAGAGACATCCCAATAGTAAAAGTTTAAAGTGTTCTCTTTTGAAGGCAGCAGCAGATTTTCCGATGAAAGTGGTGCGGAATTCAATTGATGAGTGGCCACAAAGACTTAAGGACTCTGTCCGTGCCAAAGGTGCCATTTTGAATAATTACATGTGATTTTGATCTGTAACACATCCACTTAACTAATATTATGATATAAAAATATCTCAAACCAGTTAGTGTAAATTGGAAACTTTGTGACAGTATTTACGGTAAGACTGGGTAAATATTCTTGTGATGAACATTAAAAATTGTACTCTATATAAGACTCCCTATTTACGACGTTTCGTTGTAATTCCACTTTTGCGTGGAGGAAATATGTAACATTAAAAAAGTATGTCCATCCACAATCTTGAATGTATGGAATTGTTTATCTTGCGCTTTCTGCAGAGAAAGCCCTTTACGTGGGAGTACATATTTGCTGCGTTTCATCATTGTAATAAATAGCGGATTGTCGATATTAATGTCTTATATATCAAGATGGTTGCTGCATGCTATATGCAGTGTGATAGTCATATGATTAATGCAAGCGAGGTAACTGTTTCTCCCCTCTTACAAAGTTCCATGTTAATTGCGCAATTGGACCCCGAGTTATTGATTTTCAAGTTTTAATAGTATGCTCAGCCACCATCTTGAATAAATGGTGGGGATGTTCTTTTGCCCGAGGCATACAAAGTCAATATATGGTTCTACATTAATGCTAATTTGAGATATGGTATCTCTAAAATATAAAGAATTATTTGTTTGTATATTTTTGAATTTCAAGATGGCTGCTGCATACTAAATCTCATGTTATATAACTATGAATAATAACAGCAAGGTCTTTTGTATGGTACTCCTCTCACTAAATTTTGCGTTAATTGTGCCATAATATCATAAGTTATTCAAGTCTTAGAAATACTCCCAGCCGCCATTGTGAATGTATGGAATCGCTGTTCTTTTCACTTGGTGTAAGGAAGCCACTTACAAGGTTCTACATTACTGCTAGCTATAGTTGTCGCATCTTAAAAATACTTGGAGCTATTCATTATCATAATCTGTATTTTGAAGATGGTTGCCGCACATTGTATTCAGTATTATTCTTACAGCTCATTTCACCAAGGTCCCTTATAAGGTACTTCTTTCTTACTAAGTTTTGTTCCAATTGCGCAATTACATTCTGAATGATTCACTATTATGTTTTAATATTACGCCAAGCTGCCATCTTGAAAATTTAGTGTCGCTGTTATTTTGCTTTGAGCATATGATACTCCATATAGGTTTCTACCTTATCACCAAGTTTCGTTGTTGTACTGTAGTTCTGAAAACAATGATATCTATTTTTAAAATATGAAATTTCAGGATGGCCATAGTGCTCTATATTCAGAGTGATGAATTTATCACTAACGCTACTGACGCATCTTATATAATACTCCTAACAAGTTTTGCCTTAATTGTACAAAAACATCCCGAGTTACTAATGTGTATACTTTACTAGTATGCCTAGCTGCCATCTTGAATTTATGGAGTAACTGTTCATTTGCTTTGGGCTATGAAGCTACTTATAAGGTTCTATCTTATTAATAAATATTGTTATTTTAGTAGTAGAATACCAAAAATTAACAATTAATGTTGAAATTTCAAGATGGCCACAGCGCACTATATCTTTTGACTAGCGCAAGTGAGAGCTCTTATATGATACTCACCTCTTGGTAAGATTCGACGTAATTACCCAATTTCACGCAGAGTTGTCAATTTGAATGTTCTAATATTTCGTGCAGCCACCATCTTCAATGTATGGAGCGAGTCTTCTTTTGCTTTGGCCATTCAAGGCCATATTTTCCGTCCAACCTGGTCAATAAGTTTCGTTACTGTAGCTCTTAAGTGATACGAGTTATTTATTTTTATAGTTTATAATTTCAAGATGGCTGTTGTGCATATCAAACAGTCTCATGTAGTTATCACCTTGGTAACAGAGGGTCCTTCTATATAACTACCTGAATTGTTTCATTGGATCACAAGGTACCGATTATAATGCTTGCATGTTTTGCAAGGCCGCCAGCTTGGAATTATTTGTTTGATGGCTTTGTATTTTGGGCTTCAGACACTTCCTACATGAAAGTTTGTTTTTCCGAAGTTTGGTAGAAATCCGTTAGCACTGAACACTCAGATAGCCACCATTTTGTTTCGGTTAAGATGGCGGCGATAGAAACATAACCCTGAGGTGACCTTTACTAGTAATGCCTCTGTACCAAATTTGATACAATAAGGTTTTGTAGTCTGGCAATTGTCAGGGGGGACAGACATGTACTCACACACAGACATTTGGCCCGTGTAGATCTCATAAGTCTACATTCATTTTTTTACAAAATTCAAAAGTGTGCTAAAATTTCTGAAGGATATAAAGACTGTAACTTTACATAATATATACATATATACACACAAAGTCCACATAGATAAGCGTAAATAATGAAACTGAAAAAATAAAATTAACATGGAACAGAAGTTATTTTGGACACATATCATAGATACAACATCATATAAATTTATAATCAAAAGATTTAACTTAAATATGCCAGCTCAACAATGAGGTACATAATCATTATATTGCATTTTCAATAATATTGTTGGTAAGAGTATGTAGAAGACGCGACCAACATCTTACATGAACAGCTATGCTTACATGGATAGTTTTTATAACTCCTGACATACAGTACATGCAATATATACAATAAAACATTTGAGACCAATCAGCAAACTTAGAACAAACATAGAAATACAAGAGGCAAGTCACATTAAAATGGAAAAGCCCTTCTAGATAAATGGAAGACGCATCATCTACAACAGTGTTTCTCAACCTTTAATACATCATGGCCCAGTGCTGGTAAAAATATTGTTTCTTTACAGCTCTTAACCACATTTACAGTTGAGGGGTCAAATATTACAGTAAGTCTCAAAAGTGAAGTGCTACCAAAGTCTGAAAAAGAAAAAATATTGGTTAAATAATGACAAAGACTACGGTACCATACCATTGTTTCTATAAAAGTATCTTTTTATCATGATTTTGAGGACGTCTGCAGCTCCCCTCCTCTCTGGATATGGATCGACCTGACAATTTCAAAACTATGGGGAGTAGGTTAAATTAGAATTACAAAACCAGGCAAGTCAATTTGTTTAAATAGAAAATAAAAAATCTCTTGTTTAATAAAATAGCATAATAGGATCACTCTACTTATCAACAAGAAGTACATTCCGGACTCGCCCCATCACCCTGAAATATTTTCCCCATTAAATATCCTGCAAACGCGTATGCGGTTCTTATCCATCGAATTATTTTCTACATTAAATAATTATTTACTTATTAAAATAATTACTAAAACTGAACTAAATTCCTTTATTAGAAAACTAGATATCTTAAAAAACCATTAACATTTCATTTTTAAAAGGGGCTAGTGACGACTGTCTTTAATCTCAGTTGTCGTGAGCAGATATTTACAAATCCAAGCTTGAATTAAATTCAGACTCAGTTAATTTTTAGATGTGTGGCATTCTTATATCACTGAAGTTGATATTTACTTTAAGGTCATCAAGAGGCTCAGTAAAATTCATCATAGGGTCCGGTGGTTGAGAAACACTGATCTACAATAATATGTTTCACAACAATTTAAAATAATATTGCAAATACAGCAACTATTCATATTTTTAAATGCTATAGAGAAAATCTAAAATAATGAGGCAGGATTCACAATAAGCTCAATTGCTTTTGCAAATGGGTCCCATAAAAAACATACTATCTGTTTGATAGATTTTGCCATAGTCTTCCATTTTGTTTTATAATCCATGCAGCATTAACCATAAATCTTGCATTACCAAACTGGCTTCCTAAACTACTTCCCTTCTTTTTATTTTTATTTTCGTTTTAAAAGTAATTTGAGCTCATAATGAACAATAAAAGCAGCACAAAACTCAAACACACCTAGGACAGTTTGTATTTTCTCTATGTTTTCTATATAAAGGGTGAAATCAGAATATGTATTTTATACATATACATCTCAGGCACTGTTTATTTGATCAGGAAAGACAATGAAATTGGACTGTATACATATCCACAAATGATTCGACAGGCTACAGACAGTGCTGAGATTCATGGCCCCTCTCGTACTCAGAATAACAGTACGAGTTTATAGCATAAGATAGGCTTACATATAACATACAAAAGGACATTTAAACTTTCTATGACATATAAACCAGAAATTAATAGAAAAGTAAAGAAAAAGCATTAAATACTGGCCATTAATATTCAAAAACAATGAGTCTGTTATATTGTAAATGGTGGAGGTTCTCTTCATTATTAACCATGGTACACACTGACTTCCTTTAGTATGAGAGCCAGTACAGGTTACTGACCAAGAAGAAGACCACAAAAGTTATGCCAATAAAATGAGCAAGAAGATGCTTTGTTCTGTGGAGGAAATACATTCTGAAATAGATGTGATTGCAAAGAACTCAAGTTTTCTTGCTAACCTTTACAAAAACCCATTTTCTCAAGAAGCTTTTTGCTGTTACACCATCACAATAAACAGTACCAGCCAAAATTGTGTGAAGTTTGGGAGTGGTCAAAGAAATCAGTGCAAATACAGGAAATGTTCGAAATACACAATAAACCATTGGAATTTTGATGCACCTGAAACTAGTCCGAGTAGAGGAGAACTCAGATAAGCTTCACTATTAAAAAAAAGTTACAATTCAAAAAACTTTTGCTAAATGAAATGCAGTTCACTTTCATAAGTTGAATCAATCGTCCTTCGCTACAGAGTTCATATAAAATGTATATCTATATCCTGCCTTCTAAAAGCATTTGATTAAGATGTATGCTCACATGCCTTGATTTAATGAAACCTGGAAATGCAGCACAAGTTCATAGATTATAACTTAAACGAAAAACTGTCTCTTCATACAATCACTTAATTTTTTTTTTTTAGCGTATGGCTTTTAGTGCCGGGAGTGTCCGAGGACATGTTCGGCTCGCCAGTTTTGTAGCTGCTTCGAGACGGACACCCAATGGGTGAGCTACAAGTACCGTTGGGGAGGAAAGTTGGAATGGAAGGTCGAGGAGTTGGAAGGTAGCGGCTGTGGCCTATAGTTAGGGACCAACCCCGGCATTTGCCTGGAAGGAAGATTGGAAACCACAGAAGACCATCTTCAAGGTTGCTGGCGGGGGGATTCGAACCTCCTCGCCTCCCGGATGTGAGCGACTGCCAGCAGTCATGCCGTAACGACCACGGCTAACTCACCCGGTATCACTTAAATGATCTTTGTGGACAAAATCAAATAATGGTTTTGTGGGGGTATGTCTCATAGTAACGAGGAAAATGAAATAATGGGTAGAATATTATGAGCAATATAGTAGCTTGGTACACCACAGGAATACAAGTCATTTGCCTGACAGTCCAGCAGATGATGATGATGAAGTTTAAAAGGTCTATGAAGAAGGTACCGTATGCTAAGGATGACAAAAATGTTATAGTAATGGGAGACTGGATTGCTGTTATAGGAAAAGGAAGAGAAGGAAGGATAGTAGGGGAATATCAATTGGGTGAAAGAAATGATCAAGGAAGCAGTCTAATAGAATTCTCCATCGAGCACTGGTTGGTCATAGCTAAAACAGTAACAACCACAAAAAAGTATTACACATGTGGATTAGACTAGGATATACAGGAAAATTTCAAATTCACATCATCATGGTCAAGCAGAGATTCCTAAATCAGATCTTGGATTGTGAAACATTTTCTGGGGCTGATATGAACTTTGACCATAATCTGGTTGTTATGGGATGCAGACTGAAGCTGAAGAAACTGACAAAAATCAAAAGCCAAAAAGTGGACAATAGATAAACTGAAAGAGAGGGATATGAACAAAAGATTCAAGAGGAGGAAGAAGAAATGTGCAAGTATAGAAGATTATTGGAAAGTAGGAAGTACATGAAGCTTTATGAAGGATTACGAGTACTTTCAGGGAAAGGAAGATTGAATACTACAATATTAGGGACTAAGAGAGGAAACCTCTAATAGATGGAGAAGAAAGGTAGAAAGATGGAAAGCATACATATTGTATAGGGGTAAAGAAACTGAGGATCAAATAATGGAAAGGGAAGAGGAAATTGATGAAGCTGAGGAAGGATATTTAACATTCGAGATCAGAATTTGATAGGGCAATGAACAATGCACCAGGCATAGATAATGTATGCCTACCAACCGAGTTCCTATGTTGCATAGGAGTTGAATGTTTGACGAAATTGTTTCACTTAATACTGCTCGGGTCTAAGCTGCGTGGACCTGAGAGGAATGTGCATCACAGACTATGAGTAGTGGTGGTGACGAGTGATGAGGTTTCTCGGTCCTTGCGTAGTAAGAGAAGCAAATACATTAGTCGGTGACTCAGTCACTCATTCCCAACGCCACACTGGTTTCAGAAAAGACCCATGTTAGCAGTATTGGAATAGACGAGAATGTCAGGTAACACGGCGGGCTGTCGACAGGCTTCTCAATTCACGCCTGCTCCTACCCTGCCTCTGCCCTTCATCCCGCAAGTTCACAGAGCTTGGAACCGAGCAGTATGTAGAATTTATGTGACGGGTACATTGCCCTCTTATCTTACAAATGTTATCATCCCTATACTAAAGAAAGCAGAAGTTGACCTATATGAACAATATTACACAATGAGCTTCAAAAACGTCAAGCGTTCATCCTCAGATCCTGTTCACTTAGGCTTAAATAATTACGATGTTTATGAATTACACCTACGTACATGCACAAATATATATACAATGTTTAGACTACATTACTGCGACCCGATCTAGAAATGATGTCTACACCATTTTGTTAATATTATGTTCTAATTCGACATATCATCCATTTCAAGTACCCCCATTTTTGTACATAAAAGTGTGTTATTTTGTGATAAATATCTGTGCAGTGTTTTCTTGTTAGGGCATTTAAATACTAGTTTGGGACTAATGTAATTGGGCACAAAAAAAATGTAATGACCGACTGGAAATCTTTCTTTATATTGAACAATGTATAGACAAAACTTTTTTTTTTAAATAAGGATTGAAAAACTCAGTGATTTCCAAGAAAAATGGGGTTAATACATGGACGAAGTTGATCTACAACAAACAAAAATTAAATCCAAGTATGAAACTTATTTATTAAATTGCTCTGTGCATCAAGGAATAAATCTACCACATTAAGAACGAAATGTTTAGTGAAGAAAAAGCTACTAATAAAGAGGAAATATAGAAGGTATTCCTCCTGTAACTGCACAGTTTCACTTGGAGACTATAATGTGTAGTGTACTGCATACATATGCTGAGAATTTACAAATACAGAGGTTACTTCATAAAGTAGCAACTACCAACTCTAAAAGTTTATAATATATATTTCATGGAGCTCTGTGGTTCTACCATTAAACTGAACACTCAATTTCTCCTAGGTGGTACTTGCTCTGCTAGAATTTGATCGCTGGTGTTCAGATGGATTTCATTTTAACATCTACTCCTTCTGACTACCCTCTTTTCAGAACAGTGTTTAACAAGTATCATGTACATTTCTCTGCTATCACCATTCACGGACATGGCAGTACGACCCTCCCCACAATGCTCTTAGGTATTGATAGGTTCTTTTCTATGGTGGTAAGTGTTTCTTATTACATTAGAAAGATTTTGCAGTATGTGGTCCAGTGTTTAGTGTTGAAAAGATCAAAATATTATGGGAGATGTTTAGAGAGATAGAAGTACAACTCAGTTTGGAATGACAGACTTGTCCAACCTTTATGACCAACAGATGTAGCTAAAGGACAGTGTATATGGTACAACTAGCAATCCTACCTGGCTTTACCCACTACTTTCAAAGTCCCTGTCCTGTCTCATTGCAAAATACTTTGGTAATAATAAGATTGAAAAGAGTATTTTTCAAAGATAAATGGCAAGAAAATTAAGTCAATGTTGTCACGCCTGCAGCTGGGCATGGACGTTTATCATTTCCACATGGTGAGATAATCCCTAGCTATGGCAGGCTCACTTGATGGCATAGCAAATGAAATCAAAAGTCCATCTATAAGTAAGTCTCGCCTCATGTACCTCAAGAATGTGTTGCTTTTCTCACGAGAGGGCAATATGGTCAAAATATATCTGGCCTTAAAACCTGGTTTTCAGGCTATTTTGGACATTTTATCCCTTTCTTTCTTTTTTTTAACGTTAGACAGCTTAAATTCAGCGTTATTAGGTCTGAAGTCGGACAAAAATAAAAATGTTTACTTTGAAGGGGGTTCCCCAGAACACCCTTTTAATGAGTGGTACAATGAAAAATTGGAGAAATGAATACAGATACCAAGTTTATGTTGATCCAACCAGCCGTTCTCATGCTATAAGCATGCAGACAGACAAAGAAACCATATTTTTGCATGCATTCATCAGGTAATGGTCAGAAACATGAATATCATGCAAAACTTCAGGGAAATTCAAAAGAAACTGACAAACTTGGCTCGTTTATATGAAATCGAGTATTGATCCTTCAGCCGTAGAGATTAGGATTGCATGTCATTCCCAATCACGTCATTCCACTATTCCTCTCAAAGGCTCATATAGTAGGAAAAAAATGGTATTTACATATCGAATAAAAAGGGATGCAGGAGATAATACATACAATTTCGAAGACGGCCAATGTGGCCATTTGGCTCCGAAGCATCATTGGGCAAGCTCCATTTGCTCCAGCGAAACAGTCCTGTAGAAGGCTGGGTCTATATTTCAAGTGGTGCATGTGAAATTTGTGTAGGATAAAATAAAAGCTCCATATGAAACATTTTCTCACTTAACACGTTTAATGAAATACAAGTTTTCTTGAGAAACGTTTAAAGGTTTTTTAATAAATCAACGGCAAATATTTACTATTTAAATATTTTCTGATTTAAATGACACTATCAAATACTCCAAAATACCAGTATACCGCTCGACTGTGCATACATTCCTTGCACTAGGCTTGTGAACTGGAAAACCTTCGTAACATTTCCCTCGGAATCAGTCAAAATGTCAGTAGTCGGAAACGTTTATTAAATACTAGCTATACCCGGCATGCGTTGCAGTGCCAATCAGACAGAAAGAGCTTTTGGTGTACTGCTCGGGTCCAAGCTACGCGAACCTGAGAGGATCGCAGATGACGATATATGATGACAGACATTCGATGTTCCCGGTCCTATTTGCATTGGCCTGTGACTCACTCACTCTTTCACAACACCACAGTGGTTTGAGCAACAGCCCTGTGTGAGCAGTATTGGAGTAGACAACAATAACAGATAACCCAGCGGGGTCTTGACGGTCCCCTCGCGATGAATCGGCAAGCCATTCTCACACCTGACATTGAGGTGCCATAAGTATACAGATTTTGCAATTGGGTTACTGTGGGATTTAAGACTTCCTGTTAAATCCCTCACCTTTTTGTGTTACATAAATAATTTGAAGCTAGAAACCTTCCCTGGAGTGCACACAACAACTCACCCAAGTTTCATTGCAATCGGATGAATAGTATATGAATGCATGACGAAGGAAGTTATTGCCAAACTGACATACACCATGAACTATACACCTTGCACTATTTTTCGACATAGTTGCCACAGATATTGAGACACATGCCGTAGCGTGCAATCAGTTTAAAGAAACCTCTCTGGTTATGCGCCTGTCCAGTAACACTAGGCCCTATACTCTTGCAATGTTTTTTTCATTCCTGAATGTGGAGGGACGTCCACTTCAATCTTCATCCTCCACACTCTGCCGTCCACTGAACATGCAACACCAGTGACTGACCATTTGACGACACATGACCGTTTCACCATACACAGTCTGTAGGCGTTCATGGATGACTGACACACTAGTCCCATGTGCCCATTCATACTGGATAACAGCACGCACTTCCACTGGCGACCACGTTGTCACTACACATGTCTGCTATCGTGAGTGGTACTCGAATGATATCGGGCTTGCTGGTCTGCTGCTCCTCTCAATTCATCTCTGCGCATGCATCATTCCCCCTCCGCTGATGCTCCTTCCGTCGTCGAAACCACCACGGGTGTGGATTCTTATGAAGATTGTTTGCGTTACTTGGTGTAACATCTGCTCGTGTAATATAATGACCAAACTTACTCTCAGAAGGGACAGATGACCTTGCTGTTCTGCCCCTTAAAACAACAATAACTAACTTACTTTCAGAACCTCCCTCGAATAAGTGAAAGATTGTTTAAGAGGGTCAAGGTTAAAAAGAAACTCACATTTAAGAAAACGCTTATTTTTAGGAAGCGTTTAAATGTTTTTAGAAAAATATTTAATTTAAAAAACTTTTTTGCACGACTGTTTTATACGTTTAATAGGGACATAGCAAAAAAGTTTCAGATCGAGAGCCCGAGATAAAATGGACATGGGCCAGGTGCCTTCAGGATTTGAAGTTTTCCCTGCCACCCCATTACAGAAATAATCATATCGCATAACTCCAGAGTGCAACAGCCCTCACCAGTAGACATGTTTCAGTCCCTCGTCATTATATAGGACTTTATCTTCTGGCCCGTCACTGGGCTGGAATCAGGTTAGTGTATTTAGATCTAAGTTGTAAAGCTATGTAAAAACAACTACAAGGTGAGGCAACAAGCTAAATGTCTGTATTTCATCAATGTGCATCCAAAACTTCCTATGTCGCAATGTTGTTCCTTTCCTTTCTTTTGCTTATGGCTAGTTGACAGCCCAGTTGTGAGGATATGTACTCCCTCTGAACAATTGATGCACAGTTGTTCATATCCCTTAGACCAGTCTTTCCCAGGCAGGTTTGTGGAGCTCTGGGAGCGTGTACAACTTTGGGGTGGAGCAAAAACCCACGAGTGACTGTCGCATTGACAGCAAGAGAACTGTAACATCACAGAGTAGGGCTGGCCATTGGCTCCTGTTGCTTCATTTGGGACTTAGGCATCGTGGTCATTTTAGCCCCATGTACTTGGGTGAGTGTGAAATTCTGTCTGATAATCTGTGTTATTTTGATGGCTGAATTAGTGTGGTTTTTTTTGTAATGCAGATGAGGATTGGGAAGGAGGCAGCCATGACCTTAAGTTAGGAACCCCAGCATCTGCCTGGAGTAGAAGTGGGAAAGCACGCAAAACCACCTCCAGGACGGCTGAGATGGGAACCGAACCAGTCTCTACTCAGTTTTGCCTCAGGAGGCTGAGTGTACCCAGTTTCAGCCCTCAGACAAGAACTAAATTTCTTGGCAGAGCTGGGAATTGAACCTGGGCCTCTGCAGTGACTGTCAAGAATGCTAGCCACTATGCAACAAGGAGAGACCTCTTTAAATGTAGGACTACCATTGATAACTTTTTAACAGAACAGTACTGAATCAATAATATCACTGTCAACCAGAGGCGGCTTCAGCCCCACACAAGGGGTAGTGCCAAGTAGAAAAATATGAAAATATTGGTATTTACATAACATGATAGCAGAGCAGTCTACTTGCTCATTTCTCATCAAAGGTTCAATTTCCGATGTATATATAGGGCCTACACTAATCGTGTTAGTCAACATTTCACATCGGGACTTACCGGTACCAATAATATAGGCTATACGACAAGAAAATATATACCGGTAATAGAAACTTTTTCTGCACCCACCATTCACTCACAAATAGCCTACAACACAAACTCAATGTTTGACTCTTTAACACCATGTCACTCACTAAGAATGACCACGAATCGTTAACAAGAACTGAAGATAGCCTACAGAGAGAAATTCGTGTGATTTCATCCAGGCCTGACAGGTGCAGATGATTTATCAACCATACATTTTTAGCTACCGAGATTAATCCGTGAAGCCTTAACATATACGGTAGTCATGAACGTACTTTTTTCTCTTTTTTATTCATTCGCTTAGTTATTCACTTTACCAGATAAGGAATTAATAAATACGTATTATTTTCACTATTTATTAGGGCAAGTTTAGATTTCAATGTTGGACGCAGAGCCCCCTTTTAGAGAAAACTAGAATTAATATTCTTTGTGTGAGAGCGATTGGTTGTCAGTTTGCGTCAACGAACCCCCACCCCACCAATAACCAATGAGTCAAATTACTTCCAGCCAATCAGGCCATTGGTCCACACCCTCTTCCTCCCTTTGTGACAACGTATGACCTCTTTGAAAGGCTGGCGATGCTTGGCGAAGGTATAGCGCTGGCCCAGTGCCTTATAATGACAGATAGATGGCATTGCATTTCAGTTTCTTTACTACTTTGTGCCAAACCGTATCCGGCACCGAGCCCAGCTTATTTCCTCATAGCCAGTGGCAGGAGAGGCTACGGAAAAGATCGTAAATTGGACTGCGCATGCGCCAACCGTGCCGCATAGACCGCGACTCAAGACATCACTGGGGCGAAGATGGAATCAATGATCATACTCTATAGCCGGAATATTTAAACTACTAAGTAATTTGAAACTAATTTAATACCGGTATTAAACGTACGTGTTCGAAATTATTCTTTCAGGACTATGAATAATTTATTTTCTCTTAGAAGGCAGTGCCATGGCACGGTGGCACTATGCCTAGAACCGCCCCTTCTGTCAACCACTAGAATCTTTTAATTACTTAAGCATTGATATAGGGATTGTAATCATGCTGACTGACTGGGAAGCTATATATTGTTAATAAGGCAACACTGAAAAATTGGCTTCAAAGCTTTCTATTACTTAATTATTCATTTGACTCCCTTACCATTAGTTAGGTATGAAAACATGAGTTACTTGGTCCCATCTGAAAACTAGAGACTATAATTATCTTAGTTACTGGGATCTGTACAAGTTTTAAAGAAGTGATGAATAAAATCTCACATGGATTTCAAATTTCCCTTAATTGTATTATTACTGTCAATGTTATTAGCAGTTAATTAATAATCTCTTTCCAGTGGTTATTAAGGTCAGTTTTATTTAACAGGGCTATGAATTATCGCATAACATTACAAGTTTTGTCAGCTAATTAAATATCATTGTATATTCCTTTTTGGGCAGATGACCTAGATGTATAGATGCTTAAACTGTAATCACCACCATTCTCTTATTTCTAATCTAGCTTTCATAAATAGAGTAAAGAAAGTGACTACAACTTCTAGGACATATCCCCATCACCGAAGGAATGAAACAAAAGTTCCATGGCAGAAAATGGAGGAAAACCTCGCCCTATAAATAGCTAATAGTGGAGTAAATTACACTACCCGATCTTCCTTGAAGAATAAGTACTTACTAACATTGGAATCTACAGCAAGAAATCAATATTAGCACACCCATTGTCGAGAAAAAAAACTAGTGGTGTTGTGGCGACTGTATTATCCTTACTTCTGACCGTAGACATTTTTGAAAAAAAAAAAAAAAAAGCTATTGGTTTTTAAGTCGTATTTATCTACTGAGGCTTTTAGAGACGCTGGAGTGCCGAAATGTTGCCCCAAAGGAGATTTTTAACGTGCCAGTAAATCTACAGACATGGCTCCCTCGTCTACCCGCAAATACTAACTGACTGCACCAGGATTCGATGATGATTGTTGTTTTAAGGGGCCTAACATCTAGATTATCAGCCCCTAATGGTCTGGGTGATAGCAAAAATGACAATGAAATGGAAACCAAACAAAAATTAAGTGAGACTGAAAATACTTACAAAATGGAACTCTGATTGAAACGACTCGCAAGTAGTAGAGTGGAAATCGTTTACAAACGGTAATTTAGAATGAAAATACTCACAAAAGGAATAGATTGAAAAAATATGTACAAAATGTAGTTTAAGGTCAAAATACGTACAAAATGCAAATGAGAGTGAAAATACGTACAAAATGCAATTGAGGTTCAAAATACTTACAAAATGCAATTGAAATTGAAAACACACAATGCAATTTAGATTGAAAAAGGCCATTTCAGATTCAAAATACTCTCAAAGTGCGATTGAAATTAAAAATACTTACAAGATACAATTGAAATTGAAAATGCTTACAAAATGTATGGTAGATTCAAAATACTCACTTTTATTGACAACAAAATGTAATGTAGATTCAATATACTCAAAATGCAATTGAGAATCAAAATACTTAAAAAATGCTCACCACACAAGATGCAGTTTAGATTGAAAATACTTGCAAAACGCGGTTTAGGTTGAAAATACTCTCAAATTGCAATTCAAATGCAAAAATCTCACAAAACCGCCTCCACCTACATTTAAAGATGTACTAAAAAGCAATTTCGATTGTCAATCCTTACAAAATGCAATTGAGGTTGAAATTACTCGCAAAATGCAATTTAGATCGAAAATACTTACAAAAGGTAGTGTGGATCAAAAAAAATCGCTCAAGTTATTTTAGATACACGGGGAGCCAATTCACAAAAAGAGGTCTGATCCCTTGAAGAACGAGGGCTCAGGAAAGATGAGACAAGGGCCAATTAAGGCGCGAAAGTGAAAGACTCCCCAGGCCAGGGATACCCTAATACAGTCTGAACCTCAGATGTTAACATGAGACAGTTATCATTACAACATTGTATTTTTGTATGTAAAACTTATTTGAAGTAGCCTACGAGTCTTCTCGGCGGGTATTTGATGCGTTTGTTCATCAATTTCCTGATGAAGTGCCACCCTCACTAGCACAGATTCACGTAATTGTAAATAAGTTTGACAATACGGACTCAGTGCTCAATAAAAAGCATAAAATTAAAAATCAGAAACATTTCAGTGGCAGAACTCACTCGCGTCAGCCAGATTGTGGTTACCAGATACAATGCCTGTATATCCCAGGAAGGACGACACTTCCAGCATCTTTTATAAGGCAATATTTCATATAGAATTGTACACACGTTTAAAGCAGGGAGCCGTGGTGCGCCACAAGCTCGGCCAAGGCCAACGGAGCAGCGAATAACAAAACTGCCGCTTGTCGTTCTTACTTTATATGAAAGACCCTGTAGTGTGCATATGGACTTGCTCTGTAGATAGAATGTATTTCACCCTACAGTATATCACTTCATGAATGCACGATTGACACACACACACACACACAAATCAGCATCATTTGCTTCCCGCCTCATCACAGAAGCAATGTTTGATTTGCAGCCATCTCCAGCATATTCCACGAAATTATGACAGCCTATGGCTGTTTGTCAAAGAGGTGAAAGAATTGTGCAATTGCCTTACTGGCTTCTTCTCACCACTCTCACGCCTTTGCATAACAAATTTTATGTACCCTAGTTTCATTTTAAAGGAAGGAAGCTTGTAAATTTATGCGACCCTTAATCTCGCGATTATGAGCCACAGAACCTCCACTTTTAAATGGAATCCGACCCACAGAACATAATATTTCACTTCAAAAATCTCAGATCCATTAACCAGGAATCGAACTCGCTCCGCCGCGGTGCGAGGCAAGCAGCTTGACCACTGCACTGTTTTAATTTAGGGAGTCTGTGTATGGTCAAATGTGATGCGCGTCGGTAGCGCTATTCCCTGTTGTGTCCAATGTAAGGGGGTCGATTCCCGGCCCAGTAAATTGGCATATGAGGATGCTTAATTGCAAGGAAAACATGCCAGTAGGTATACTGAATTTTTTTTTTTCGTATGGCTTTTAGTGCCGGGAGTGTCCGAAGACATGTTCGGCTTGCCAGTTTTGTAGCTGCTTCGAGACGGACACCCAATGGATGAGCTACAAGTACCGTTGGGGAGGAAAGTTGGAATGGAAGGTCGAGGAGTTGGAAGGTAGCGGCTGTGGCCTATAGTTAGGGACCAACCCCGGCATTCGCCTGAAAGGAAGATGGGAAACCACAGAAGACCATCTTCAAGGTTGCCGGAGGGGGGATTCGAACCTCCTCGCCTCCCGGATGTGAGCGACTGCCAGCAGTCATGCCGTAACGACCACGGCTAAGTCACCCGGTACTGACATGTTGAAAATTCCCTTCAGGACAAAGTACTGGCACCTTGACTTCTCCTAGGCCATAGTAGTTAATAATAATGATATGGGTTTTACGTCCATTTTATCATAATCTTTTTGGTGTATGATTCTGATTTGCTGTTTTGATGTATCTTTTGCTGTACAAATAAGTATGTACACTAGTGTTGGTGTAGTAGGTTGTTTTATCAATGGTGAACATACTAAATTATCAAAATAATCATTCATAAAGATACAATGACACACTAACAGGCTTCCATTCCTCCAGGTTTAACAAAGAAATTACTTTTACACCATTTATTTATAGAATAAATGAAAATCCATTATTGTTCCTTTAATGAGTCTTCTCAAAGCGACATTGATTTTACGGATAAAATGGTGAATTCATGATCAACATCTTTGAAAGTTGAAAGAGAATTATTTACATCATCTTTGAAATAGGATTATTTCTAAATCCACATCATCTTATATCTTGTAAACAGTATGCATGTTACTACATTCAAGTGACTGATAATGAGGCCACTCCTATTTAATGTCAACAATTTCCAATAATATTTCTGGGCATATGGCACTGACGTAATGTGCCTTAAAACAATAACCACAAATAATCTAATAATACTTCTCAAGGCTGACTTATTTCATTACTGCCTCGAGCAGTTATAATACAGCACTATGCTTTAATAAGCTTGAATTGTTATCAGTAATAGCGCGCAGATATACAAGCTGTGAACGTTCGTCAGCCCTACCTTGCGCCACACATGTTCACAGCCAAGTCAAGCACGCAGATGCCCCCAATTTCCCCCTACATCTCCAGGAGCGCTCAGCTGTTCACTGCCTCAGATTATAGCATTGCAAAATGTGTGCATGAACATGAAAAGGGACCAGTGTTTGGTATCGAGTCAACATTTAGGTTGTATACGCTTGTCTCTTAGGTAGCTGATACTTCTTTTCGGTATTTCAAGCTGTAGCAACCATGGAAAAAAATCATATAACCTACAACCCATAATAGAAAATATGCTAAAAATATTAACTTACCTTAATGTCACATATTAGTACTTTCTTTTATCCTTCCTATGCAGTTAACATTTAGTTTTTGGTCAGAAGAATGAAAATATGCACCACTAAGAGTTTCCAAGAATTGTGTGTCCTTATTTAAGGTTTTCTTATGTTATAGTCAAAGGGAAATAAACCACACTCAAATTTCTCTGCAAGACAATATTTGGATATGACTGGGGATTGTTGTTGTTTGAGTCTTCAGTCTTTTGACTGGTTTGATGCAGCTCTCCATGCCTCCCTGTCCTGAGCTAATCGTGACTCCTATTAAATGAAACTATTTCCAATAATATTTCTAGGTATATGACGATGTCATGTGACTTAAAACAACTAATAATCTAATAATATTTCTCAGGGCTGACTGATTTCATTATTACCTCATCTTAAACATGATTATCTGAACTAAAGAGACTGCATTGGTTTTGTACATAGCAAAAGTTGGTGGAATATGCCTCCTTACAATTCAACAAGGAATTAAATATCAGTTCAAACATTCTTACAATGATCAAATGGCTAATTCTAGAATTTTATGCATAAAAGGATTTTAATTTTAAAGCAAGATCAGACCCCAAATTTTAAAATAAAATGAAAATTCATTTTTCTCTTTTATATGAATATTCGGACTCTTCTGAACATTTTAGTGTATTGTTTCTGTTATTAATTATTTCTATTTTAAACAGTATTTTAAATTTTACTTGACACAATAACATGTTTGGATCCCTAAAGATTTATATGATTTTTGCTTGGTTCTCTTTGGAGATATTTCTTATACATTGATTGCACAAATATGATCATTTGTTCAGATGCCAGTGAAATATAAACAAAGCAAGTAGTTTGATATTTGGTAGCTTTCCATGTTAATTGTGAGATTTCTGTGTGTTATACCGTATATCCCATTTTACAATGACTAACCAAAATGTATCTGCAAGGGACATCAGAACAAAGGAAACAAGTAGTATAGAACTACTGCAGTAGTGCTTAGTAGTGAACTATAAAAAACGATAACTGTAGTGGTGAGAACAATGTTGACACTCCTCCCAGTGAATCGAAAAGAAAATTACAGTCTTAGTGTGTGTGTGTGTGTAGGAGTTATATTACCTGTTCATAACGGTAGTGGTGGAAATATAAATATAGGTTTTAATATTTTAATATCAGTACAGGCACCGTGCGTGTCGCTCTAGCGGCCGGGTGGAGAACTATAGGTGAGGCAGACTCCAGGCTCGCAGCACAGATTACCTTACGCTCGCAGTCTCTGTTTTGGTATGAGCGTGTAGTCACTCCGACGATAATGGCAGAGAAACGAAGATCAAGTAAACGCAATTGTTGTGTTGTCGGTTGTTCCAATACTTACGCAAATACGGGAAGTAAAATACAATTTTATTGTTTTCCAAAACGAGCGATAGAAGTGGACCGAAGGAGGCGATGGATACAAGCAGTTAACCGAAGGAAGTAAGTACACGTACATACTGCACAAATTTGCAATAAGTTCAACTGACCCGATTTAATTTTATTTTGGTGTTAATTTTTAGCATTGATGGATCACTTTGGCAACCTACGACTTGCTCAAGAATATGCAGTGCACATTTCATCGGAAACAGAAGATCTGGACACCCACTAAGTCCAGCCTATGTTCCGACAATATTTCCTGATGAATACAAGAAGAGGAATGTTTCGCCGGGTCCTAGCTTACAGCGCTATCACAGACAACTCAAACGATTAAAACAGGAAGAAACAGGCGGAAAAGTTTCAGCTACAGTTTGCGCAAGTAACATAACCAAGGATGCATCCGTGGGAACAGACGCATCTGATTTTCATTGTTCGGACTTCATGTTTACTTGTTCTGTAAATGTAAACGACGTTAATACACAAGCATGTATTCCACTTAATTTCGGTCTGGGAAGGAACATTTCGAAACATGATCAAATGTGTGGAACGGAAGACGAGCATGCAGACATCACGAGCCCAGGTTTCCAAGGTTACAGTTCCATAAGGAACAATACACAAATGGGTGATTTAACAGGTGTAAACTTCCACATCTTCGCCTTACTGATTGCGTTATTACCAAACTGTAACGTTTCCAAAGTTTGTTAAGAAACCAGAGTATTAATTTTCCTAATGAAAATGAAAACTGGACTGTCCTATTCTGCTTTGAGAGTGCTATTCGGTGTTCACAGGACTACAATTTTACGTATTTTTACGACCGTTCTTATGCAACTCGTGCAGCGTACGAAAAATTTCTTATTCTGGCCTAGTAAGGAAAGTGTTAGAGAAACAATGCCTCCAGCATTAAAAAGAAATTTAAATAATTGTCGAGGCATTATTGACTGCACGGAATTTAGGGTTGAACAGCCTCCCCAAGTAGGTCAGAGAGTGTATTTCTATTCTCAATACAAGGGTTGCTACACTGCAAAACTTTTAATTGCTATCACGCCTAGTGGTATGATCGCCTTTAAATCGAAATGTTATGGTGGAAGAGCTAGTGACTCATTCATAACAACTGACAGTGGTTTATTAACTTTACTTCAACCTGGCGATGAGGTCATGGCTGATAAAGGATTTCCTGGCATCAGAACTAACTTATCGGGCCGCGGTGTCGTAAAAGTGACGCCACCGTTCTTACATGAAGGGAGATTAACAGTTGAGAAGGTTGAGAGTACTTACAATATTGCGAGTGTTAGAATTCATGTAGAAAGGTGTATTCAAAGAATCAAAATACACAATATATTACAGAAATTGCCGACAGAACTGATTCCGTACATAGATGACATTGTGCATATGTGTTGTGTTTTAGTTAATTTGCAAACTCCAATAATTAAAGAATAGTTCGAGATTTTTTCTACCATCAGTTTGTTTTATATATTCTTTGTTTTCATTTTCTATTGAACTGTTCAGTGTTTACCAAGCACAAATGATTACTTAATTATCATTAGGAATACCGCTAATTTTTGGCAAGTAATTACTGAAATAGAACTTTGAAATTTTGGTGAGACATTCCTCGACATACTTATTGTCCTTATAAACAGGTATTGTCAACTGTTGTGCTCTGCTATATACATATAGATCACATTTTTCTAAGCCAGTTATGTATTTGTGTGTAATACATATGGCTTGTCTATAAATGTATGTTTTTTTGCCCGTCAGCGTAAAGATAACGTACTCTCACATTCCCTGTCTCATCAACTATTGATTTATCTTTACAGGAAAATGGACACTCAACTTCTAACACACTGTCAGCTACATTTCCCTTGAGAACTATGCCATCTGGAGAGCCACAAATCCAAGGTTGTTTTTGGTGGATTATTAACCCAAACCGAATAACACGAACACTGAATGAACTGTCATAACATTCTATTGCCTCACTTTCCATTTCACTTCCGTAAGAAAGATTGTTCAAAGCAGCTCCCCCAATTGGTGAATCAGTTACAAATGCGAGAGCTAAAGTATCAAAGTTATGTCTCCAAGTTTTGATCCGATGTGCTTTCGTGCTAGCAGATATTCATATCTTTCTTTCTTGAAACCATCGAGGGCTTGGTGATTGAGGTACAGTTTCCAGGGAGATTTTAATTATCTGATCTGTATCAACCTGAACTTTGCTGGTAAAAAACATTTCGTCGCTCACAGTGTGAAAGGTGTATTTGACCGGCAAGCGCACGGCGTTAGAGACTTGTAAATGTACTAGCTGTGTCACAATTTCCTCACATTCTTCTCTCTCCTCATCATTCACTACCCTGTGCATCAACGAGCTGAATACGGCCCTGCACGATTGTTCGATTTCAGTTCTTGCTTCTGCTCGAAGTATTGCACGAAGACTGCAAGGGATGTGTTTTAAAATATCCTCACTTAATTCAAAGGGAGGAAGAGATGTCTCTGAAGTCTTTTTGCCGAACAGTGCTTCTACGCGTTTGCCTTTCCTATATTTTTCTTTTGACACTGTTTTCGGACTCTGTTTTCCCCATTGTTGCGGATGGTCTGTTTTCGAGACAACACTTTCATTATTTACAAAATACACTACCGCAGCTACGTGTTTGCAAGTTCCTCAGGCGCCTGCAGGACAGGAACATTCACTGCTCGAGACCTTACGATTCTGGTCAACCTAAACACAAAATAAAAATGGTTACAAGTTATTAACACATAGCAAACATGCAAACTCGTCAGCTGTATATATATTATAGGCGACCTAATATCCCCAAATTAAATACTACAATGTCTGTTAGTGGTCGTGAAAGTCTACGTACTGAGATACATTAAGTAATTCTTCCTAAATAAACTTTATAAATTGTGACCTAACTGCACCATGCCTACCTCAAGTTTCACGATATAAGGCGGCAAAGTCACAGACGTTTGCCGGGTGACTTTTCCTGTGATATATCCAAAAGCATTCGAAATTAACTCTTCCACGTGGTTCACGTGGCCACTGACAACTAGGTTTTTTCCTTTCTTTCATGATGATTCACTTAGATCCCCGAATTGAATCTCTCTAAACCCGCCACTTGTTCGAACGTCACACATGCTGTACTGAGACTCTCGCAATACGCCTCACCTCTTGTTTCAGAACGGGCCACTACGTAGCGCTAGTAGTAGCATTTCGAGCTGCCTGCACGGTGCCTATAGAAGGAGACCGTAGCATGCAGGTTATGTGGTGGGGATATAGTACTTTCTGAAGACATGAGTGCCAGGAATGAACTAATCTGCAAACTGAAAATTATGTGCACAAACTGTGTTGATAGGCCATTTCTAACTTCTGTCAAATGCTCTAATGAACTGTATGAGGCCAATGTGAGGTCACTGGTGTATTGGGAAAGGTCTTGGATCAGCTGGGAACAAATGTAGGACAGAATACTGCAAGTGCTTGACCAGCCAAGAGTGCAGAAGGATTAAATTTCTCCTGATCAAATGACCAAAGAGGCAAGAAAGAAGAGGAAGAAGTTGGGTCTTAAAGATGGAGGAAGGATCAGACAATGAAGCAGGGTGCTTTGAACCAGTTCAGGAAGAAAAATGTATGTTTCTATATAATTATTTCTTGAAATTAAATTTCGTCAAAACTTGAAATTTTCTGACAAAAGCTCCATTTTCTCAGGAACTAATAAAGATAGAACCCTGAAAATTTTTCAGATTATTCATGTAGTAAAAGTGATTACATGGATCTACATTCAGTGTTATTGCAGTGGTAAAATTGATGCTGTGTTATATATAACTTGAAACAAATTCCAAAAAGAGAGCAAAATGTTAAAAAATAAAAATAAAACAGTGAACTAAAGACACACAGATGTGTAATTGGTTCAAATTTGGTAGTTTCAGATATAATGAGTCACAAAATATCCGAAATTAGCATCATCGGTATAGGGATTCTGATCTCACCTTAATAACTTTATTATTGCAAAAAGATCAAATCCATCACCCTCGAGTGCCTGGCTTTTAATGCCTCAGATCACAGGCTCAATCCCTGCCAAGTTGAGCAGCATTTGTAAATGTTTGAATATTATTATTAAAATGTAAGAATGTACTGTACTTATTTTACAGCATCAGAAAAGACTATTCACATTTAATAACTTTCCTTTTAATTCCTGGTCATACATTTCTTCTGTACATGGACAATATTATATTAAATGATTACAATCAGATGAGATTCATACACAGCAGTATGAGTGATCGCTCATGCCATATCTACCATTAAAAGGCACAACCTTGTGTGTGGCACACATTTAACAGGGCTCCGTGCCAACAATGTATTAATGATGATCGTGTGGCCTCCGGAGAGGCCGAATGCAGGTCTTTCAAGTTGACGCCTTGCGACCTGTGCGTCGTAATGAGGATGAAGTGATGATGAAGACGTCACATACACCCAGTCCCTGAGCCACGGGAATTAACGCCAGGAGATTAAAATCCCTGATGGCTCAGCCGGGAATCGAACCTAGGTAACTTCGGGCCAGAGCCTAGCGCGCTAACCATTTAGCCACAGAGCCGGACAATGTATTAATGAAAGAACCAAACAATTGGCAGCAATAGGGACACAAAACATTTATGATAATCATAGTCATGTGCTTGTGCATATTTATTAGGACCTCTATCATTGTAAATTCTGAATGTGAATAATTTGAATTGTATACCAGAAAGAGAGTGCATGTGTGGTAAGAAGGAGTTGGAAACTATGGACTGAGCCTGTGAATTTTATTGAATAAACAGCATTTCATTCACTAACAATGGAAGTGTCTGAACAGGGGAATCTCAGGCTGTGCTGGAATTGCACATGTGCATTAAGCAAGTCCAGTTGGGCAGAACCGTGAAATAAATGTAACTGAAATCAACTTCCCCTCGTACTAGATGATCCACATGTTAATGCTGATGGTGCATGCTTGATTGGCTGGATCAGAGATTGCTTCCCTACCGTTTAGTGCTCCCAATCTTCCTGGTGTTTAGTCACCTGATGAGAGACTATGGACGCAGCAAATGTTTATATTTGTATATGGAAATGTTCCGTGTTTTGAATGATGAATGTCAACATTGGAAAAATATCTTTTGTCTGGAGGAAAGATATGAAATGCCTCTCAACCCAATGACAGGACTTGAGACAGTTTGGATGTTATGGTTGTTTCCTTTCTGGATTTAGTCTCTTTTAAATGGTGTTTAAATGTTGTGCTTATTGATATACAGGTATCATGACCAGTTGCATAGAGAACAGTAACATAAACGTGGCCAGCTATTCTACTCACCGTCGCCTAAAATGAACTATCATATGAAAGTAACGACATGAACAACTCGTGCAATAATCATTTGAAAAAAGGAAGAAGGAAGATTGTAGTTTTACGTGACCGTGAATCTTGTGATTATGAGCCACGGGACCTCCTTTTTACGTGGAATCCGAATCACAGGACATGACATTTCACTTCAAAAATCTTGCATGCTTTGACCGGGAATCGAACCCAGTCCACCTTAGGGAGAGACCAACAGCTTGACCGCTACGCCTCAAAGCCCCAATAATCATTTGACTGCCACTGATAGCTCACTCAGGAACATAAAGACATAAGATTATAAACAAAAAGCTGTTGATTGTTGGAAAAACGTTAGAAGGTGCCTGCTTTCCTTTTCGTCTGTAAAACAGAAGTTCAAGTGTTTGAAAAGTAAGAAAGATTTTATATCTGTCAGCAGAGCAAGTATGAAATGGAGGCACCTGCCACAACAAATTGAGTAGAATAACATTTGCTATAAAAACCCAATCAAAATAATGAAGTACTGGTAATACATGACGTGACTAACAATGGGCTATGCTAGCTTGTGCAGGGCAAAAAGAAACGTACAGGGTTTAAAGTCCGTCATTCATGGGTGCAGAGCTTCAAGGATTGCTATAATATAATTTAATAATGGAGATAATGACCAAACCAGATTAGGATATTATGAAAAGTGCATGGTCACTTTAAATATTTATGATGTGTACTAATTAAATTAGTGGAGGGGTGTGATTTACTCCGACCCGGCCCATGCTGAGAAACGGAAATTGATGATGATGACTAATGAATTGGTTTTTGACAAATACGACTGCTAGGAAGGTTTTTATTAATTACTTTAAGCCAACATGGATCCAATCAGACAGAGAGGAACCACGATTCTATTCAAGTCAAATTATAATATTTTGCAGAAAATAACTGACGATGTCAAAGAAAGCCATTAAGAGATAGAAATCATGTCAGAAGCAGAAATATTCGTAGACGGGGTTACATCTGTTCCCGAGTCTCTCGGCCCTGAAAATGTATGTAATAGCGATCAAAATGGGTTCAATTTGGAGATGTGTTCGGGTAGAACACTAGCTATAAAAGGGGCAAAAATTGTTTGCTCCGAAGTGTGCAATCATTTTGGGCCACAACGGAAGTTATACATTACAATAATGCTGTGATACCAGCTGGCAAATTGCTAGGACCTCTAGTCATAACTTTGAATGAGTCTACCTTTAGATGTATGGTAATGGTAAATAATACTATGTTTTACATACTTTCCCACAAAATCCAGAAATATGGCATCTGCACAATTTAAGCTTGGTTTCATTATGTATTCCTATAGCAAGTGTCATTCGGCAATGTTGTGCTCTTGCGACATAAATGTCTCATGCCACAGTGCAGCTATCGAGTGAGAGTATGGGAGGGCAGCCATTTGCAATGTATTCTCTTGAGCTGCAATCGGGTGCAAGTTAGACTCGCACATGACAAAGCGTGCACAGTTAAAAAATGTGGCACCTGCCACCACCTGGTGAGGTTAGGAGTTAATTTTGAAAGTAAAGTAAACTCTCGATTAATTATACATGTTGATGCAAACTTGCAATCGCACAGATAACTGAAAAACATGGATAATAAATTAATAATAATCTTACATGAAAACTACATTTTATTTACTAAACATGCAACAAATTAAATACAAAACCCATTGAGTTACCAATTTCTCTCAGTTCACTTTCAGGAAATACTGTATACAGTAGAACCTCGTTCCTCATTAGTACGTTTTATCACATATAATGTCGTAATTTTCAAGTCCCGATTATTATCTAATGAAAATAATGTAAAAGTACCTCATATATCACCTTGCATATTTTGCCGCTTACGATCGCATTTTCGTCGGCCCTGAAAGCATTCTTTGTTCATCCCTAGAGGAATGTGAGCCCATTCGCAAAGAAATAACATTCCGGCCAACAGGCGGGCGAGGGTTGCGACATAACAACACGCAACTTCCCTTGTCAAGCTGCCTATTTATGGACTTGTGTATTCAGCAGGTGTCAGTAGGAACTAGCATTACGTATCGAGCTAAGCGTACTGGTACCGAATGTTTACGTGAGAGAGTACTGTATTTACGCAAATACGCATTACACTACCGAAGAAGTTGTGAAACCTAGTGATAATTTTGTTGCGTCGTAGAAATAATGGTGAAAGTGCCGAATTTGCTCGCATATAACTCACACGTTGACATCTTACGAGATAGGTAGTGGTTTCTAGCACATTTTTTTTGTTGACACCAGTAGCGAATATCAATTACCATTGTCGTCTGCGTATTTTATCACCGAGTTTAAATCCAGCCGTATAACTTCCGCATTTTTACATAACTAAAAGATAGATTTCCACAAGAAAACAAATCATACTAACTGAGAAACAACAATGGAACGTGAAGACCATACTGGTAGACCTACTTGTCGACAATGCAACAAACGTACAACAAATACAGTGATAGCACAGCCGCCAAACGAACAACAACATCGCGGGCAAGACGTGTCTTAAAATTACTACGATCATCTTTATGACAGCGTCAGAAATTAATGAGAGATATTTGTGGAAATACTTTTTCCTGCAATTTCAAATTAAAAACTGCGGCCCGATATATGTGAGCAAATACGAAGTGACGAGGAAATGAAAATTCTTGAAGTAGCCTAAACAGAAATCATGAACACACAGCCTCAAAAAGAACTTCAGATAGGTACTTTGTGGGAAAATATTTCAACTCTTACTACAGTATTTGAATTCAGAGTATAGTACTTTTTTCCCTTGTTTTCATTGCTCTCGTTTCTCCATGCTGTGTGAACTAGTTCTGTAATACAGTAATTCTGTAGGTTTTAAATTGTATATTCGATAGTACGTACTTCCGATTAACGTATTTCATGCTTTTCCCTTACTGACACAAGTTAATGAGGTTTAATTTATCATTTTTAACAGTAAGTTTTCCATCTTTTTACGTTCACCCTGCACCCTAATCCTAGAAAGAATTTCTTTTTGTGGCAGTGGAAGTCAATATCGATATCTCACGGCAGGTGCATGCCCGGAGATTCAGCATTATTCACAGGCCGATTGTGATTCTCACCACCCCTAAATTTGCATACGATATTCACGGAAGATATGCATTCTACTGTGCACCACTGGGATTGATTTTTGACGGTCATGTGAGTTGATATCACGGTATTACAAAGCATGCACGGCCAGAAATAAAGTTAGGGCCACTCAGGAGCCGACTTCGATTCTTACCACCACAAACCCAGTGATTTGGCTGTAAGATACACGTTCCACAGGCCATCTTTTTCAGTATCTGCTGGAGTATCAAGCGGCTTCGGTGGCGTAGTCTGTAGCATGCTGAACTGCTGTGCCCAAGATCGCGGGTTCAAACCCGGCCAAAGTCGTCGGATTTTTTAAGAGCCTTCCTTCGGAGGGGAAGTAAAGTTGGCCGTCCCATGTCATAGATTTATGGCATGTAAAAGATCCTTCCACAGAGTAAACTTGTGTGCAGCTAAATGTTAGGTTAGATTTTGTCGGAACGCTCTACCAAATTTCCAACGTTCACCACTAGGTATCATTGATATCTGGTAGCGAAAGTTGGAACTACTAGAAATTGAACTGAACTTGTAGCTCACCCTAAGGGTGTCCGCTGGAAGCAGCTACAGACTCAGGCGAGCCGAACATGTCTTCGGACACTCCCGGCACTAAAAGCCATGAAAATGAAAAATAAATAAGTATCAAGATATCCTGTGCATGCATACTTGGCGGTGTGGTTAGCATCTTTTTATATACAGCACATGGCGAGCAAATGATACAATCAATATACATTTCAATTCCCCAGTGTAATGCGAGATTCCTCGATTGAGTCATTTTCACCCCATCACTCTTCCTCCAGTACACAAAGTCCACGAGTTTTCGATCCCCTTGCGTCACTGTACAGCCCAACAAGTGTTTTTTTTTTTTTCATTTTTGACGCCGATTCACCGGTTTCTAACTTTTCGTAGCTGTCATTTCTAGTTTCTTCTCTATAGATCAACGCGTTAACACTTTCTGGCCACGTCTTGCTTTTTGCAACTTCAGTCACAATAAGCAGTGTGATACTGAATAGTGTTTTCTATAACATCTAACTGGCGGACTCCCCGAGGTGTGGTAAACACAATCAAAATAACATTCCTATTGGTGCCATTTTATTGTAAGCTATCGCTGGGTGGGAATTTTTTTAAATTAGGACAGGACGGGACAGGAGGTCTCCTCTTTTGCCGAACTACGCATGGTTAATCTGTAGTTTACTGTATTCTTTCTCACAGTTCAACCCAACATGTGTTCAGCAGGATCAGCGATTCCCTGGTTCAGACACGTCCCTTGTAAGCATTAAATAAAAGGGGAATATCTACGGATAATCTTTGGTTTTTGTTGTTCAGTATTGATGGGCATTAATCACTGCAAATATTTCCACTGCATATGCATAATATTAATTTTTCACATGAACATTCACCAACTATGTTAATTATTTAATTTTTACAAGACTACTCCTTCTTCACCCTTTCCTGAAATTCACTTCAATTTGAAAATATATCCAGTCTTTTCATCTTCTGCAAAAGTCCGACAACCCTATATTCAGACTAAAGCAGGTCTCAATTGCAGTATACAATTCCTTTCTATTATTTCAAAATTGAATATTGTTACATAAATTCGTTAGTGCATTATTTACACATTAACTTCAAATTTACAACAGTTTAAAAGTATTAATTAATTAATTTTGATGACAACTGACATACTGATCACTTGACCTTGACCAGATCAAGAAATACTTTTTTGTTGATAGAGCAGTCATATGAATTTTGATATCTACTACAGTAAACATGTAGGAAACAGGCCCTCTCTATAAAAAATTACATTCTACAACACATTAGTCTCAATTCAAAATCATGGTCATTGCTTCCGGAACTAACAGAAGATCTACTGTAGTTAAGGCTGAGGGACAGAGTATGTTCCAGATATTTGTTAACAGCCACAAAACAGAAATCATAAGTTCTTTTCTGGAAAAATTAAGTAGAAATAATTCCTCCTTACATCATGAAACACAACCGAGTACAAGTAACATACATTATCTATAGAGTACCGAAGTCAAACTAATCAACTATCTTCATCCATGCTATCCTATAGCATGAAATTGTCAACAGGCATGCATGCACAACTAGTACTGTATAAAGCTTGGCCTTGCCAACATGTTGGAGACAGACCACACATAACTGTTAAGCTCCTGGTAAAACCTCTTCGTTCAATAAAATACTGGATAACCTAATGCCATTCTCATTATATAACCAATTGTAATGTAAGATCTCATTTATACTTAACATTAAATTTTATTATATCCAGCAATGGATCTAATACATTTTCATAAATAGTAGCATCAAATGTATTCAGTTAATAAATTTAGTACGTTATAGCAACAGTTAGAGAAGTACTAAAGCTTTATTTAAAATCCAACAATATGATAAACAGTGTAGTATGATACTAATACGACTTTTCATATTGTTCACACAAATGTTCTTTCAATTCAATTCCATCCTTTCCAACTTACAAAATTTATAATAATAATAATAATAATAATATGTTATTGGCTGTACATCCCTATTAACTACTTTGGTTTTAGACACACCGGGGTACCGGAATTTTGCCAGGAAGGGGATTTTCAATGTGCTAGTAAATCTACTGACATATCTCCCTCACATTTGTGCACCCTCAAATGACAACTGGCTGTGCCAGGATTAGATCCTGCAACCTTGGGCACAGAGGCAAGAACGTTACTGCTGCACCGTACAGCAAGTCTTTTTAACTTACAACAATATACCATAAATCCAATCTGTGACAAAGAAAGAAGACTCGAACTGGAGGTAAGATGCATTTAATTGCAATTTAAGCATTTTGCTGGTTTGGGCAAAAGCAATATTTTATTTTTAATAGCAGTTGATACAGGAAAGAATGAATTATATACCTACTAAAATTTATTACAGAGGAATCTTCTGGTTTTCATTTTGTTTTATTGTTGTAAGAAGTAAAAAAATCTGATCATATACATGTACAGCTAAAAAATGCTGAACTTTTCCACACTGATCTATTTATCAATAGAGAAAGAAGTACCATATTCTATCACATGATTCATGCTTCAAAATCATTTTTGGATGGAAATGTCAGGGTGGGGAGGCTATGAAGATGTTTTCACCATCAGGGTTAACGACACTGAAAATTATGTTTATAATAAAATAAAGTGCTTTAAGAGCAAATCTATAAATATGAATAAAAACACTTAATATGTTGCAGGGTTTCGCCCTGGTGTACCAAATTAGACTTGTCAGCAGACGCTTGGCACACCTGATCTGGGCCCTGCGTATATGGAGTCGAGTGGTGACCCATTTTTAAATTCCTGTATATTTCCCTTATTTCCCGAACGAAAATCGACCAAATTCCCGTATATATTAGATCTCTCTGGGACTAGAGTTTGCATACAGAATGGGTGAAAAATAAATCTTAAATCACGAATCAAGTTTTTCTAGCGTAACTGCAACTTCATAGAGACAGTACCATATGTTGTTTAATGATGAGACGTCTAAACACGTTCTAGAGACAAATGAAGACCATCTGGATTGGTCATTATCCAGATTACGACGAAGTATAACTTGTGATTGTGAAAGTCACGGGAATCTTGTCATACACGAATGGTGCCGATCACATCCTATTGCGTACCGTACTCATTACTTCCCCAAAGTCAGTCCACGTTACACCGTAAACTCGCGACCACACAGTAGAAACTGTGAGAATTAAGTCAACCCGCATGCGAGTGGCGACGATACCTACTCACCACATTTGATCATGCCCGACTGCGAACTTGCCACCTTCCACTTTGCTAGGCCAACGGGAATCTCGTCAAACGGCCAAAAGCGGCGTCGATAACATACACTGCGGCATTTCTCTGTGTCTGTCCGCAAGAACCGAGATTGTCAAACGGACGGTGAGTGGCGTCGATTACGTAACATCGTGATATTTACCCATGCCCGACCGCGAGAACAACGGGAATCTCTTCAAATGGACGGTGAGTGGTGTGGATTGCGTAACATCTTAATATTCCAGTCTCGAGGAGGACGCAAGGATAACGGGAATCTCTTCAAATGGCAGAGAGCGGCGTCAATTACGTAACATCGTGATATCTATCCGTGCCCATCTGCGAGAACAAGGGGAGTCTTGTCAAATGGACCGCAAAAGGCGCTGATACATAACATCGCAGTATTTTTCCATGTCTGACCGCGAGACCAACGAGAATCTCTTAAACGGAACGCGGATGGCACCGATTTCGTAACATCACAATATTTATCAATATTCCACCGCGAGGATAAAGTTAAGCCTGTCAAACGGCCGTGAGCTGTGTTGATTGTGTAACAGCGCAATACAGTACCTACCCACATTGTTCCCCAGTACCCAGCCTCGACCTCGAAGCCGAAAGAACAGCAAAAATCTCGTATTAGTGACGGACGGCGACGTAGGCGAAAGGTTAAGTAGCATAATGGTTCCTACTTCAACTGAATATCCTTCCCGATCACATTGAGCTTTGCTAACGTACCGATTGGCAAAAATATTAGCTCTGCATAAAAATAACTGGTCTTGTCGGTGAATAACAATGCAGGCTGAGTCCTGTCCGTCATTGTCTAGCAACGAGCGAGGCGCAAGAGTTCCGCGCGGTTGGGGTACGGCTGGCGGTCGGCCAGGCAAAGCAGTCGCATTTGACGCTGCCACGTCGTGAGTATAAAATGCGGAGGCGGTGTGGTCTACAGGCGAAATAGAAGGCCGAGCGGTAGGACTCTACCGAGCTTTCGGTGGCCAAGAAGTTGGGCATTATGAGACTTTTCAAGATTTCCCGGATTAAATGCGAAACGCCCATATATTTCCCGCATATCCTGTATCGCTCGACACCCTGTGCATATGTCCCATATTTGTAGCATATTATAATACCTCGTTTCACAGTGTCCCACCATTCATTTCTTCAAATATTTTCACTTATGAGTATAAATATAAATATTGATACACGATTGCAACGGTTATCCTGGCTTTCCCAATAGCCCACAGTAGGCTATTTAAGGCAACATGGATGCATGCTTCTTGAGGGAGAGAGAATGCACTGGCTTTTACTTCCAGGTCAAGGACATAGCCTAAGCAGTTCCATACACTATCAGAGTAATTCATACAGCAAGTTGTAATGTGCCTGAAGTGTCGATTTTTGTATGTTATGTCAAAGGAAATGGCAAAAAGAAACGCCAGACAAAGAATGCAGTAAGAATTTGATCCTTACACACAGGGAATGAAAAGATGTTAAAGAAGATGTGTCGAGTGTACTTATAAAAAATGTAACCACGACTAAGGCAAATCATCATGCTAGGCAGTGAACTGTGTTAAAAGAACATGCACACTTATAGTTGTAAGATGCAGAATGTTGAGGCTATCTGGCCTTGTATGAAGAAGATTCTGCTGTACATACATTGATCAATTCTGGGAGAGTAACAACTACAATGTTGGTTTTGTGGAAGGCCATCCTAATGCTTTGTGTCTTTTTTGAGTAAAACTCTCACCCCACTTTCATTGAACTTTAATACATTGTTGCCTAAATTTAGAAACCGACTCGGGTGAAGTATCCTCTTGCGGCCCATTGGCCAGTGAGGGAAGATGAAGATGTTCTTTGATCTACAGTATAGAAGACAAGGTTAGTCCACACAGGATTGCACGTCAACCAGCTTATAACCCGTAAGAAGAAATCCCTCTGGTAAGCACTATTATAGATGGCCAAGTCAACAAGGAACTGACTGGTCGGCAGGGGACAGACTTAAATTTCTACCACTACCAGAGACTGAACCTCAGTCCTTAGTGCAACTATGGCTCTCCAAACCAATCTAAATAGGAAGTGCGGAACAAAAAAAATATAACAATTAATATGAATTTTTATTAGAAGTAAATTTCCTGAATAAAACAAAACTAAAATAGACTAAAGGATTGCCTTGAACAATTGCCCAGAAAATATTATTTCACCCAACAATAACAGACTAATGCAATAATTTCCATTTTAAATGGAATAAAAGCTGCACTGGATCAACAGCAAGATGCAGTCTTACAGTACACATTTCATTGTTTTGCATACATAATGGAAAAATTGAAAGATATTAGACAACAATAAAAATACATAGCTCAACAACTCAAAGAACGGTCCTGAGGATTTTAATATGGGCCGAGAAAGCCCATACAAATATACTGTACTAATAAAAGACACTGCTTATGCATATCTATACATACCGTGTCGAGAACAATTATAAACACTATCCAGGATTTAAATTCATTCAAGATGCAAATTAATAAATAAAATCATACCGTAACTTCTACATAAACTAGAATAATTTGCAATCACACATATTTCTAATAAATATACATTTACAATACAATGCATGAAATATAGTAGATACCCTATTTAGCATGATCTTCATTTGTTATTTTTCCCACTAAGTTGTTTAGATCCTGGAAATTATTCCATGAATCCACATTTACTTCATATAATTCACATAACCATAAAACCTGCATTTTATGAAATAATCGAGAACTTGTGAATGCTCATCTCTCTAGTTAACATAAACAACGCAAAAATGTGTTCAAGGAGATATTTTTAATCATGATTTGATTTAGCAGTAATTAAATCAGAAGAAATTTGTTGATTCATTCATGTTTTTAGATTCAATCACCTCTAAACAATGAATTGCCCATCAAATTAGCAATTGACAATGACTTTATGAAGCCTATGGTTCACAATTACTTCCCAAAATGTTCATTAGATACACTGGTGTATGTTTACAGATTCGATTAATTGCGTTAACAAAATTAAATACAGCAATACATGTATTATAATGGTAGAATTCCCAGGAAAAATAAGCATCATTGAGAAATATTAAAACCATAATTCAGCGAGTATATAATATAAGCAGCCGACTTGAGAGCAGAAGACAGCATTGACAAATTCTTTGCCCTAATAAGTTTCTTTCTTGTAGGATGTCAGGAAGGCTGTCATACATAATTACAATGGGCAGCAAAAAATTAGTGTCAGTGATGTAAAGAATGTAACTTCTGCTCTCAGCTCACCGTTCTCTTTATAAGCTCGCAATTGCACATCCCATTTTGGGGGGAAGTTCCATGTTAAATAAAAGTCATACTGTAGGAGCAAGAATAAGCGCTTGTAAATTGGTCTTCCTCAAATTCCAACAGACAACATCACATGAGGTAAATTAAGGTTTGTACATGTCAACATAGAATGATACATTAACAATGAAATCTACAAGGAACTTCACATGTAATCACATACTGTAGTTCATGTTACAGCATTGGCAATGAATTCCTTTCTACAAGATACAAATGAAATCATAATAGCAAAGGATGGCACTCTGGAAAGTCCTGACCATATCTCATTCCAAATGGTTGAAATACTCGGAGGCATCGCCACGGCAAATTGGACAGGTTCTATTACACTGTAACAGACAAGCAATAATAAGGTCCACTGATATACACTACACAATATTATGAAAAGTATGCTTTTAGTAAATGGGAGCTATGACACAGAACGAACTAAAATAAACCACCACTTTAAAGTAAAGTAGAGGCTGAGGACAGTCTAATATCTCATTTGAGGAGCCTATTTCCAAAAGTCGACATCTGACATTTTTTACAATAAGTAGATTTTTTAAATTTCATATTCCTCTTGGAGAAACGCATCAAATGGATGGTGGAAGATGTTCCAAAACACGATATTTGTGGTTAAAATCAATATTAAAGTTTGACATTATTTACAAATCTCGACATCTGCTTTGTTAAGTTATTTCCATAATCCAACATCTGCACTTCGTTCCTAAATCCGACATTTTGCAAAAGAAAGTTGATGCAACTTCCAAAGTGTGTTCCAATACTCGACATTCCTGTTGCTTTACTTCGACGCAGTGTTTCCCGCGAACTTTTGATTGTAGTTCTTAGCAATGTCCGCGCCAATTAACTTCTTTATAAGTGTTCCCGCCAAGTTTGTTCTAACGTGACAATGCACTGTTTCAACGCAGTATTTGTTGCCATTAGACAAACGAGGAGGAGATATTCGTAGCAAGTACAGTGAAAATAAAAGACTAGCTCTGAGCATTTTCATAGAGAAATTAAATGATGTTAGTGAATTACACTATTGTAGAGGGCAAGTCAAGGTCGCCAGTATTTATCAAGTGAGCTGAATATTAGGAAATTGTAGAGAAATTACAACCAGTCAGTATCAACTGAGCTACGGGTTAAGGCAGCTTACTTTAGGCATTATTTCTGTCGGACATATAATATTGGATTTGGCACTCCAGCGACTGATGCTTGCTCAAAATGTTTGTTGCTGAAAGCTAATCTGAAGCACTGCAAGATTCCTCAAGAAACGAATAATATAATAACCGAGTTAACCGCTTCACTGCTGCGGTCGAGTATACTCGATCTGCCTCAAGCGGTCCGTCAGTGCTGCGATCGAGTATACTCGATCAGAACTTTGTGCCATCAGTGCTGCGATCGAGTATACTCGATATGCTTTGTAAATGTCGTGTATTCTTACGCCATCTGTTAGCTACATTTTCAACCACTTAGTTCCTTAAATACACACTTGTAACGTTGTGGGAAAAATGTTTTTCTTTCGGCACACAGTTATAAACATCGTGTATGAGTAATGGCTGCATCTAGCGAGCGCAATATGCGTCCGGAGCAAATTCTTACGCTTTTAGAGGAGATTGAGTCTGATGTGGATTTAGATAGTGTCGGAAGTGACGATGGGGATATTAGGGAACTGTTTGGAAGTGACAGTGATAGTGATAATGTTGAAGATATTCCGATAGAGAGGGGAAGAAATGAACCTGACCTAGGCCTACCCACGTGGTCCGAGGACGAGTTCGCGCCAAACGTGCATGCATTCCAAGTGCCAAACCCAGGTATGTCAAATACTAATTTGACCCCTGAATCCCACGAAATAGATTATTTCGAGTTATTTGTCAATGAAGAGGTGTTGACAAAGGTAGCGGACGAAACAAACAAGTTTCATAAACAGACTGTTGACGCTAAGCCGCCCAGTCAATATTCCAGGCTCAGGAAATGGCTTGATACCAATGATTAGAAGCGTAAACTTTATCTTTGCACATATTTAGTGTTCAATTATTGGTATAGATAAATTGTATAGCCTATTTAGTTGAAGGCAGGCTTTATTTTTCGCGAAAGTTTAGGTATAGGATAATGTACGTGTTAGAATTATTTTAGATATTTCTGTTTGAGGTAATATTGGATTCGGGTGTTTATTTAGTGATATCGCGTGTTAATTTAATGTTTCTGTTGTGAAGTGTGCATTTAGTGAGCATATTCTACGGTGTAAATTACAATTTTAATTTTTTTTCTACTGGACAAAATTTCACCAACTCATGTGGAATCGAACCCTGGATCCCAAACATCAACCGTGGCCAATACTTTATGAACACACTGGTGAGTAAATTACTTTAAATTATTTTCAGTTACCACTTGTATTTTATGTTCAAATTGGTGAATTTCTGTGCGAAAGTGGTTGCCTAAAAGAATCCAGCACAGAGGGTGTGCTAATAATGTAACAATTCAGCAGCGAAAAGGTTAAGAGTACATAAATTAAGAGCACAAGCGTTTTATGATGTTCTACGTAATTAGGAAGATAATGAACTGATACTAAGTTTCGATTGCCAGAAAAATGTACCACTTCCAAAATTTCCAGATCAAGCCACGTATTACTCCAGACAATTGTATATGTGCAATTTTACAATCTGTGTAGGAACATCACGTGAGCGTCAAACTACACGAAACACCTTTATATACCAGTGGCTGGAATCTTCTCGTCCAAAAGGATCTAACGAAATAGCTTACTGTGTTTATGACAGACTTAATCATCTTGATCTTACAGGTATCACAAAAGTTAATTTGGTTTCTGACGGCTGTGGGGGTCAAAATAAAAATAGTATCATGATTGGAATGGTTTCCTATTGGCCGTATAATGATTCCCCCGCACAAGTTAAAGAAGTGGAGATGGAATTTACCGTTGTAGGACACTCCTTCTTACCCCCAGACCAAGTCTTCGGGAGAATTGAAAAGGAGATTAAAGTGTGAGACACTATTGTAAAACCAGACACCTACACTCAAATTGGCATGCAGTTTGGCACAGTGAACACGCTAGGTGTTGATTGTACGGTGTATGACTGGAAAGGTAGCGTCCAATCTTCCTTTAAAGCACCAGGGTCATGGCATTTCAGAATTCCATCCTGCAAGAGATTCGTGATTAGGAAAGTAAAATCCTCTACTCTTCTTCGTGGAGAGCAAAATTATAGGAGTGACTTAACTGATTTTAAAGGGATAACTAAAACAGAGGCAGACAGGTTTTTCTCCGGGTACTCCGGTATTCCCTGTCAACATTTCATTCCAGCAACACTCTCCACTATCATTTCATTTCATCTGTCATTCATTTAATCATTGCCCCAGAGGAGTGCGTCAGGCCTCGGCAGCCGGCACATTCCATATCCTCGCCGCTAGATGGGGGCTTCATTCATTCCATTCCTGACCCGGTCGGAGACTGGAAGCAGGCTGTGGATTTTCATTTCAACTAAAAAGGGAAAAACGGTAACTTTCGAGAAACTTCAGTTGCCTCTTGGAGTAGCCGTCAAAGAAGAGGGTAGAGTGGAAAAATAATGAAGAACTTCAATATTATAAGAAAGTCATGGATCCAGAAAACGTGACAGTTGATGTGGAAGACGATCTTGTTTGTGAACCCCAGGAGGAGGATGACGACTTGAGAATCTAAACTATGTGACTTATTGCTCCTTGTGTATTATTTTGTTACTGCATACTATTTTTTATCTAATTTGCTGGAAACTTGTGTTCACTGTACATTTTGTGTATATTAAATTAGGAGTGCATAACAACATTATGTGGCTTAAAATGCTTGTTTAGCAAAATCCATGTTTTGTTCCAAAACTCGTCATATGCTAGAAGTTCGTTCCAAAATACGATTTTCCATTAACGTACTTCCAAAATCCGACATCTGCGAATTTTAATTCTAAATATCTCCTTAACGCATTGCTGAATCTACCTATGGACCTATTTTTTATGTTTATGTTATGTTTATGTTAGAGTTTGTACCAAGAATAACATAACTTTTCCTGAATCTTACCGTTCAAACGTTTTTTTCGTTTTTCTCAATAACTTAAAAAATGCACATGTCGACTTTTGGAAATAGGCTCCTCATTTGATAAACATATCACTCTTCCTGATATAGGATGTAAACTGTGATTATGTTTTGTGTGTTTGACTCAATGTTTGAGTTCTTAGCATTCACAAAGTGTCCCAGGTTGTGGGTTTTTAACTTCATACTGCCATTCCCCCATGTCCAAGGACAGGGTGTATATGACATCTTCATCATTCATTTCATCCTCTCATCACAACACTCAGGGTGCCCATGGGCAAAAGGCTGGCACCAGACCTCTCCAAAGTTCACACACTGGTATTATTATTTAATGCAGTTAATTTTCTGAACCAAATCTATATATATATATAATGTGCTAAAGTGTATGTTTCACAAAACTCAAGCTCCAAAACCAGAGGGAGTTAGAACATGGTGGCCACTTAAATCGATCAACGATTTTCCAGGAATTTTCCAGGAGTAATTCTCATTTTTCCAGACTTAAAAACAAGCACGAGTCTCGGGAGGAAAGGGGGGAGGGGGGGGGCGGCTTTATCGGTTGCCTACTTCAAGACCAAAATAAAGCAGTTGTGTTTGGTTTACTTATACAGATGTTGACAAAAATTTGTCGTGATTGAGTTATTGATACGCAAGCCTATGCACAATTGAGTTTATTGTTGTTTAAAAAAGCCTTTGTGACTCAAATATCCGGTTTACAAAGAGAGAAAAGAATGCCGCCTGCAATTTTATTGCAGTGAAGTTGTCTATACTCAATATGTTTTACAAAAATACTATCGCGTGTTTTCCCCACAAGGAAACAGGTAGCCTGAGGAAATTTCTTTCGTTCACAATAGAGTGCTCACCCAAAGCCACAGCGGGAGTATGATTTAAGATGGAAAGATTTTTATAATTAATTAAAAGTGGCTATTTTCCAGGAGTTTTCAAATTTTTTGTCATTTTCCAGGAGTTTTCCAGGCCTAATAAAAATCCAGGAGTTTTCCAGGATTTCAAGTTTTCCAGGAGTAGTGGCCACCATGTTAGAAGTTGTGGTTTGTACTAAAATCTTCCAAATCATCTCAATAGTACAGGAAAAAATCTTGCATTTCTTGATAAGTCAACGGAAATATTGTTTTTCAAGATTAAATATTTTCCTTGCACTCATGAATCTGTGACTAGCCATTCAAACATGGCCGCATGGCCGAGCCACTACTCATTAAAATTTTATTTATTTAATAACTGTACGCACCCATGCTTAAGGCTTCCGTGTATTTGAAGACCGGCATTAACCAAGTTCTGACAATGAAATATAGTAACAGTATGAACGTACACGAATGTCCAACTGAAATGAAGGAAGGACTATTTTCTCCAGACAGCGAGTTATTGAGATAGTGAGTTGGTGCGTCAACACATAGACAGGCGTGTAGCAGCACCGCAGTGGATCAAGTGCGTGCCTCCGGTACGCAGGAGCCCAGGAACGTTCCCACCTCTCGGCGATCTTTTTTTTTCTACCACTGAAATATTGTTTTATCAAGGAGTATTATTAACGTTTTACATTTTGTAAGCGAGTTAAGCAGGAGTTCACTGGAATTACAGTAATTCTTCCATAAAATAGGCAATAAAACAGCGGAAGACATCCATTATGATCGGTGCGCGCAGAGCAATAGTGACAGAGCATAGTGCTACCATCTAGCAGCTCTAATAGACTACTACTGGAACGAACTATTGAAGTATAACATTATTCGACTTCGAAAACGCAAAGAAATACAGATGTTATGCCCTTCGCTTACCGGCACTTATTGTGGCATAATATAAAAAAGCGAGATGGATGTTGATCCGAAAGGGGCAGCAATATGAATTAAATACATGTAGGCCTATATTGACATTAACACATTTGGTCGTCATCTTACGACAGCAGTTTGACTAGCTTACAGATATTTTCAAAAGCTTGATATTTATAGTGGGAAGATTTTTCACTGATGAATCATTGGTTCTATTCACATATGCCTTAGGCTGGCTGCGTGGCTCAACGGTAACGTTCTCACCAGCATTGCCCAAGGTTGCAGGATCGAATCCTGGCACAGCCAGTTGGCAATCGGGGGTGCGCAATTGTGAGGGAGCCATTGTCAGTCGAATTACTGGCACGTAAAAGATCCCCTTCGGGGCAAAATTACGGTACCCCGGCATCTCTAAAAGCCACAGTAGTTAACAGGAACGTTAAACCAATAAAGAAATATATTAATCAGGACTTTGAAATACTTGACAATCAGTAATTTCGTACAGCTGTTACAGATACCTTCATTAGAGTCATTAATTGATAGAAAACAACCAGTTAATCTGCTTCTAATCCCGTGGGTGCTTTCAGACAAAAATGGCAAAAACTGTCTTCAAATATCCCTGACATTTTGGCAGGCAACTTTCCCCTACACACATTTGGAAACATCAATACATCTTCACAACCCACTGATCACACTTTAAAAAGGAATAAATGGATAGGTTTAATCACATCAATGTTTTCAAGAAAGCGGAAAGTATGGTATGCTCAGATTAATAGAAAAAAAAAATACAGGTAACGTAAGCATTAGTAGGTACACTCATAGCTATTTGTTTTGAGGAAATCGGTAAAATGACTTGGGATCATTTGTGTATTTTATAATTAAAGCACCCATACGTTGCCCAAAAGTTACACTTCTAACATGTCCAGCATATAAACTTGCCAGCTGATTGAAATCGAGGACGTAGTTGTGTGCGTGAACCGCTAGATAGCATGCAGAATCTGTTTCGCCGGTTTCTCGCGGGAGTTTCCACTATTAGATCTAGATCTACAAGCTATCGTCCCACTCACTTTAGTTCTGTCTGTCGCTCTGTACACATGTTACAATGAGTTATAAAGATTTGAATATAAATGGCATCCCTATGGCTCATCGTGTCATTCCAATGAGCAAAGATGGGTCATGTCTATTCCATTCCTTATCTTACTAAGTTTTTGGTTCTACGGAAATGTATCTTCAAATACGTGAATCTATTATAAATCATGTTATGAGTAACTTGGATAGATTTCAATGCTGGACATACAATCATAAGGCTGGGGGCGACAACCATACGTCCTGTCGAGTATTATAACGACATGATAGGGCTATCAACTTATGGTACCGTACTACATGTGAACTCACTGCTGCTGTTGATATACAGTATTTCCTTTCACATTTGAAGTATATAGTGGTGGACAGTGTTTGTATTCCTTCGGTAATTCTGGAAATCCTGTTAACAACTACGCTTTACAGGTGATTACAATAGTGGGCATTTCGATGTTTATGAGGAAATGAATCCTAGCATTAGAATTGCACAATCTCGATCCCTTCCTACCCAGGTTGAAATTTCCTCAACTAATAATCACCAAGCGAAATGCGGAAGACCCGTGAAAGTCAAACACGGTGGTAGGCCTCCCGTTCATTTAACGGACGAAGATTTAGGAGAAAAATGGGCGGAGAGACTGGAGGATGTAAAAAAAAGTGCTGCATTATGGAGAGAACATGAAGCGCCTCTAGATAGAGAGATGAGACTACTTGGTATGAGGAAGAGGAATGAACATGTTAGGAAAAGGAAATCACCTGACGAACGGGAAACGGTTTACCTCATTTGACGAGACTTTGAAGAACCCGTCAGTTTAAATGACCAGGTACAGGAAACAAATAATTCACAGCTTAGGCTTTCACAGCCGGCGTTCATAATTAAATACAAGTTTTTCGGGCTTGTAGGCCGTAGTCCAGACAGGATATCTCCCGACGTTTCACCGGAAACTGCGTCGTGACGCGGATACACACGTATCAAATACGTCTTGCAATGGCCTTCCCAGTGTGCACTAGACAGTGTCTTGGTGAGGTGTGCTTTAACCAACTGAAGAGCCCAATAGCACACCGGGGCGAAACACTGTCATCTTGTTGAGTTATGCCGGAACATTTAGCACTATTTGTGTTTAAATATATTATGGCTCAACGGACAATGCATATTTTCTTATGAAAATTGTATATCCTAGAGTAGGACCGTACCGTTTTCGTATTCACGGACAAATTTACCATATGATATCTCCTCTATACACTAAAGAACATCAGAAACCAGGGTATGGGCATCTATACAAATTTGATACGAGTGAAGCAACAGACAGGCGTACGATTAATAACAATGGTTGTTTACGACCCACAATGGAGAAATTGGATTCCCTTATAAGGAGCATAAACCCATTTGCTGAGTCGTATTCTCAAATGCACACAATAGCAAATTCTAATCCCACAGTTAACGTAAAAATGGTATTCATGGAAAATACGAAATCAGACTTACGAAGGTATAATGCACCTATTTCAAGAACGGAAGTTGCAGCAGTTTTTGTTGGGGATGACGGTGAGCCACCCGCCAACCGAGACATCTGCATTTATCTGATAGGGGATAGTTATACCATATTTCCTCGCATAATCGTCGCAGATTTTTGGCCTAATATTTGTTGAAAAAAGCGGGTGCGACGATTGTGCGGAAAAAAAACCAACAACAACAAGTAATCTTTAAAAAAATTATTATTTGAATAACTATTTACTACACGTATAAAATTAAAATAAACTAATAAAAATAGGTCGTCTATAGGTTATCTCCATCCATGGCGGCCATATGGCCGATCTGAAAAATAGGCCGTGATTACGTTACCGATTTTTGCTGAAAATTTTATATTGCAACTGTTATGGTGGATTGTTCAAATTTAAAGAACTTACCAGATCTAATCATCTGCATCGGAAGAATTTTCACTCTCCTCGCTGCTCCCCGAGAGCGTTTAGTCGTCGTCTTGCTCCTCGTCACTCTGCCATAATTTGTTGTCCTCAGTGCCATCTAAAGCGTTCGAAATTCCGGTCTTCTTGAAGCTCTTCACAACTGTTTCAAGTGGAATAAGATCCCAGCTCCTAACAACCCACGTGCAAATGCATTCCAAGGACGGACGATTAAATTTTCCTGTGGTTGTCATCGATCATCCATTCATCGTAAAACCGGCGCAGATTGCCCTTAAAAGGTTTATTTAAACAAATGTCCAATGGCTGAAGGATCCAAGTCAATCTGCCGGGAATAACCACCTGCTGAGTATTGGTGTCCTTTAGGATCTCTTTCACCTCATTCACAAGGTGAGCCCTAAAACTGTCCATTACTAGCATCGCTCATTGTTTTAGCAGCGCACCTCGTCGTTTGTTCCACACAGTCTTCACCCAGTCCACCATGAGTTCCTGGTCCATTCAACCTTTATGTTGCACGCACACGTGAATGCCACGTGGAAATTTCACACCCTTCGGCATCTTCTTTCTTTTAAAAATTACGTAAGGCGGCAACTTTCTCCCGTCCTCAGTAACTGCGAGCATAACCGTGCAGCGAAGTTTCATGTTGCCTGTTGTTTTAAGTGGTATGCTCGCAGCACCTTTCTCTGCAATTGTCCTACCTCGAGGCATATCAAAAAAAAAACTGGCGTCTGGTCAGCATTTCCAATTTGCGACAGACGAAATGGAGTTTCCTGGCGCTGACGGATCACAAACCGTTGGAACTCTATCACTTCGTCCGTGTAGTCTGACGGCAACTTCTGACAAACAGTCATCCCCCTTCGCACAGATAGGCCTTCTCGTCGCATAAACCTCATTACCCAGCCACGACTAGCTTTGAACTGGGTTTCGTGACGATGCGCTGCTTCATGCCCCTTCATTTGAAGCATATCGCACGTAACACTGCAACCATTGTTGCGCACTTCTCTAACATACTCCAGCACTTCCTCATCAATTTCGGGAAATTTTCCAGATTTCGGACCTCGAAATGCACGTCTGTGCGGGTTAGTGTTTTTCAACTTATTTTTAAGTTTCCGCCAGTCCTGAACTAATTTTTCGTTAACTGTGAATTCACGTTCTGCAGCTCGGTTCCCGTGTGTTTCAGCGTACGCTATCACTTTTAATTTAAAGTTCGCCATATAATTATTATATTTACCCATTGCGAACACCTATAAAAAACACAACTGAAGAACTGAAAAAAGCACAACTGGTCCGCGAAAATGTCTGACAAGGTACAGCTGTATTTCGAAATAAAGAATTCAAGAATGTGGCGGGACCCATATCAAATGACCATTGGCGAGCTCCGGTTACACAAGACATTGTCATTTATTCAGTCTAGTATTAGCCATTGTTTCCCGTCATGTTGTTCTAATATTACCGCCCGACATCCAATACCACTCGACAATGCAAAAACACGTCAGCAATATCGCCACAGTGTAAATATTCTTTTACCAAACTTATGTTAAGCGATTATAAGCAGTGAAGAATATGACCCGTTATTTCTGTATTATTATTTTCAACAGGGTCGGGGATGGGATGTTCTTTGTTTGAAATTCACCAGAGTGTAGACGCGTGTGTATGCCGGCTGGCCGGCTACCTGCCGCATGGCGTGAGTCATAGGCCTACGCACCGAAGGAAAGAGAGACTTCTTTCTTCAAACAAGGTCACAGCTGGTTAGCAATAGAGCTTGCGTACGATAGAAATACAGCAGGGTGTGTAGCGGACTGGCACGCAAATACAAATGTGCTATGCGCCAAGTACTTCATGAAATGTTATGAACCAAATTTTCATTCGAAAGGTAGAGTGCGACGAATATGCGAGGAAATTTTATAAACCAAATTTTCATTCGAAAAGTAGGGGTGCGACGATAACGCGCAGGCGACGATTATGCGTGGAAATATGGTAAGACCATTTCGTCAACCAATCGATGCTGTGACCCAATGGTGTATCAGTTACTTTTTCCAACCGGAGAATTCGGTTGGCATTTAGGAATGCTACATGTAGAGGAAAGACGATCGGACAAACTATTTCGTGTAACACAGTCACAATATTATGCCTACCCACTTTCTGTGAGGCGTGGATTCAGTCTTTTACATAGCAGTGGCAAGTTATTCCAGCAGTACATAGTCTATGCATATGAGAAGGTGGAAGGAGCACGACTAAATTACCTACGATGTCAACAGAAAGACTTGCGGGTTGAACTGTATCAGGGACTGCTGGATGCGATAGAAATTAGAGTCAAGTCAGAGATTGTTCGGATAGGTAAAATGATAATATTGCCTTCATCTTTCCAAGGAAGTCCACAATATATGTACCAAAATTATCAAGACATGGCTTTAGTTAGGAAATTTGTTTTTTCTCTTACTTTTACCTATAATCCCATGTGGCCTGAGATTTTAGACGCAATGCAAGACTTACAAAGGCCTGAAAACAGACCAGACATAGTGGTGAGAGTATTCAAAATGAAATTAACGGAACTTTTGGATGATCTTCTAAAAAAGGAACATTCTTGGAAAGGTTCAGGCTTATATTTACGTTTGTAGAGTTCCAGAAACGAGGGCTACCACATGCTCTATATTACTTACTCTCGGTTCATGTTCCAAAATGCGCACCAAAGATGACATTGAGAAGTATGTAAGTGCCGAAATACCTGATCCGAGCATCAATCCGAAGCTATTTCAAATAGTAACAATATGTATGATTCATGGCCCTGTAGTGTTATAAATAAACATTCGGCTTGCATGAAGGAAGATACATGTTGCAAAAACTTTCCGAAGGAGTCCAGAGAAATAACTGGAGAGAATGTAAACGGATATCCTATGAACAGAAGATGATTCACAACATCTTTTAAACTTGGTAAGTTCGACATTGATAATCGCTGGGTAGTCCCTTACAATCCGTTGTTATTAATGAAGTTCAATGCTCATATCAATGTGGAAGTTTGCGCCTCTGTTAAAAGTGTGAAATACCTATACAAATATGTATATAAGGGCCATGTTGCCGCATGCCTTAGGCTGGAAACAAAAACCAGGAGCGGGAACCTGGTGATGAAATTTTGACATTCCTCGATGGCAGATACGTAAGTGCTCCGGAAGCAATGTGGAGAATCAGCGAGTTCACCATGTCAGAGAAATCCCATACAGTAATTAGACTGCCAGTGAATTTTCATCAACGCAACAAATAGTTTTTCATTAAGGCCAGGTACACCAGGCGGTAGCAGGGGCTTCTTCAAAACAAATGATGCTAACTGCTTGGTTTGAACTTAATCAAAATGATGATCAAGCACGAATTCATACTTACGCAGATATACCAAATCACTATGTGTACGATAAACATAAAACAAAATGGAAGAAGCGTCAGCGTGGTGGACAAGGTGTAATAGGGAGAATGCCGGTAGTTAGTATGCACGATAGAGAAAGATACTTCTTGCGAATGCTGCTAATAAGAGTAAAGGGTGCCAAAAGTTTTGCTAGTATCAGGACAGTCAATGGAGTTCTATGCAAGACTTTCCAGGAAACATGTAAAAAACTCAGTCTTCTTCAAGGAGATAAAATTTGGCATGATACTATCCTTGAGGCAACTCTCTCTCATATGCCTAGTCGCTTACGGATGTTATTTGTCATTATCTGTGTTTTCGGAGAACCAGAAAATGTTCCTGAGATTTGGGATCAACATAAAGAAGCAATGTCTGAAGATTTTGTATGCAGATACTCTGAAGAAAGTGGCCCACAGTATGCACTCATTGAAATCAATGGCCTCCTTCACACCTACGGCTTAGATCTTAAGAAACTTAACTTGCCAGATGTAAAATGACACGATAACAGTCCATGAATGCATTAGTTTTATGTTTTAGAAGAGCAAGCTAGGGCTATCAGCAACAGACAAAAGCTTAATAAGGAGCAACTAAGGGTTGTAGATTCGATCTTTTGTGCCATATATGGCAACCCAGAAGAAACATTAAAACAAAACTGTTTAATTTTAGATGGACCGGCAGGATCTGGTAAAACATTTGTTTACTCTACATTGTTACATATGGAGTTGAACCTGACTAATACGTATATCAAGGGGAAGAAGAATAACTACTTGTAACTCAAGATTACTTAGAAATCAGACTTACACAACACATAACATATTTACAGTAAAACCAATGGAATAGACCTACATGTGTAAATCCTAGCAAACAATACATACATTAAGACAGAAAATTTAGTACTGTATTATTTTTGAACTTGGTCCAGCCTTAAAGAAATCAGATAGTTTGGCTTGTTTCACTTTTCTTGCATTAAGTGTATAAACCTCCTTTTGCAAACGTAGTAATGAATTCAAAGCATTTTCACTACAACTTTTCGCACTGATGTAACGCCTACACACATCGATTGCACTTAACACTTCACTTAGTTCAGGTGTTTCAAGATTCAAGTCGTCATCTCCATCTCCATCATTGTCACTATCGCTTGTAGCCGGTCCATCACCACCGCGTTGTTGGCATACATCAGCAATAATCTCTTCATCCCGTTGTACCCCACATACAGCCAGCTTATCATCGAAATGCACAAAAGTATCAAAATCTGCACCCTCCGGTAGCGTTAGCTCATTGTCAGACATAATTTCGTCCCCATAATCATCATTAGAGGCAGCCTCTTCCAGTAAGACACCAGCTTTGCGGAAACAGTTGCTGATTGAGGAGGATGACAATTGCTTCCAGGCAAACGAAATGAAGTCCATGGCTTGTAGTACATTAACGGGGAGAGTTTCATTTCCTGCTTCGCTCAGTGTTATTAAATGTAGAACCAGCATTCTTTTATAATGCACTTTGAAATTTGCAATGATGCCCAAATTAAGTGGTTGTAGAACACTGGTACAGTTAGGAGGGAAAAGTTCCACTAAGACATTCTCCAGAACGATTTGAGGTGGATATGCTGCACATCTATCCAGAAGAAGATCCATTTTTTTCAACCACTGTTCGATTAGAAGCATAGTCATCCAAGAATTTATGTTGGATTCATATTCCGTAGGTTTTATTTTCACACCCTTAAAACACCTCGGATTCTTCGATTTTCCTATCACAAGTGGAGGAAGTTTGTCCGATCCATCTCCATTGGTGGCAAGAAGAACTGTTATGCCAATTTTACTTTTCTTCCCCCCATGGCAGGAGTAACCTTTTTCAGCTAATGTTTTATTAGGAAGGAGACTGTAGAATAAGCCGGTCTCATCACAATTTTAGATGTTTGTAGGCTGGTAATCGCTTATGATACCCGGCAGAACCTCTTCATTCCAGTGTCGCACCGTGACGTCGTCTACGGTTTTCGATTCACCACAAATTTTTCTCCCTGTAATTCCATGACTATCTTTAAATCCTTGCAACCATCCTGACTTAAGGGGATTCACTACCGAGAAAAAATACTTTTTTTGAAATACACAATAAAAATGGCTTAACTATTTTTTTCTAGTGTGTATTAGGCTAACAAAAAATACAAAAATATGAAATGGCCAAAAAGTTGTCACATACAGGCTACAGCAAAGAAAAACTTTTTTTTACGTTTTTTCAGACCATATTTCAAAGTGATATATCTAAGAAACTATCCAACATATGGCACTGCTCATGGTCTCATTTTGAAGATAATGATCTAATCTAAATATTTAGGTAGATTTATCATGGTAGCATTAGTGGTTCCTAACATCATTGAGTAAACTTCAGACTTTTTTTTCAAAAAAAACATGCATATATATAAAATTATGTTTCTAAGCAACATATTCACCTAAAAATCTAATGCTACCTAAATATTTAGTAAAAGATCTACTGAATATGAGGTGAAAATATAAACTCTCTATCTCAATTGGTTCTCAAGATATATCGATTTTTGTCTGAAAATTTGTCGAAATTCAAACTTTCGGAAAACTGCGTTTGAAAGTAAACATATGTTCAACACTAATATTTCAAGTATATTTTTTAGTTTATGGTTGTGAAATAAATTTACACAATATATTAGGTCAAAAGCTTGTATTATACATCAATATTAGGTCACATTATCATATCAGTGTTCAGTAAAAAAAAAATATATACATCGTAAAATAAAACAAGAGTTCGGTCGTTGACGTTCAAAATTCACCGGCACCATACGTTTTCCCCTCCGCTTCTATTTTCCTGTTTTCTTCCTCGAGCTGTGCATGTCTCAACTTCCTTCTGTACTCTGTGAACTTCATCTTTTACGTTTCTGTGCCAATGCTAGTCTTTTATTGTCGAAGCGCTTGGCAATCTTGGCAGCGTTTTTTCCAGGGCTAAGACCAATTGACATTTGAAGATCAGATATTGCTTGCCTATAGCCAGTATTATACTGGCATACTGCTTCGCTCACCTGCATCTCTAGTTTTCTTTGAGATGAGAAGGTATTTTTTGGGACATTTTGTCCAAATCACGCCATGCAAAGTCTCGTTGGCGTTTTGTGTTTTTCCGGAGATGCACCTGGCGAGTAACGCGTCACTAGCAAGACGCTGGTATAGTGGTAGAATTTTGGCAACCACTCTCTCAGTCAACGGGGTTTTCACATTATCCTTGTGAAGGCCAGGTATTTCACCTTTGGTGATGGCCCGGTTGTAAAAACACCGTGATTCATTTCCCTCCGGGCACTTTTGGCGATTCGGTTTATCGTCAGTAGAGGAGCAATGGGACAGAGTTGCAAGGACAACATTTTTCATTTATTTTACATCTCCTAAATTGCTTTGAATTGCATTTCTATACTGTAGTAGGTAGTCAGTTTGTTCCTAGTTGTCAATTTCAAACTACCATATGACTTCCCTCCCAAGGTTTTGCCTTTTCCGGTGTTTTCCGAAACAATTTTACGGAGGCCGGTTCCAAGGCGCTTGGCTACATGGTTCAAACATTCTTCCTTTTCAATTGGAGTTTCATCCAGATTTAGATCTGTAAGGTGGCTAAATGTTTTAGAGTCACCATCTGACACTAATGTTGTGTAACGGAACCAGTGTTCCTCCGATCTTTTCCGTATGCGCTCCGCAGCCTCAGTCTCCATAAACGGCGAAGACCTATCATAGTTTTTTTCGCAATTAGGATTGTGCCTTTCAAACCATGCTTGAAATCTATCTGTTCCTGAACCCAGCTTCTTTTTCATTTTATCACAAACCCTGCAGTATTTGGATAAAACTTCATAGTCCACTACCAGACCGGTTATCACATCGATGCAGCAACCGACGCCATTTTTTTAGGTGAACTCTCGCTTCTGCCAGCTCCCATCGAAACTAACGGAAATGTTTATTAGGCCATGGTCATCTAAATCAGTATTGTTTATAATAGAATAAGCTTTTCTTACTTCTGTCCTTGCTTTTTCCAAGGATTAGTTTGCCGTCTTGATGTATTGTTTTTCCATTTGTCTCATTTGTTGATAATGTGTTACAGCTCATAGGCTTCATATTCATTGACATACTGAATGCCTCTAATCCCCTATGGCCTTTTCCTAAGCTACTAAAGGTTTGTACAACCCTTCGGCTTACATCGTACGATAAGCATGAAGTCGCGCCCTCATGTTCAACTGTTTTGTTAGACGTTTCAAAATTATTTTTGTAATCGCATTCTTGACACCATATATTAAAAACATGTGCATATCCCTTTGAAGGCATTTGAAGGACTTGAAGGTTCCCTGCACACTCAGGACAAGGAAATTTTTCCATAAAATTTGATAGTTTGTTTCCATCTACCAAAATATAGTTAGGCGCATTATCATCAAATGTGACTCCTGTGTTACAGCTATTGTAAAGCGCGAAGCCTGTAGGTTTATCGGGAACTTCGTTCTCATTATTAGAACGTTAGGTACCTGGTTCAGATGTACTTTGTACAGTAACATCATCATTGGGTAGTAACATAACCCACTTTCATCATTGATACCTGTGTCTGTATCAATACTTACAAGACTTGCAGGTTGCACCTCATACCGCTTTGCAATATTGTCCTTATTTCTTCTAGCAACATTTTTTCTTGTATTCTTGACTCTTCCCATATTTTATGGCATAAAACTGAACTAAACTTTACTCAAAACAAACAACCTGAAACTCAACAGCAGAATGACAGATGACAGAACACAAGTTGTTTTGTTTTTATTCTATTACTACTTCTTCTTCCCTACCAAAGAGTACCTAATGAAAATGAAACAGTACAATTATTGAATATGTGTATACAAGATATAAATATGTGGTTTACATATTTATAATGAAAATATATCAAAGAAATAAAGATTATGATGTTTTTAGCAAAAAATAAGGAATCTAGTAAAAATGTGAAATTTTGGCCATTGACGCCTATGCAAAAAATGTTATTTTTTTCATACTTAGGGTTAAGATATAGGTCTTAGGATACTATATTCTTGTTCAGTAGGTTCCAAATGACAAAAGGCAAAAAAAGTTTTTTTTAAATTTCATGATTTTTCACTATTTTCAGTGGTGAATCCCCTTAAGCCTTGAAATCAGCAGTGATACTAATCATGTCGCCACTAATTGGTAGAGCTGCAGCCCGCTTTTGCTGGAACCATGTGAAAAGTGCTTTCTCCAAATCTACGTACCTCCCTTCTTGCTGACGGCTGCACTTTGCTGATTTCGAACCCAGTTTTAAAAACACATCCAAAAATAGTGGTGTTTTTTTTTATATGACTGTACATAGCGTGGTATAAGCAATCCCTAAGTCTGAAGCAATTTCAGTTTTTGTTTTGTGCGGATTAGCGTCCACTTCTCGTATGAATTTTACTTTCTCATGTAGTGTATAACTTTTCCTTTTTGTGTTCTCCATGGCTAATCGAAAGCAACTGAATGATAAAAATTCATAACATCCGAGTTTTGCAGAGTGACATTGTAGACCCCTACTTACTGGCGGCGTAACAAAAGCCAACCGAGCGAGTTCCCTTTGCTCTCTATCTCGCTCCTCCTCTAGCTGCGTCATTTTTGACCTTCACAGTGCCGCTAAATATTAAGTTACCAGCCGAGTCGGCGGTTTCATCGCGGAAACAAACGAAAATAAATTTGTTTGAATATGAGAATTGTTTTTGTGTGGGCAATCTAGAGCATGTCCCACATAAGACAGAAACTCTGTGTTCTGTTTCAGCACCGAAACCCGACCGCTCTGTCTAGGCCGACAAGGAGTAAACTACATAAATACAGTACTGTAGTTTCTTTTATAACAACACGTGCTCATTAAATTACAATCAGGCTATGCAAAACTCAGGTGTATTTCACTGACACTTCATATGTATAACAGCGAATTACGTATAAATAGATTACGTATAAATAAGGTTAAATTAACAAGCTTTTAAATTACATTTTGCCAGGACCTAAAAGAAATTACATACAAATACTAAATACGCAGAACAGAGTTACGTATAAAGCAGGTTCAACTGTAATCAGAGCAAAAGGAGATCAAGCTACTCCAGTAATGTCTACAGGAATAGCAGCTACACTTCTACAAGGAGAAGAACTGCCCATTCTGTCTTCAAAATCCCTCCGATTCTCAATTCTAATTCTGCGTGCAATGTTACGCCACACACACCAGAAGCAACAGCCCTGTTGAGTACAAAATTAATTATTTGGGATGAAGCACCAATGACGCATGTGTACGCATTTTTAGCTGTGGACAGACTTCTCAACTATCTGACCAACTGTACTGAAGCAATCGGTGGTAAAGTCATATTACTGGGTGGTGATATTCAATAAGTCCGTCCTGTTATAATGAGAGGATCACGTTCTCTGACAGTTGCTAGCTGTTTGAAGCGGCATTGCCTCGGGAATAAATTCCATGTACTTAAACTCACCCAGAACATGTGCGCTTTAAATTCTGAAAAAGAATTTTCAACATGGCTTTTAGAAATAGGAGAAGGCAAGACTGGGGTGGAAGTTGCGGTACCATCTACATGCTATCCAAAAATACGAGATTCAATTGAACAGGAAGTCGGTGGTCGACTATATACTGTATGAGAAAGAACTAAATAAGAACATCACGGACAACAAGGTTATACCATCGGAGAACCTGGATAGCGACCATCGATTGCTGGTAATGAACCTGAGAGGGAGTAAGGAGAAGAAAGGGACTGAGAACCAGGAAAGACGTATAAGGATATGGAAACTGAAAGAAGGGGATAGAAGGGTCGAGTACCTCAAAATGGTAAAGGAAGGAATTCCAACAGATGAAGAAAGAGGGGTGGAAGAGGAATTGGCTAGATTTAAGAAGACACTAGTAGGTGCAGCAGAAGCAGTATGTTGGAGGACAAGTAGTAAGAAGAGGTGGAAGGAAACACCATGGTGGAATGAGAAGACAAAAGATATAGTAAGGGAAAAGAATAGAGCCTTTAGGAGGTGGTATCAAAATAGGACGGTAGAGACAAGGGAAGAGTACCAGGAAAGGAAGAAGGAGGCGAAGAGAGTAGTGGCTGAGGAGAGAAGAAAGTGGATGGAAGAGTGGACAAAGATGATGGAGGTGGATAGTGAAGGTACAAAAAAGGTCCTGAATGGGATGGTAAAAAATAAGAGGTGGAAGGATCCTACGGATTATGTTGGAATGGTGAAGAAAAGGGGACAAGAGATAGAAAATAGGGAAGAACTGAAGGAAATGTGGAAAGAATATTTTGAAGAACTTCTGAACCCAAATGGAAAGGATGGTGAGGAGGAAGAAATCGGGGAAGAGGAAGATGAACTGCAAACAGAAAAGGACTTAACATGGAAAGAAGTGGAAGATGCAGTGAACAAGATGAAAGGAGGGAAGGCACCGGGTGTGGATGAGTTGAGTGTGGAGATGGTGAGAGCAGCAGGAGAGGTGGGGATACAGTGGTTGTACCGAGTGATGAGGACAGCATGGAAGGAAAGGAAGACCCCCAGAGGACTGGAAAAAAGGAATAATTGTCCCGATCTTCAAGAAAGGTAGTAGAACAGATTGCAGAAACTATCGGGGATTAACACTGATGAGTCATTGTGCAAAGATCTTCGGGAAAGTTTTGGAAAAGAGAATTAGGACAAGGATAGAAGGAGGGATGAGGGAAGAACAACATGGCTTCAGAGCAGGAAGGTCCACAGTGGATTTGATTTTTGCTGTAAGGCAGTTACAAGAACAGCACTATGAGTATGGAACAAATCTACTGATGGCCTTCCTGGACATTGAGAAAGCATATGACAGTGTATGCAGAAACAAAGTATGGAAGTCCCTGGAGGATCGAGGAGTAGAGAAATGGACTATAAAGAGGATAAAGGAGATGTACAAGGGAAGCATGAGCTGTGTGAAAGTGGGAGGAGAGAGATCAGACTGGTTGGAACAGAGAAACGGTCTGAAACAAGGAAGTGCACTGTCACCGTTACTTTTCATTGTGGTGATGGATGACATACCGTATTTACTCGAATACGACCCGCCCCCAAATAAGACCCGCACCCTGATTTTGAAGAACAAAATTTAAAAAAAAAAAAATTTTACTCAAAATTATTTACTATCTTAACTAAATAAACAGAATAGCATTTATCCAAAATAGTTTCCAACAGTTCTGAAGTCGTCCTAAAATAACACACATCAAACGATTAAAAATACAAATAAAAGTACACAAACACTTCATTCATCGTCATCAGAAGTACCAACTTCGGAACTTTTATCACCATCACTTTCCCACTAAATGTCGTCATCACTGCCATCCATAGCATTCGAAATACTACATTTCTTGAAGCTCTTCCGTATGAGATCTCCAGAGATACGATTCCATGCCGTCAAAATCCACGAACACAGCAGCTGAACTTTTGGGCGCTGAATACGACCAGTTGGAGTTGGTGTGTGCTTATCGGCCACCATCCGCTCCGTATACAGCTGTTTCAAGGCTGCTTTGAACGGGCGGTTCACGCAGACATCCAGTGGTTATAGCATAGACGTCATCCCGCTCAATCACGAATACATGACTCGTCAATATCATATTTCCTACCGGGCACGATTTCCAATAACTTCAGCTTCCCTCACAACTTTCAATTTCTCACTCACAGTAAATGACCGCAAACGTTTCGTAGCATTCATGTTTACACTCGGAGAAAGTGCGCGTGACTGTATGACGCCGCGTGCTTACGGTAAAACAAAGTTATAGCCGGATGAAGGCTAGCACCATCTAGCGGATACTAGCAACACCCGATATCGCGCGCGGCGGGCAATTTAGATCTTTCAAATTTGGATGACTCAAATAAGACCCGGGCAATTTAGATCTTTCAAATTTGGATGACTCAAATAAGACCCGCACCCCAATTTTTCACATCCGAATTTGTTTAAAAATGTGCGGGTGGTATTCGAGTATAAACGGTAATGACCCGAGTGGCACAAGTAATTGGGGAAGGAAAGATGAAAGCAATGGTGTTTGCAGATGATTTGATGATTTGGGGAAACAAGGAGGAGGAGGTACAGGAACAGTTGGACGAGTGGGAAGGAATAATACAAGGATATGGGATGAAATTTAGCATAAATAAGAGTGAGATGGTGATCACAACAAGGAAGAAGGAAAGAACCACAACGGGAATAACAATTGGTGGGGAACAGCTGAAGAAAGTGGAGAGTTTCAAGTGTCTGGGAAGCCTGATACAAGATAATGGAAGAAACGATAGAGAAATAAATGAGCGGGGGAGGCAGGCAGAAGCATTTCGGAGGAGTGTGAGAAGCATGTTATGTAGCAAGGATGTCCCTCAGAACAGCAAAAAGATCATATATCGGACGTACTATGTCCCTATCCTGACGTATGCCTCGGAGACCTGGGTTATCAGGGTGTCGAGCGATGACCTTTCTTCAAATTCCCGTATAATTCCCGTATTTCCCGTACGAAAATCCACCAAATTCCCGTATATTATAGAACCCTCTAAGACTAGAGTTCGCATACCGAATGGCTGAAAAATGAATCATAAAGCGCGAATTAAGATTTTCTGGCGTAAGTGTAACTGTATTTTTGGAGACACTTCCGCACTTGGTGATGGCGAGATTTAGGCCTAATCCGTAGCGTGAGCAAAGCGCGCGCGGGCGCGAGTGAACTCTCTCGCAGATGGGATGAGATGCTATGAACGCAAATAAAATACCGTTTACCTGAGAAGAGCTGATATAAACGACTGTTTTACAGGGGAGGGTTGAGAGAGTAGAGAATAGGAGTGTCGCAAAATAAATATTTACAGGAAGTGACTGAATTGTATGGTACTGTAACCGTATACGACCGTATAGAGCTTCCACGAGTTAAAATGGCACCGAAGCTTATGCATAGCGAACTTCCGGTCCGCGAATCTCCATTTGATTTTCATTGGCAGTGAATCGTTCGTGATTATCTTCTTTATTATTTCGGATGGTGGGTTTGTTTTTAGGCTTTCAACTTATGAAATAAGAACTAGAGGGTTGACCTTTCATGAATATTCCAATGACAAGTGTCTCCTAGAAGAGTAATTAGTAAAACTTCGCATCAGAGACGACCATAACAAACGGCTTGCCTACCAAGTGTGCGATTTGCACATTTCAAACGGCAGTGGTTTAACATATCTTATAGACTACAATAATTAAGTTGGTGCAAATTAAATATGTTATATGTGAGAATATTATTATTATTATAATCCGGTTGTTATATTCATTAACGTGACCCGTTTAAATGCTAAATTGTGACGGATGCTACGAGTTATAGGCTATTCGCCGTACCGGTAGGCCTAATATTTACAAACAACGCATCGTTCTTCTTTAATATTTATTTAATCATTATATTTATAATAGCCTATCTATTAACCCTTATTTAATCATTTTATAATTCTATACATATTCCAGGTATTGGAAGAAAGCGACATTTGATAGCACATGCGGTTCCACCTTAAAATCCAACCGTGCCCAGTTTTCAGTACCTATGGAAAATATTACCGTAAGTTAATAAACCAAACAACTGGCGACAATTTTTTTTTTAAATGCTCATTTACATCTTCACCCTAGTCTACGTAAAGTACCATACGGTAATCACTGAAAGGGTAGGGGGGTTATGACCTCAATTTCACAAACGAACGAACCTCATTTTGCATGAATTATGGGACCCGAATCCTAATGGAGGTATGGATCGTCTGCATTTGGAAACATGTTAGTCAATAATTTAAAAACAAGATGCCAGAAAACTAAATACAAAAAGCTGCGTGCCTACTACGGTGTAAAGTTGCTCCGTGAAAAAAAAAAAAAAAAAAAAAAAAAAATATATACACCTCGCCAAGATTATACGACGTGCATACAGTTAAATACTATCATCCAATTGGAGAAACACTTACTTTGTTACGATCTTATAAGCAATTCAAACATAAACTGATGTAATTTACGGGAAAATGTGCAACATTTAGAGACTACGAGTGTTGTATGTGGCACAACGTTAGCGGACATTTCGCATCATTAATACATAAGGAATGAACACATGCAGAACTTTCTCACTGCACACAGCTGAAGATCATCATTCTTGGTGCATTTTACGTTCTCTTAACAACAATAATTTGCTTAGTTACAAGCAAGGAAATTTGTAGTACACAGTTCCCATTACTTCCATTACCTGACTACTAAACCAGAAGCTGGCAATGCATAACCATACGCCGGTGGCGCGTCCTATGGCAAATGAAAGATCGAAAGAAAATTTAAGCTCTATAGGAGCCCGGAACAAGGCGATACAATTTTCTACACTACTGAAAATAGTCAAAATACCCTTTGTAATAATGAATAATAATTTTGGGGGTCATGTAGTAATAGATGTTACCCACTCGCTATCCCTTTTTATATCACGACTTTTATAGTAAAATTGGAGGTATGTCCGCTAGTACACGCGTAAATTATGGGACAAACACAGTATTGCCCACCCCGTGCATTCGGTACTGACAGCCTTCCTGTCACTTTGCCCCGCTTTTCCTCTCCGCAATCCCCGGTCGTCACATAACAAGTAGGAGTCCTCGCAGCACGACCTGCCTTTGATGAGACGGTCGCGCAGCAGCAAGGGGCCAGCAAGAGGGGTTATAATCTCAAACAACAACTTCGTTGGTGGCAAGGCCTGCGGATTTGCATTTCGGACATTCGACCCGATTGCGAGGAAATGTAGGAAAATTATAAAATGTTATTCTAGGCAATGCTGACACCATCACATGGTTATGAAAGCCGGACGTCCTCGGAAATGGAAAATATCTTACTGCTGCAAATACATGATTCAACTTATTGAAAGGGTTAAAACGGATTATTATAGGTAATTTACCGTAGAATTCAATTAGACCATCAGTTGAATTTTTACCAATTATTATATTCATTTGGGCCCCTTTTTTTTTCAAAGACCAAAAACATTTAAAAACATCAAAACGTAGAGAGATATAAAAATATGATAAGGGGTAAAAATGTTGCTAATCACTGAGATCATACACCAGTATATTTAACATTTTTCGATACGACCAACCGTTTCCGAGATATATCGATTCCAAAAAAGTTTGAAATTCAGGGCCCCCAAAACGATCCGGCCCTGCACCTTTTCTAACGTTCGACAGCAGATTTCCTCACAGGGTCCAACTCTTTCACAGCTCAAAATTTCAGCTCGATATCTTGAAAATTGTGACCTGCACTTCGCTAAACCCAACAATTTCACGCACAATGGACATTTTCAGGGCCCCAAAAAACGAAAACGGTGAGAGATATCAAAAAATCGGTTTGAGTAAAAAAGTTGCATACCGCGGAGATCTTACACCTGTGCATTTAACGTTTTTCGATACGACCAACCGTTTCCGAGATATATCGATTCCAAAAAAAAGTTTGAAATTCAGGGCCCCCAAAACGATCCGGCCCTGCACCGTTTTTAACGCCCGACAACAGATTTCCTCACAGGGTCCAACTCATTCACAGCTCAAAATTCCAGCTTGATATCTTGTAAATTGCAACCTGTACTTCGCTAAACACAAAAATGTCACGCACAATGGACATTTTCAGGGCCCCAAAAAACGAAAACGGTGAGAGATATCAAAAAATCGTTTTGAGTAAAAAAGTTGCATACCACGGAGATCTTACTCCTGTACATTTAACGTTTTTCGATACGACAAACCGTTTCCGATATATATCGATTCCAAAAAAAAAGTTTGAATTTCAGGGCCCCCAAAACGATCCGGCCCTGCACCGTTTTTAACGCCCGACAACAGATTTCCTCACAGGGTCCAACTCTTTCACAGCTCAAAATTTCAGCTTGATATCTTGAAAATTGCGACCTGTACTTCGCTAAACCAAAAAATTTCACGCACAATGGACATTTTCAGGGCCCCAAAAAACGAAAACGGTGAGAGATATCAAAAAATCGTTTTGAGTAAAATAGTTGCATACCGCGGAGATCTAACAACTGTACATTTAACGTTTTTCGATACGACCAACCGTTTCCGAGATATAGCGATTCCAAAAAAAAAGTTTGAAATTCAGGGCCCCCCAAAACGATCCGGCCCTGCACCGTTTTTAACGCCCGACAACAGACTTCCTCACAGGGTCCAACTCTTACACAGGTCAAAATTTCAGCTCGATATCTTGAAAATTGCGACCTGTACTTCGCTAAACCCAAAAATTTCACGCACAATGGACATTTTCAGGGCCCCCAAAAACGAAAACGGTGGGAGATATCAAAAAATCGATTTGAGTAAAAAAGTTGCATTCCGCGGAGATTTTACATCTGTACATTTAACGCTTTTCGATACGACCAACAGTTTCCGAGATATATCGATTCCAAAAAAAAGTTTGAAATTCAGGGCCCCCCAATAAGATCCGGCCCTGCACCGTTTTTAACGCCCGACAACAGACTTCCTCACAGGGTCCAACTCTTACACAGGTCAAAATTTCAGCTCGATATATTGAAAATTGCGACCTGTACTTCGCTAAACCCAAAAATTTCACGCACAATGTACATTTTCAGGGCCCCAAAAACGAAAACGGTGAGAGATATCAAAAAATCGTTTAGAGTAAAAAAGTTGCAGACCGCGGAGATCTTACACCTGTACATTTAACGTTTTTCGATACGACCAACCGTTTCCGAGATATATCGATTCCAAAAAAAAAGTTTGAAATTCAGGGCCCCCCAAAACGATCCGGCCCTGCACCTTTTCTAACGCCCGACAACAGATTTCCTCACAGGGTCCAACTCTTTCACAGCTCAAAATTTCAGCTCGATATATTGAAAATTGCGACCTGTACTTCGCTAAACCCAAAAATTTCACGCACAATGTACATTTTCAGGGCCCCAAAAACGAAAACGGTGAGAGATATCAAAAAATCGTTTAGAGTAAAAAAGTTGCAGACCGCGGAGATCTTACACCTGTACATTTAACGTTTTTCGATACGACCAGCCGTTTCCGAGATATATCGATTCAAAAAAATGGGATGAAATTCAGGGCCCCAAAAAAAGGTCCGGCCCTGCACCGATTTTAACGCCCAACAATAGGGTTCGTCACAGGCCCAATCTCTTTCACCGTACCAAATTTCAGCTCGATATCTTGAAAATTGCGACCTGTACTTTGCTAAACGCAAAAACGTCACGCACATACATACATACAGACTTTTTTTGAATTTTTTTTTTTTAGACTCCCATTCGATTGGAATAGGTTTGTTCAGGGAGAAACCTCTGTCTAGAGCTGCATTGTTGTGATACAAAGCCGGTATCATTTTAACGAAGCTTGTGAGATCGTTTTTGGCTGGAACTGAGGAAGGTGCTGAAGCCACTAATTCAGACCACAACACGTCGAGCCGTGGCTCTTTTCCATCGAACTGCTTCCAACGCGCAGTGACGGAGGGCAGTCTCAGAAGTGCGGAGTAGATGCTCTTGATGCGGTCAGCCATTGTGCCAGAAAGCAAATTCTTCTGATCACAAAGAATTTCCAGGGCAATGACGATCCTAACTTCTTCCAACTTAGGAGTCTCAGTGACCACTATAGGTTCTAGGCAGGAAATAGCACGGGTCTCTTGTGGGCAGGAGTTGACCGCTCTTTGATTTTTCAGCCATAGGATACAAATGTACAATTCTCGGCAGTTGGTGCGAAATTGCAGCACATCCGCGTCTGGACTTTTCTGAGATCTTGAGCTGTTAGCTTCTTTAAGGGCTGCTCTTGTCGAGAAACCCAGGTGTCCTCTGTGAATAACAAGGCGGACTGATTCCTGTATGTCATTGTCAGCAACGAGCGCGGCGCGCGTAGCCCTGCGCGGAGAGGGTACGGCCGGCGGTCGGCCAGGCAAAGCATGCATTCGACGTTGGCTGGGTTATCATCCCGCTTAGCGCTCTATCGGTGGCGCAAATTGCGGGTGGCACCGCGGTCTGCAGGCGAAATAGAAGACTGAGCGGGAGGACTCGACCGAGCGTTCGGGGGCTAAGAATTCCGGCATTATGATACTTTTTAAGATTTCCCGTATCAAGAGCGAATTTCCCGTATAATTCCCGTATTTTTCCCGGGTCACTAAAATTCCCGTATAATTCCCGTATTTCCCGTATCGCTCGACACCCTGGTTATGAAAGGAAGGGAGAAGAGCAAAATACAGGCCAGTGAGATGAGGTTCTTGAGAAGCAGTATTGGAACTACAAAGATGGACAGAATAAGAAATGAGAGGACCAGAGAATTAATGAAGGAGGAACTATTACAGGATGGTATAGAGAAATCTAGACTTAGATGGTTTGGACATGTAAAACGAATGGAGGAGAAGAGGATACCCAGGAGAGTACACGAGACGAAGTGGGAAGGAAAGAGACCGAGAGGAAGACCGAGAGACAGGTGGCGGAAGGGGGTGGAAGAAAGCGTGAAGAAGAGAGGAGAAGACTGGACAAGGGTGGAGGCTGAGAGATGGTGGGAAGACGGAAGACGTTGGAGAGGCTTGTATTCCAAACAGACCCGGCCAGTGGCTGGAAACTGTGCAAGATGATGATGATGAATTGAACAGCTATATGGTGATTTTGATTTTACTGCAGTCACCCCACAGGAGCTTAAAGGAAGAACTATTCTTACGGTCGCCAATGAAGCATCGCTTGAACTGAACAATCGAGTACTTCAGCGTTTACTTGTAGATGAGGTAGTCTACGTGAGTGTAGACTGTATTGTGAGAGCATGCGCAAGATCACCTGGCTTACCCTGAAGAATTTTTGAACAGTCTGACACCAACTGGCATGCCTCCACACAAACTTAAGACTTAAGAAAGGTGCTATCATCATGTCTTTAAGAAATATTCTACCCTCAAAGGGGTCTGCAATGGGACGAGGCTAATAGTTAACGAGTTACAACATAATATCATATAGGCAACTATTATGGATTCTGATGAGAGAAATAGTTTTCATACCCAGGATAACCCCTATGCCCTCTGATACGAACATGCCTTTTAAATTTAAAAGAAGGCAATTCCCAGTACGTTTGGCTTTCTCAATGACAAAAAATCAATCTCAGGGTCAGACTTTCCATAAAATCTGCCTTTACTTGACAAAACCCGTCTTTACTCATGGACAGCTTTACGTAGCCCTTCCAATGGTAAGATCGTTTAGCTCGCTATCTGTTGTGACACCAAACAACAAAATAATCAACTGTGTCTTTAGAGAAATTTTTGATAGATAAATTCAAAAGTATCTTAACAAAATGCATTATCTTGGAAGAAATGGGATTTGGCTTCATAGATAAAACTCTGTACATCTCCCTCAAGAACTACTGTATGTGAAAGAAGTCCTGGTTGTATCCCAACTGTCCTCTGTGAAGTTATTATTTCACAGCCCAGTTGGATCTTTCCTTCCTGCACTGGTATCAACATATTAAGTTTGTGAAGTTTTATTTCGTAAATAAATGTAATGTTACTAATAGCTCGAGCCGTTCCTTACATTAGACTGTCATTGCGTAGATACTCTACGCGGGCTCCGCTAGTATTCTAATAATGTTTGATAAACCAGGTATGACAGGCAGCTAATACCCACAGTCTGGGCCAAATCGAGAGAATCTGTCAATAAATTCATAAACAAAATTTCAGACTACATGTCCTCAACTACTACATTCTAAGAGACATAAACAGAAAATATTGTTTAATTAATTTAAATTTAGAAGATTGCTGAGGAAGGTCACACGATTTGACTGAAACATGTCCTGAAAAAGTATTAGATGTAATTTGTGTTGATAAGTGGAAATAAAAACAAAGTTGAAAGCGTAAAAGACATCAACACTGACCACAATGACAAGTTTTATAGTTATGTATATAAATTATGTGGGTAGAAACCCCAAAACCCAAAGCAGTACTAAAATGGGGGTTACTAGGGCAAGGTGGTGGGCCATAGACCCATTCACCAGATTCTGTTGCACCATTAGTGTATGCGTGCATGTTATCCATCTTGATATATTATTAAAGATCATCAGTTAAATAGGAATGCTAAACAGAAACTGAGATTAACAAACATATTGTACTATAACATATCATGAGTTAAATACGAATACTAATCAGAAACTGACATCAACAAAAATATCGTTGGCAGCAATATTATCATAAGCTTGCACATTTAAAGAATTCAAAGGTTTGCTAATTTTACACATCTATATTTTCATTCTGTTGCGTGAGTAGTGTTGGGATTCGTATAATGGATAAATAGTGATCGTGAATGTGTATTAATCCATCTTTCCATATCATAAAAGAACTTTAAACAGAAACAGACATTAACAAAAGATCTTCGACTTTTCCACTGAAATCGTTACTGCTCGGCTTCCTTTGATCATAAATTATTTTCTACAGAAATCAACCTCGAGATATCCTTTACACAATGGTGAAAACCGCATCAAAATCCATCCAGTGGTTCTCGAGTTTACCCGTAACATCCAAGAATCGGGGACTTTGTTTTATACTAAGTAGAGATGTATTCAAACATATTTGAATACATTATAGATATAGTAAGTCAATACGTAATTTTCAGAATATTGAACCAAAATGGTTTATGTCAAAGGTTAACTCACTCCACTCGACATATAATGTAATAACAAAGTAATGCAGAGTTTATACAAGTGCTATAGACTAACGGAACAAAAATTTCGTATAAAACTTTTGACGCGTTACAAGTTCCATCAAGAACTTACCTAACTTCATTGTACTTACTGTGAGTGTTGTATAAAGATCTGCCAAACTCAATTAAAGCCTAAGTGAACAGGTCTGATGATGAAAACCTGATGAACGAAACATGTCATTCAATTAATTTTCCTCCCTATTCGCTGAAGAAGTATGTTAAGAAGAGTATAAATAATTCATGTAATATTATCAGGTATTAGGTTGTAAAAATAATCCAATCAAATTGGCAACAATTTGTGCTGATCAATTGAAAAGCATTTCTGTTAATACATTCCTTAGGCAACACTGAAAATGACTCCTAACTCTTCAATTAATTCATTAGAAACATAAAGCATGATCAGAAATTTAACAGTCACTGAACTTTTAGGGCATCACAGACACAAGTAAATACATAATTTCAAAAATCCTACACAGACTGCTATCATTTAAAAAAATATGTATTCCAAGCACCCTAGAATGCATATAAAAGCGACCCCTTATTGTCTCATTCACAGAGCTCCGAACCCACTTTCCTCTGTAGAATATTAAAAGGAATTAAATATCATCAACTAGCTAGTTATAAAAATAAGCTACAATTGCAATTATATTAATTCGAGACTATATTGCCCTTCAGATTATCTGTGAACCGAGTTTCCTCCATGATCCCCTATTCATGGCCAGCACTGTGGCCTCCTCTGCTTCTCCTCCTCTCACCTTGAAATTGTTTAACACTGAATCTAACCACAGTCTCCTAGGTCTACCTCCACATATAGCCAAGTCCATTTATCTCCTAGGTAATCACTCCTCCCCCATTCATGTTGCATGACTACCATTTGAGTTGGCCCATACAAACAGCTTCATCTAATGTGTTAATTTCTAACTTACCCTTCATTTCATTATGAGTACCCTCCTCCCATTGCTCCCCTTTAAGTGTCCCAGCAAATGGTCCATACATAAAATAAACAGTAGTGGTGAAGATTACAGCCTCGTCGCACTCCTGTAACAAATTTAAACCCAACAAAGAACTCGTCCTATAATAAACTCTCGCTGCAACATATCAACTTTGCAAATTTATAGAACATAATATCCCATATTAATTTTGAGGAAACCATGCATGACAGTGTTGCCAACATGATTCTATGAATGCTGAGAAGTTCAATGTTTAACTGTACAGAAATTCCATAGAAACAAATGGACTTCAATAAAACTTTGTATGTGTAATGTATGCTTTAATACTGCACCCATGGCCCTGGTTCAGTCATGTCATTTGAAAGTTTGAATGTAGCGGCACGCGCAGACTTTCAAACAAGCCCCGCTTGGAAGTGAGCTAGTCCACTGATAGAGCACGGAGTCACAGCCAATGGCAAGTAACCGAAAAATCCAGAAAGATTAATGATTCTTATCTAGTTGCATAGCAGAGAAGAGAACCACACTATAAAATAGCCACTAATTTTATGACTTTTTGGCAAAAAGAATCAAGTAAATCGCACAACGCGTTGAGGAGATATTAATGATAAAAGGTGAAGGGTATTACGTCATTGAGATCAGATGTCACGCTGCTGGACAGTATAAATCAGCGATCGGAATCTCTGTAGTCACTTCAGTGCAGTGCAGCTCAGCTCACGAGTGGAACGATACAATGCCCTTAGTGCGCCGGATGTGATACCACCCACCGAACATCTGACTCTAGAATATTCCAGTATAGTGCGGAGTGCTGCTAGGCCATGCACGACCCAATTGGGAACTCTGAAGGTTCGAGAACATTGTATTTGTGCGGAACATCGAATTTGTGTGGAACTTTGACTATTAAGCTGAACAAGTGAGTGACATAATATTATATAAGTTGCTTGGACTATTACACTGTATTTGAAGTGGAGTTATTATTATCATTAGTGGAGAGATGACTAGTGAACAGTGAGCATATCCCATGCTGTGGATAGGCTTAACTCTTAGAATACCAGAGAGCGCAAAAGCGTTCCTTGTTGTGTTAGCGAAAACAGCCAGGAACGCACTAGTGCTCCTCAAGCAGGCACTTTTATATATGCTTGTAGTTCTCAGTTTTCCAACAGATCGCAGCACAAAGCAGATGATCCAGAATCGGAAAAGCCCGCAGTTCCTAAATCTACCACAACTATCGCGGTAATAGCTTTATTTACGGAGATATATTTTAGAAAGCGCCCACTATTTTGTTCACCACGCACCGTTGTTAGTACGAATATGGCCCCAGCCACGCGGGATGTGTTCGTAAACGATGATGATTTAGCAGAGTATATAAATGGAGCGCGTGCCGATGATGATTACATAGAGTCTGATGAAGAAAAGGAAGCTTGTAGTTTAACGTGACCGTTTATCTCGCGATCATAAGCCACGGGACCTCCATTTTACGTGGAATCCGAACCACAGGACATGGCATTTCACATCGAAAATCTCACATGCATTGACCGGGAATCGAACCCGGTCCGCCTTGGTGAGAGGCATACAGCTTGACCGCTGAGCCACCACGCCCCCACAGTCTGATGAAGATGTAGCAATATCAGGGCCGTGTAGTAATGATGTTGGTGATTATATTTCTGAGACAGGAAGTGAGAGCAGTGATGACATTCCGCAGTGCCATAAACCTCGTGGTATTGTCATTAGTGAAAGTGACAATTTTACTGATTCGGAGAGTGACGGCGACGCAAATGAAGACGGTGTAGGCGGTAATGACAACAATGCCTATGTACCTAATACAGGGTTTAGTGAAGTTCCAATTTATAGTGACCGTCGGTTCGAACCCTCCCCGCAGTATCTCGAAACACCAGGTCCGAAACACGCCCCTCCCGCCGATGCAGAGCCTGTGCAGTATTTCAACCTGTTCTTTACAGTCATCATCATCATCATCATCATCATCATCATTTCCCTTATCCAGCTCCTGCCGGGTCGGGGTATTTATGGCACTTCTCCACTTTCCTCTTTCCTTCCACAATTCTTCTTCCACGATCTTGTCCCAGTCCAGATTTCTTTTTCTCAAGCTGTTCTTCACTGAATCGATCCACCTTGTTCTAGGTCTTCCCCTTGCTCTCTTGCCCTTGCACTTGGCCTCCAGCATCTGTCTTGGTATTCTATTTTCCTCCATCCTCTTTACATGTCCAAACCACCTTAGTTTATTCTTCTCAATTCTCTCATTTAGTTTTCCCATCCCAACTTCCTTCCTAACATCTTCATTCCTCACTCTGTCTTTCCTTGTCTTACCTATCATACTTCTTAGGAATTTCATTTCACTGGCTTGGATTCTACTCTCTTGCCTGCTCGTCAGGGTCCAAGTCTCAGCTGCATACGTTAATATGGGTACATAGTACATTTTATACATTACCTCCTTGCTTTTCCTTGGTACTTCCTTATCCCAAACGAGTTTTCTTACACTTTGATAGAATGCATTGCTCTGCTGTACCCTCCTGCCAATCTCCATGTCCAACCTACCAGTTTGCATCAATTCACTTCCTAGGTATTTGAACGTGTCCACAATTTCCAAACTCTGACTTCCAATTTTCACAGTGCCCTTACCTTGTCTTTCCCCTCTTGTCATCACCATGGTCTTGCTTTTCTCTATACTGATTTTCAGGCCATACTTCTGAATATTTCCGTTCAGTGCATCTAGTTGTTTTTGCACTTCTTCGGTGTTCCTTCCCCAGACCACAATATCGTCTGCAAATAATAGTAACTTCATTTCTTTATGTCCATATGCTTCCTTTGTTTCCTTTACAATTTCATCCATTACCATTATGAATAAAAGAGGTGACAGCACACTCCCCTGTCTTAGTCCAGTCTTGTTCCTAAACCAATCTGTCTTTCCAACTGGGGTCAGTACCCTGCTAACACAGTTGTTGTACATTGCTTGCACCATTTCCAACATTTCTCTTCCCAGTCTCTTCTTAATCATGGTTTCCCACACCTTCTCTCTGGGGACACTATCATATGCCTTTTCTAGATCTATGAAAGTCATGATCAAATCCTCTCCATATTCCCAGTTCTTTTCCATCACCTGCCTCAAGCTAAAGATTGGGTCCACTGTGGATCTTCCACTCCTGAAGCCATACTGTTCCTCTTGCAACTCTCCTTCCACCTTTCTTCTCATTCTTCTTTCTAATATCCTTTCCAGTATTTTTACTATCTGTGATATAAGGGTGATCCCTCTATAGTTATCACACACTTTCTTGTCCCCTTTCTTAAACAATGGTATTATTAGCCCTTTCTCCCAGTCTTCTGGTACACATTTCCATTTCCACACACACTTTAGCAGTCGATACAGCCACTGCATACCAACAGGTCCAGCAGCCTTTATCATTTCCACACTGATTTCATCCACCCCTGTTGCTTTTCCCATCTTCATTTTCTGTACTGCTAATTCCACCTCCAGCATTGTTATATCATCTTCTGTTATAGAGTCGTCAGGCTGTGTCAATTCGATCTCACCAGTACAATTGCTCACATTCAATAGCTTATCGAAATACTCCTTCCAACGTCCCTTTATCTCTTCTGGGTGTGTTAACAACTCTCCATCTTCCTTTTTCACCAGCTTTGTAGTAACTCTTTCTTTCCTCTTACTTCTTAGAAGCCCATACAGCATCCTTTTACTGCCACTTACATCTGTTTCCATTCTTCGTGTAAATTGTTCCCAACTTTTCTTCTTTTCTTCTCCTACCACTTTCTTACACCTCCGTTTGCTGTCGTGATACTTCCTTTTGCTTTCTTCTGTTTGATCTCGGTTCCATTCTTTCCATGCAGACTTCTTTTCTTTCACTGCTTTCCTCACTTCCTCATTCCACCACGGTGTCTCCTTCTCTTTCACTCTTGTTGACGTCCTACCACAAGCACTCTCTGCTGCACCAGCAAATGCCTTTTTAAAGTGGGACCATTCCTCTTCTACATTTTCCACTTCAGTAACTGGGATTTGTTGCTTCAATCTCTCCTGAAAATCTTCCTGTACAGCTTTGTCTTTCAATTTCCATACTTTTATTTTACTTTCTCTGATCTCCTTTAGGTTTACCAATTTTCCCCATCTAAATTTTGCCACCACAGCTCTATGGTCCCCATCAAATGCTTCTCCTGGTAAAGCTGTCACATCCATCAGCTTTCTGCGATTTGTCCTTTCCACCAGGAAGTAGTCAATTACTGATTTTGTTCTTCTATCACCCCACCCACATCTCGTAATTTTCCTGCTGTTTTTCTTCCGAAACCATGAATTACCCACTATCAGTCCATTCCTTTCACAAAAGTTTACAAGTTCCTCTCCTTCCCGGTTCTTTTTCCCATATCCATATGGTCCAACGACTTCTTCCTTTCCTTGTCTCTCATTTCCGACTTGTGCATTCATATCTCCCATGATCACCACTTCTACATCTGAGATTACTCTTTCTACATCCTCCAGGAATACTTCAATATCTTCTTCTCTGTTTCCAGTCTGTGGTGCATACACTTGTATGAAGTCCATCACGTCATTCTTCATCTTCATTCTAATTTTCATTATTCTGTCACTCACACACTCTACCACTTCAACATACTCCTCCAGTTGTTTCGAGGTTATCATTCCCACGCCATTTTTTGCCTCTTGGCCACCACTCCAGTATAATGTATAACCTTTCCTCAATTTCTTCCTTCCTTTACCTTTCCATTTCACTTCACTCAGCCCCATCATTCCAACCTTCTCCCTCTCCATGAAGTCTACCACCTCCTCCACCTTGCCTGTCAGGGTCATGACATTCATGATTCCCACTTTCATTTCGGTTACTGGTCGCCCATTTCTCACAGATCCCCCAGTACCAAAGGAACTGCGCGTCGCCTGCAGGGTACGCCCTAACCTTTTCCGAATCATTGGAAGTGCCATTTCCATTTTAGGCTATTATTACGATGGGGTCGCCACTCCCAAAGGCATTTTATGAAGCTACTGCCAGCTATTATTCAGGCCGCCCCTAACATGGAGAACAGACGCCCTTGCAGCCGCCCCTAACATGGGAAACAGACGCTGCCGATTGATGCCGTACTCATACTATTCCCTGAGTACTGGGTTGCCTCTTCCGCAATCTCCACCGTTCTGAAGTCCATCTTCTCCGCTGCAGATTCCGTTGAGGTCTTCGCACGTAACCCTGTGCACGGGGCCTATGTTATACCCCATAGGACTGGGTCCTCACCAGAACTTAGCCGGTACTGTAGTTCCATGGTATATTACAGTACCGTTGCCCACCCCCGCGACGTGGACGCGCCTGGCAAGAATTATCCATGTAGCCAATTAGGATTGACTCATGGACCGGGTTAAGGAGCTGTCTGAATCCAGCCTCTTTACAGTACGTATCTTAAATTTATTTGTAAAAGAAACAAACAGGTATGCAAATTAGTTCTTATCTACTCATAAGCAGCTGTCACCCCACTCAACCGCTCGACAATGGAGGCCTGTTATGGTCACAGAAATAAAAGCCTTTCTGGCAGTATTATTGGAAATGGGCATTACAAGGAGGCCAAATATACTGTCATACTGGTCGACTAACTCACGACAAATTCCTTGGTTCAGTTCCATGTTTTCCCGCAATAGATTCCAATTAATTCTGAATATTTTCCATCTCATTGACAATAGTATATCCTTTCCACCCGGCCATCCTAAATATGATCCATGTGCAAGATTTCAGCCAATAGTTGACCATGCCAATAGACTGTTCCGGTTTCATTACACTCCTCATCAGCATCTAAGTGTAGATGAATCGTTAGTGGGTACGAAATGCCACTCATCTCTGATGCAGTACCTTCCTAATAAGAAGCATCATAGGTGGGGCATTAAGTTTTGGATGATTTGTGACTGTTATCAATTACTGTCTGGGTTTTTATTGCTACAGAGGGGCCAGGAGTGTTGTGGTCAAAGAGAAAATTAAGAAGTTTGGCTTGGGACATGTAGTAGTTCATACATTACTGACTATGGGAAACTATTTGAAGAAAGGCTACCATATTTTCACAGACAATTTTTTCACGAGCATTCCTTTGGCCCGATTCCTATTTGAAAATGGCACTTACCTAACAGGCACCCTCAGACGCAACAGGAAAGACATTCCACAGGGGCTGAAAGGGATATTTGAAGTTGGGCAAGAGAAGTATTTTCGGAGTAATGAGGTCCTTGTTGCTGGTTATCGGGAGAAGAAATCGCAGAAAAATCCTGTCCTCCTTTTGTCTACATCCTGCACAGCTCAAAGGAAAACAATAGTCAAGAAATGTAGAGGACAGCAAGTTGAAATAACGAAGCCAGCTATAGTCCTCTAATACAACCATTCAATGGGGGGAGTGGATGCATCTGACATGATGTACACGTATTTCGATGAGCGACGAACACTGAAATATTGGAAGAAGGTGGTATTTTGCATCTTTGCTCGAATGGTGCTGAATGCCTATTTGATATACAAAGAAAATACTTCGAGTAAAGTTATGACACAGCTCAAGTTCACTTCCTCCATAATAAGAGTCCATAGAAAAGGAATGGGTCCAGGAGAAAAACCTAAAAACCAAAATGTTACCTAAGCTTCATCCACCAAAGGAAGGGGAACTTTTGGTGAAATTAAGTGGTAGATTATTAAAACGATGCATTGTGTGCAGCAAAATAGATGGAGGCCCAGTAAAAAGGTCACGTACTGTGTTTTCCAAGTGTATGAAAGGTCTTCATGGTATCTGCATAGGGTATCACAAGTGCTAAAAGTGAAACAGCATAAAATTTGAAATATGTACAGTGCATGGTGCGTTAAAATATTTTTTAAATTACAAACTATAGTGCCTAAGATAATGAAACTTTCCAGAGAGTTAACCAACAACATGTGACTGCAGACAATAACAACCGTTTGTGTGTAATTTTTATTTTGAATTGTGTTTCTTTCTTTCAATTTTGATTTTTCTCTTTTATTTTCACAGTAATAAAATAAATATTTTTCAATATGTTGTAGTGTTATTGTAACATAGTATGTTACTTAGTAGAATGGTAAAGCAAGTCATTATCAATGATCAGGAAAAATTTTGGGGGTATATCTTCAAAAATACAAAAGTTATAATGATTTTAGTACAACATTGCAATTTCTTGGAATGAAGCCTGGTATTCTTCACATATAAGTGACTGGTAATAAAAGGGTTAAAGGGTACTAAAAGGGTTAAAGACGATAACCTGTTATGTGGAGCTTGCAGTAGGAGACTCGCTCATTATATTTAGAGTGTTTTCACGTAGTGAAGAGTGCCGTGTAATAAGGGTTCGAACCAAGCAATAGACTGTACTAATTATTCATTGAGGACGCTTATAGTGAAATATATCATGCATTTTGGCCTACGATTCATGCTTGAGTTAACCAGCGCGTGCAAGGACATTGGAGTGCACCATTCCACTGCAAATTCTAGAATGTGCTGAATATTATGGTCATTGAATGAACATTTCTAAAGTTTTCTACAATATGACGATGGAAATGCACTAAACACCAGCGATGGGTTAGACGGAAGGAAGAAGGAAGAAGATGGCAACCCAAGACCACGTTCCAGAAAGCCCGAATGGAGCCATGTGGTGGAGTACCATCGGAGATCACTGACATTCGATCCAGGCAGTCGTGGAACCATACTTTATGGGAAGGAACCTGAACGATGCAATTCATCACCATACAGGAGGCCGGTTCGAGATCTTCTAATATCATAAAGTAAGACCAGACCACGCCTTGGTAGTCTAGTGTATTCCAAAAAACTTTAGTCATGCTTATTTTAGAATTCCAAAACTTTAATAATGCTTACTGGCGTATTCTCAAGTTTTAGTTAGTTATTTCTTCTACGTATTAATAGCCAGTGTTTGGAAGTTCTAGATAATTATTTGACAAGGTGGCTTTTGTTTTAGAGTAATATCATGATTTTCTTCAGAGTGCGACATTCTGCGGAGTGCATCACAGAGTTACGTGCGCCTCGTGATTCATAGTCATTTTTGTAAATAATAATTTTGGATAGTTTGAGTGATTTTGAACAAGAATATTTCATAAATAAATGCTGAAGTGAAAATGTAATATAATTGAGTTAATGATGATATAATGAAATATTTGACTAATTTGTCTATGACAATAAATAATGGAACGATTCGAATCAGTAATATACCAGCCAATGAATTAATAATGATAATAATCTCAGTCTGATTCTTGTGAGTTTGATAAATAAATCCAGTGACACATAAACTGAATGTCTAATGAATGCTGAAGTGATAGAAAAGTTGATTCTCACATGCAGTGAAAGTGGAAAATCATAAATAACAATTTTAGTAGAAAATTCCCGAGCAGTCGTGACATTTATTTGTGTGGTAAAATGTTGCATTCGGTGGAGGCAGGTGTTAGCCTCAGGTGAAGCGGACATGTCGGGGACATGGCTCCGTACTATTGGATAATTATTAGGCCTCAAGCATGGTGGCTTGAGTGTGTTGTTGATGAAAATGGAGTTGTTTTAAAAGAATTGGAAGGTTGTGGTATTTTTTAATTATGCAGATATTCTGTAGAAGTACAGTATGAATGCACAGTGTTTTTGAAAATATCGTTTTCTGGATTTTTATGTCACGACCTTGCTAAACTCATGTTACCCATATAAAATCAGTTGATACAGATTGCAAGGAGTATTTTCTTAAGGTTTTCTACAGTCAAATCAGTATTTAAGCAAACATGAGGTTGAGACAGTCACTAAATGTAAATTTTTTTTTTTTTTTTTACGGAATATTAATTTGTTGATGAAATCTGATTCTTCATAATATTTTACAACATAATTGTTCAGTAATAAATGTGATCCAATCCAATAACAGTGCTACGAGATTGAACCGTGTGATAATTTAGTAAGTTTGAAACCAGTGTGATGCTTGATATGGACACGATTGGACACTTATTTAGTGCATAAGACTCTTTTCTTCAGAGCGAAGTTTCATTGAGTAGATAGTAGGAATCTCAGGGTAAGAGACTCCATTATTAGCTGCCCTAGAGATTTAGGCAGGAGTGCCATGATATATATTTTCTTTTAGTTAATATAGGTGGAAAGGTTATTTTAAATTTTGTGTGTCATTTTTCATCCTTCTTATATTCCAGCCGGGATCTCAAATTCAGTTCACACCATTAGCCCACACCCAGTTTTCCCTGAGATTTTCCGAGTCCCGTGCTCAACTGTTTTCGAGATTCTAGCATATGTGGGCGTTGGTCTCCGGACTATTGGGCACAGTACATATAAATGTGCTTAATATGAGAGTCACCAGGGCTACCAAATGTGTATAACAATCTCCAGGTCTTTCAACCCCGTCTCTGAATGTGTGTATGAAATACACTTCAAACTTAGCAAACTAAGTGCAAGTTATTTTAGATATATTTACAGTAAATCAACTAAGTTAGTGCTACCGACATAATTCTCTACAATCATGTAAGTTTAATGTTAAACTTCCGGTAACTTCCATACTAACAAAAGGTTTTCAACCAAATTTCGTATGAGTAACGTATGTCTCAAGAGATATAACTCGTATTTTTAGAGTCGTCAGGATTACCAACCATTGTTAAATACTCTCCATAATTGTGAACCCTAGTCTCAATATATCTCGACACATGCAGGCAAACAGTTATAAACTTGGCAGAAGTTTTGTAGATTCATTTCGAGAAACCCTTACATGACAGTGTTGCTAACACAATTCTAAGTATGCTGATAGGTTCAATGTTTTAACTGCATGTAACTTCTCCATGACATATAATGGAAAACTAACAAAATTTATATATAAAGTGTATGCCATAAGGGATATAATTGTGTGCATTTTCAGAGGCAACAGATCTACCAACTATCGAATTACCTTCTCTGAGCATTTGAGCCACAGACTCTCAGTATATCAGAATCCATCGAAGGAAACTAATTCAAACAAACTGTACTGCTCTATTGGGCTACAATGTTTCAGGTAAATTTCAAGCAAATCATAAATGCCAGAATTACCAACTTAATTCTGTAGTTCAATTTATTATTCTACATACAAACTATTGGCATGAGGAAAAGTAGGCTCTTTACTTCATCACAGAACTACATGTTAAAAGTCAGATTTGCCGCATTTTGGCGCTAGAACTACCAGCATTTGCTAGTTATATTGTTTGGTAGTTACAAGTCTTAAGACATTACACCACAGTGCCACTGTATTACAACTCTTAAAAAGGATATTCCTGAAAAAGTTTCATTTGTTAGCCATATTTTGAGACCTTAAAATTGACAAATAAGTGTGGCAGAGATGTGATAGCAATTACGAAAATTGATTCAACCTTATAAAGAAACTTAAAGACATACAAAATGATCTTACCTTAAGCCACTTGTCTACACATTTGGCATGGAACTCGTGTGAACATGGAAGAACCCTGAGCATTTGTCGAGCTTCAAAATCACACATGCATACCACACAGGAAGTCTGATCACCATGGTGGGTGTTTGCATTAAATCTAAAAGAACAAAGATCAAATTTCAAGCAATATTCATAGTAGAAAACAGTAATATAGTTAACTAACTTCGACATGCTTATAAACTAACAAACTTTTCCTAATAAAGTAAAACCTCTTTAATTCAAAACTTTTCGATATTACAAATTTTATTTCAAACTTTGGTCCCTCTGGTTATACAGACTGGTTCACCAGCCTATTAATTAGTTTTATGAAACCCAACTAACATTACATATCTCCCGATGGTCGATATTGCTCACCGCCCTGCCTGTATGACAGGAATGTAAACCGAGCCATGGGCCTAGCAAAGAAGAAACGATCATGTACACTTCCCTGCCAAACACTAAGGACCATTCAAGAAAAATGTGATTTATTGCTCCTTGATACAACACACATACACGTCATATACGATCGAATTAATAGGTTACGCCACGTGATCTGTAATAGCAGAAAGTTGAATGAACTCAATAAACCATGATTAAAGACTTTGACACAGATATTGACGTTCGAGGTGGAACAGTCAGAGTTAAATAGAGTAAACTTCTATCGCATCTTTTGTATGTTGTCTATGAGACAGAGTCGGTTAAGGGCTGGTCAGACGTAGTGCACGAGAAGAGGTAAATTGGTGCTTTTAATTCAGCATGTGGTAAATATTTTTGAACGACAGCCTGTACTCCATTTTGATGATGATGATGATGATGATGGTGATGATAATTGATGTTTTAAGGGGCCTCACATCTAGGTTATCGGCCCCTAATGATCTGGGTGATAGCGAAAATGACAATTAAATCGAAACCAGAACGAAAATTAAGTGAGATGGAAAATACTTACAAAAAGGGAACTCAGATTGAAACAACTCACAAAATGTTCTTACAAAAGGGAATTTAGAACGAAAAGATTCACAAAAGGAATAGATTGAAAAATACGCACAAAATGTAGGCTAGGTTCAAAATACGTACAAAATGCAATGTAGAGTCGAAATACTTACAAAATGCAATTGAAATTCAAAATACTTACAAACTGCAAATGAGATCGAAAATAGGAACAAAATGCAATTGAGGTTCAAAATACTTTCAAAATGTAACTGAAATTGAAAATACACAATGCAATTCAGATTGAAAAATCCCATTTCCAATCCAAAATATTCACAAAGTGCAATTGAAATTCAAAATACTTACAAAATGCAATTGAAACCGAAAATGCTTACAAAATGTACGGTAGATTCAAACTACTAATTTGGATTGACAATACAGTCAGGGTGTCTACTGTAAGGATGAAGTAAAAATTAGTTACTTTTTACGTACCTTTTAGTTCCCTTTTATGAATTCAAGTTACGTCTGCGGTCTACAAGCATAGGCGTTCATCACGCGGTGAAGAAAAACAACAATGAACTGTTTTTAAAGAAGTTTTTTATTTATCGTATGGCTTTTAGTGCCGGGAGTGTCCGAGGACATGTTCAGCTCGTCTGAGTCTGTAGCTGCTTCCAACGGACACCCTTAGGGTGAGCTAAAAGTTCCGTTCAATTTCAAGTTGCTACCGGATATCAATGATACCTAGTGGTGAACGTTGGAACTTTTATAGAGCGTTCCGACGAAATATAACCTAACAAATTAGCTTCAAACAAGTTTAGTCTGTGGAAGAATCCTTTACATGCCATAAATCCATGACATGGGACCGCCGGCTTTACTTCCCCTCCGAAGGAAGGCATACTGAAGGATTTTTAAAGCTTTTAAAAAATCCGACGACTTCGGCCAGGTTTGAACCCGCTATCTTGGGCACAGCAGTTCAGCATGCTACCAACTACACCACCGAAAAATGAAAATGAAATTCACATGATGTTATAAAAATTTAAAAAATAATAAATATATACTAGATATTTAATATCCAATGAGTTGTTTCAGCTAATATGTCGTCTTGTCCACAATATGTTGTTATTATTACGGTACCAAGAGGTTGCTCTGCTCTTGACCATTTGGCGAGATTTCCTTCGTCCCCGTGGTAGGTCGCGAAGAAATGCATGCGATGTTACAGGATCGTCACCGAATTCTGTCTTCGCAGTCAAATGCGGAGAAATATCGAGATGTTACATGATCGGCGCTGGTCTCAGTTGTTTGGTGAGCTTCCCGTAGTTTTCAAGAGAGAACACGGAGAAAAATCGTGATTTAGATAATCAGCGTCACTTTTAGTCATTCGACGAGATTTCCATTGTCCTTGAGTTCGGGCACAAGAAAATATAGCATTATTACGCAATCGGCGCCACTTGCTGTCCGTTTGACAAGAATACAGTTGTCCACGTCATTGAATGCGGAGAAATATCGCGATGTATTGCAATCGCTGCCGCTCTCGGCCGTTTTACGTTGTCCTCGAGATATTATGCAATCGTCGCCGCACCCGGCCGTTCAACGATTGTCTGCCTGTTTATCTGTCCTGATAGAATGGCGGAGGCAAGCTCAAGGTTGGGCATAGTTAAAATTAACGCGTAGTTATGAACATGTTGTTCGGTCGGCGCCGTGATTCCCTTTATCCCTATGCTGTAGTTGGGAGTTCACGAGTTCAGGTGGATCACGAGGAGGATTTAGTATGTCGATGCTACGTAGGCTGCCATTTTTATGTGGGTTGATGCACTTCTCACTCCCCGCATGCTTTTAAGTATACGGTCATGGGAAAAGTGGCAAGTAGATTTCGTGATGGGTGCCCCGTGATGGGTGTCCAATCACCTTTGACAGGATTTCCGCAGTTCTCGTGGTCACAAGTTCACGATAGGGGACGGGTTTTATGATTTTACGCAACTGACGTCGATATCGGTCCGTTTGACGAGATTCCCGCAGGCAAGTCGTGCGGTCAGCCGGCTGTCTTGAGGATGCGATTTTGGAGGATGAACGTTCGAAGTAGGTACGGTATCGAATATTACGAATTGTTCTGAGAGGATTGCACGAATAATACGACAAGAGGGCAAGTTTTATTTCGATTGAGAACCACGAATTATCAACAAGTTAGCGAAATAATCGGTTAGATTATATATTCGATGGAACGAAAGTTCGAAAGAAAAATCGACTTATAACGGAATTTCGAATTAACCATACTGAATGTCGCAAATTTACGTGACATATTTTTAAATAAGTTATATGTATTTCGAAGATTTTTCGCATTTTTTTCGAAACGGTAACATTTTGCAAGATTGCAACATTAAATTGTTTCGCGTTATTTCTGGACTTCAATTTGACATAGTTTCCAAATAACAGAAATGAGAGATATCTCCTTAGTTTCGGAAGTATTCGCGAATAAACGTCTCGCGAAAAGTCAGGTTTCCTCATACAGTAACACAGAAAAATATTTCACACGAATCTTAAGACTTCTTGAGGCCGAAAATATACGTTGAACCAATGTATACCGCTCAAGGTATCCTCGGTATGTATTTCCTTGAGGTCGGGCATGGAGAGATATAGCTTAGTACTATGCAATAGGCACGGCGCCGCTTGCGTGAAACTCGCAATCTCTGAGCCTAGCGGCGTGAGTTTAAATGATTCAACCCGCCTTCAGAAAATTTTCGTTACCCGTTTGTAAAATTCGTTACTTTTTCGTTACTTTCGTTACCCATTTGTAAAATTCGTTACTTTTTCGTTACTTTCGTTACCGGTAGACACCCTGACAGTAGAACGTCGTTTATCCGGACTAATTGGGACCGAAAGTGTTCCGGATAACGATTTTTCCGGATAATCAAACATGCGTTTATTTCATAGGAAAATACATGCCCAGTACATTTTGGTGATAACCACCAAGCTTCTCATTTAGCTGCGACGCTTTCTCACATAACAAAGGTCCAGAAATGGGATCTTCCTTACTTCTTGTCTGAATAAACCATAAGTACGCCATTTATTCCAATTTTTCACCCATGATTTCTCTCTTTTTAGACCCTTCTTCAGTATCTAACTTTGATGCATAATCGAGAATTTCACCTTTTGGTTCTTCAAATCATTATTGTGGATTTTCCAACACGGTATGTTTTCATTAGACACTGCACACTCTCACCTTTATCCAGATTATTAACGATCTTCACCTTTTATCATTCGATAAAATATTGCGATTTCTTTTTTCCTCATTGCCAGTTTGCCACTCGTAGAAGCCATTTTCACAACGTAATACTGTACACTCACATTTCGTTAGTAAGTGTTGTTTAAAGGGGCGGAACTACGAGGTCATCTGCCTCTAACTCACATACTGTAATACGTTGAAACATTATAGAGTAAACAAACGGTACGGGACAATAATTGAAAACGAGAAACGACTCGCTACTGTAGGCAGCGCGCACTTTCGCATCACAACAGTAAGCGCCGCACGCCAGCTGCTCCATTTTTTTTTTTTTTTTTTTGGCTCGTCCGGATGATTGACGTTCTACTGTACTTACAAAATGCAATTTAGATTGAAAATACTTGACAAAATGTAATTTTGATTCAAAATACCCACAAAATGCAATTGAGAATCAAAATACTTGCAAAATGCCCACCACACAAAATGCAATTTAGATTTAAAATTCTTGCGAAATGCGGTTTTGGTTGAAAATACTTACAAAATGCAATTGAAATTCAAAATACTCACTAAAATGCCCTGCTCCTACATTGAAAGATGTACTGTACCCGTTTAAACCATTTGAGCTGCTTGTCATATCCGAAGATCAACATCACAAATGCATTAAATACATATTCAGCTATTCCCCTTAACGCTTGCATGTCTCATCATCTCGACAAAAAATTTATCACTGAACGGAGACTTCCTATAGTTCTGCGCCACTGTCCTTCAAATGTACTCAAGCAAACACACAACGGGCCTTCCCCTACACTCGTTACCGTTCCCACAACACAGCGTTCGCAATGCTGCCTCACACAATAAGAAACGTGCTTTTCATACCTATGAATGTCGCCAACAAAGAAAACTATCTTTAATCTTTCGAATTTCTTCCTGAGACTTTTATAAAATGTATATATAATGTTCCTCTTTAGTTTAGTCGAACTCTCAATGCTTCATTTCACTCGAGAACTGTTACTTGAACGACTTTGTATTTCCACACGATCAGCGGACTTCCTATGCTATACTTTGACCAGCGGCACTGGCTTCCTCGCCGTCAAGATTTGCTCGTGTAAGACTCCTAGCTTGCACACGCTTGTTTTGGGACCCAGAGTGTCGCAGGTCCATCCTCTATCACTCTCGCAACACAAAGACCTCGATTTGGTTCGCGTTACCCTGCTCGTCAACAGCCATAGGATGGCGCCACATAAGAAATGAGCGGCAAACCAATATTTACTAATATCTTTATACAGGGATCTCAAACTTCCTTTCCTGAGTGACAAACATAATTCTTATTAATTTAGATCCTTTCTCAATAGTTTTAAATGTGCAGATACTCTCTTCTTTAACATATGGCAGTATTTATTACCGATCAAGCTTCTCATTAGGCGCACTCAATTTCTCCTTCCTCTGTGTTTCCAATAATTTGCTTAGCCAATCAGCGCATTTCTTCTCCAACTCTCCACGTTGCTATGAGCTATCAAGCGAAAACATGACACAGGATTGCCCAACGATGGCTTCGGTCACCATTTTACTGTCGTCAAATACAATCAGAAGCTTCCCTTTATAATAGAAATTTTAAAATATCATAATTCCTTCAAAAATACTGCAATCTTCTCCAAATTTCACCAAAATATCCGAAATAGCATCCTCTCCATCCTGAATCATTTAGAATTAGAGTTCAGTACTAAAAAAGCAATTTAGATTGGCAATCTCTACAAAATGAAATTGAGGTTGAAAACTATTGCAAAATGCAATTTAGATAGAAAAAACATACAAAATGCAACTTAGATTAAAAATACCTACAAAATGTAGTGTAGGTGCAAAAAAAAAAAAAAAAAAAAAAAAGCTAAAGCGAATTTAGAAACACGGGGAGCCAAGTAACAAAAACAGTGCGGGAATCTTAAGAGAAAAGGAAATATAATGAAAAGAATACAAGAGGTCGGACCCCTCGAAGAAGGAGGGATCAGGAAAGATGAGACAAGGGCCAATTAAGGCGGGAAAGTGAAAGACACCCTAGGCCTCGGATACCCTAATACCGTCGGGGTCGGAAAAGAACAAGAGATGACCAAGGGAGGTCGACAGGAAAGAAGACGGAGAGGAGCCCGGCACAAGTAAGTGGAAACAATGCCAGACTCAGCTGGGGTCCCGTGGTCGCCAACCCACGTCCCACAAGATGTAAGCCCCTGGGGGAGTACTCCATTTTAGTGGGGATACAATATTAAACCGCACCTTAAGTTAAATCACCACATTTATTCAACTCGCGTATTCCTGTGAGGAGAACGTTGAATTTTGCTAAGTTATGGAGAAAATACGATCGAATTAGTATGCTATGGCAGAAAGTTAAATGAACACCATACACCATGATTTAAAACTCTAGATATAAACTGTCGAGGTAGAATCTCAACTCCATTGCAGTTAACTGGGACACTAGGAAGGTTACCTCCTGTTAGAGATGCCGTTATATTGTCTAGTCCAAATGAAGAGGCAGTTTTGGATGCTGTCCAGAATAATCCTCATATTAGGACACAGGCACTTGCACAACCGACCAATATCCAGTCATCTGTCATGCACATACTGCACAACAACAAACTTCACCCATACCATCTGCAGTTACACTAGCAGCTCCATGGACATGATTTCGATGCTAGAGTAACATTTTGTCAATGGGCATTACACAGAACGACCAATAATGCAGCCTTTTTTTGTCAAGAGTCCTGTTGTCAGACGAATCACAATTTCAAAACAAGGCACCATAAACAGACACAATATGCACTATTGTAGGGCGGTAAATCCCCATTGAGATTTCAAGTGCAGTGGAGAGTAAATGTCTGGTGGGCGACTATCTAATTGGACCACATTTCTTCAGCGGCCATCTAATAGGAGCACTCTACCTTCATTTTCTGCAAAATGAACTCCCACAGTTGATGGAGGATGTGCCACTGTGCGAAGGATTACGAATGTGGTGGCAACAGGATGGGGATCAGTAGTCGACAGGAACCATCTTCATACTACTCTACATAGTCAAATAAATGGATAGGAAGGGAAGGACCCATTCACTGACCTGCCAGATCACCCGATCCTCGACTTCTTCCTGTGGGATCACTGAAAGCAGGTAGTGTATGCTAAAAGCTGTTACACCTCATAACCTGCTAACAGGCACCTTGGCTGATGCAACCGCAGCTATGCGTGATTTAACTACGGTACCGTACCTTAGCTACTGAGAACCATGATGTCAAGCTCACACATTGAATCTAATCGTAGTCCTCACAGACACTTCCTGTCCAAACGTAACGTAGTGTTATCCAGAGCTGTGATAATTTCAATAGTACATTATGCAACAAGCATATAATGGCAATAATTAAGACACGAGTATGTTTATAAAACGAGCGACGCAAGTTTTATAATTTCCATAAGAGTGTCTTAATTACCATTATAGGCGAGTTGCATAGGACTGTTTATGTTCGACGATAATTATAACTATTTTATGTTCGTCCATAAATATCTGTCAAGATTTTGCCAGTATTATGTACTGAACAGAGCACATGGGATGCAGAGAATACCTTGTATTCGACCATGGCCTCCTTGAATACCCCACTGTGACACTAGGTGTTCGCATTTGCGAATAATTAATTTGTTAATTTTGTAAGTTTTGATAATGTCAAAAGTCAGACCAGAATTTGATTTTCTAACCTCATTTTCGTCACCAAGTGCTCGTGACAGTTCATTTTATATTTTGCTTTCTTGTCTCAACTGAACATATTTAAAAGGATATAATTACTTACTTGTTAGTTTATAAGTCACATTTCGCCTCTAAGACATTTTTCTAAGTGTTATAAGGTCATTCTTCAAGTCTTGATTCACGTGGGATACTGGTCTCAGTAAGCTACGCGCTTATTGGCCGTCACCCTGACGTGGCCTCGTTCCAGCAAATCACTGCACTTCTTCTTCCCAACGTGGTCTGGATTCTCCAATCGCAGCCATGGAACAATTGAGAACCTTGGCCTGTTTACTATTTAAGAGGCTGGTCTACCCTTCCTCTTCGGGATTTCTCCGTTAGCGATCTTGCTAACCACCAGTCTTGCAAACCGGACGAAAAACTTCAAACCAGTACAACATAACATCTTTAATTTCTGCATCAAGAAGTGTTCTTACAAACCTTTGCCAAGTCTTCTAGACATTTTCAAGTGATCTAACCTAGGTCATCTTCAGCATGTTCCTGCAAAATCGCTCTCTAATGAACATTAAGATGTCTACTATACATCTTCAAGTGCTACAGAAAACTATTCCTACGCAAATTATTACCAAGTGAATGTATTATCACTTCGTCTTCATACTACAAGTCTTTAACTTTTGTGATAGCTAAGGTCATCCTTACTACTCAACAAGTGTTCTACAGTTAAGTACTTTTGTGAACGCAACCATAACTTGACATAACCTATGTCATCTTCCTCATACTCGAGTGTTCTACGCACATGTGGGTTGTCACCCACACTTCGTCCTAAAGCTAAGTATTTTCTTACATACCTGCACCGTTTGATGTATTATGTATCATGTAAGCTTTATACAAACCTGCTTCAGAAGATTCCTCAATTTTAATATCTTTGCTGGCTTCTTCCCATTCATCTTAGGAGGTATAACATATCTGCTCACTTAAGTTATTTTTCCTTTGGGAATAATCTCTTTAATTCTTACGCATACATGCGTCAGCCATTGCACTTTTTCTAGCGTACTTTTTCCTTTAACCGTTCATGGTTCACTTTCAAGTAATAGGCCTACTTGCCTACCTGCTTCTGCTATCTTCATTTCTTAGGAAATCTTTAATTATTAACTTACATGCAGCTCATGCTTCCTGTGTTTGCCATTGCATTTACTTTGCAAACATTTCTGTTGCATCTTTGCAACTACCCAAGCATTTCTATTTCATAGGGAACTGCAGGATTAGGCCCCTGTCAGCTACCAGCTCCCTTTATAAGCTATGTCTTTCTTGGTAACTTCTTCAGTTTCCCCCACTTTCTTTTCCTAGGTATGGTGGGATTTGCTCCCTGCCAACTATCAGCTTTATTTATAAGCTGAGTCACTAATTTTCCTTTTGCACAAAGCAATTTAATTAAGTTGTGTTTACCTTGTCTTAATGTTCAAAGACAGATGCAATTATTATTTTGTTAAGAAAACATTGTTCTTTTATGTTAACCTGTATAACTATGCAAATGAATGTTTCTGAATATACACGTTAAAGCTACCTGCTCTCTCTGTTCTTGTGTTATATTGTCTAGCCCGGGTTCCTTAACGCTCAAACTTTGTTCCATTTTGAATTCACTCAAAATGCATCTGATACGGAGACCTTTAATTGGTCGATCCGATGGTTATTGATCATTCAGTACACCACTAGCCACACATTAAAATTTAAAATAGGAGGCCGTGGAAGACAGAGCAGGTGCGATGCCATCCTTACCTATTTCATCACACAACTGTTTCTTGAGCTCTGATTGGTGGGAGAAACTGTATCATAATGAAAACTTTTACTATAATGAGCCTCATTATGGTACAGATTCTTGACATCAAATATCTACATTTCGCCATGGTCGAACATAAACATTCTACCCCATTATACTGATTGTCAATACGGATCCAGAATGAATCAAAACATTCCTATCGACTATGATTATAAGCGTTATTTATTTTTTATTTTATTTCAGAGAAAGGCAACCCAAACTAAGGGGCTGGTGGACCACTTTATGTAAGGCATATAAAACTGTGCCCTTTCATGATAATATTCATTCAATTCTCTCCCAATAATTTGAAATATTTGATGGTTAATTCTAATGGCTACATACCAAAATTGCATTTGAAAGTCAGTTGGTGGATAGCAAGACATGCCTGTGAACTCAATACCAGACCATAAGGTCAGTGGGAATCTTTGTCCATTTGGCCAAGAACAACGCCGACCGTGGAACCTACCCACAACTTTTTATGTGACCTACTACGAACATGTGACCATCATTCCGCTAGGACAACACAAATGTTAAACAGACCGAAGTGGCAACAAACACGTAGCACCACAATATTTCGGTGTACAATCCGTGACCAGATGCCTGCAAGAGCAGAAGAAAATCACGTATCTCGCAGAATACACGTGGCCTCATGCTTGGCAAATATGCCCATTTACATAATATTTACATCATTGCAAAGAAATTATCCTCGAGATGGCCATGCAACTGTTTCAGTTACCTTTAAATTAAATTACAATGAATTTCTATTGTGATTTGAAACTACTGTCGACCAAAATATTATGTGCACCCGAGTTTGAAGATAGTTTCTGAAGTAACCATTAGACCTACATAAAATCCAAAAACATCATTTTCGTCGTTCTATTTTACGTTAGTTCATGTAGGTTTGGAATTTTTAATTTATATTTTAATATTTTTTATCGCACTTGAAACACAAAAAGTGCCAGTTTTTAAGCGTGTTTCAACCATGCGTCACATTTAAGAATTATTATATCACAAACCCGTCATCAAATCGAATCCAAATTTTAACACAATATACATTGGAATATTGTATAACTAGTTTATTAATTTCTAAATTTTGTGTGTTCAAGAAACAAAGCCGTTATCATTTTTGTAAGGTAACTTTTTCTCGGCTCGGGGTCGTTGGAAAAAGCAGTTCTTGGTTGCGTTGTAATCATTATACATCTAAAAGTAATGCTGTATGACTGTGAAATACGTAAATTAATTCACTTATTTTATATCGGTTTGTATTTGTAAGGGGAATTAAGACATGGTTCACCAGCTAGCCACTCCGCAAAATGCTGTACAGCGTTGCTGATATGGAGCCCGTCACTTCCGAGCGAGGCGCTCCATGACGCGTGATGGAGCCCATCTTTGCAACGCTGTACAGCTTTCACCGGAGCGGCTAACTGGTGAACCATGTCTTAATTCCCCGTACAAATACAAACCGATATAAAATAAGTGAATTAATTTATGTATTTCACAATCATACCTTTTTGATGTATAAGGATTACAACGAGACCAAGAACTAAATTTTCAAACCACCCCGAGCAGAGAAAAAGTTACCTTACAAAAATGGTAACTTTCTTTATTGGACACACAAAATTTTAAAATTAATTAACCAGTTATACAACATTCCAAAGTATATTGTGTTAAAATTTGGATTCGATCTGATGACGGGTTTGTGAGATAATTCTTAAATGTGACGCATGGTTGAAACACGCTTAAAAACTGGCACTTTTTGTGTTTCAAGTGCGATAAAAAATATTAAAATTTAAATTAAAAATTCCAAACCTACAGACTAACGTAAGAAAGAATGACAAAAATGATGATGTTATTGATTTTATGTAGGTCTATTGGTTACTTCACAAACAACCTTCAAACTCTAGTACACATAATATTTTGGTCGACAGTAGGTCAAGCAGATTCATATTGCAGTCTAGCAAAATTGTTCTATTTGGCTCAAGATATTTTTTTTTTAAAATTTGAATTAAAGAGGTACTCCATAATTCACAAATGGAATTTTTGGGTCCCTTGAACTTTGAATTAATCAGATATTACTGTAATATGGATGTGTCAGTATGTAGGAATGGATGGGCTTTCATGCTGGCTCAGTATATGGGTTTAGGATCTACAATTTGGTTGGCTGTATGCCTGGTGTTATAACGAATACAAAAGTAAAAAATATAATGGCTGCAAGTGAACTTACTTGTAGGAAGGTAGCTGCTCCGTTTCTGCCTTAGAAAGTCCTCGTGGTTTAGCTTCACCAAGCCTTTCTGCAAGATTCAGCAGTGCTTCATAATTTTCAGTCTCATTTGTTTCTGGGGTTCCAAGCTCGGCTTGATTATATGGTGACAAAGGAGGATTTGAAAACATTGCTCTGAAAGTAATTGAATGTTAACATATTAAGAGAAGTACATAATTATGAAAAATTTCATATCGGTCAATGGAAAAGCAACATATATCAAAATATCTGTAAATTCTGTTATTTCAACAGCTTTAACCCAATAATAATTAATTCTCAATATCAATCTTAGTGTCATTAAGCAACTGTATGACAGAAAGTGGTCCATAGCATATAGCCCCTTATTGAAAGAGCCATTTCAACTAGTTCATAACAATATACCTAGTCTTACCATAAATACTGTCACAAGGTAGTATTCTGAATGGTTTGAAATATTTTAATATCCTAATGATATTACTTACATGGATGTGTAACAAAACAAAATCACATGTAATTATTCAAAATAGCCACCTTTGGCATGAACACAGCACTTAAGTCTTTGTGGCCACTCAACAATTGAATTCCGCACCACTTCCATCGGAAAATCTGCTCCTGCCTTCAAAAGAGAACACTTTAAACTTTCAATATTTGGATGTCTCTTCTTGCAGCCATCTCCTGAAGCTTGGACCACAATTTGTAGTCCATCCTGAGATGTGCGAGCCTTATGAGCTGGGGCCGAATCCTGCTGGAGCTACAGCGTTCTCCATGGAAGAGGGTGTTGTTGAGTTTCTTGACCTGTGGTTCCAACACAGTCTCCTGATACACTTTGGTCGACGTTTTGACCTCTTTCTCACAGAAATGAAGGTCCGTGGTACCTTCGTAGCTCACGCCCCACCACACCATGACAGATGAAGGATGATGGCCCCTCTAGATCCTTGGAGCCTTTGCAGCAGCTTGTGCAGAGCATGTGGCATATACCCTGTCATTTTGGGCATTAAAACTCTCCTCAACACTGAAAATCTTTTCATCAGTAAAAAGGATTTTTCGGTGACCATTTGCTGCGTAACGCGACAGTAAGTGTTTCGATTTTAAGAGCCTCTGTTCCTTCCTCGCATTTGTTAGGTGGTGTCCTTTCCATCGTTTGTAAGCACAAAGTCCCAGGTCACTGCTCAATGTGCGACACAAAGACATTTTGGAAATTTTCAGCTCATAAGCCATCACAGACTGGATTTCTTCGCACACGAGCCGCCACTGCTTTCACCAATTCTGGAGTCCGCACAGTGTGTGGTCTTCCTTCTATGTCTTTCACAGTTCTAGTCTCGAGGAAGCGCTGGATAGTGCGGTACACAAACCTTTTGCTTATTTTGAGTTTCTGGGGATTTGCCTACTTTTTGCAACGCGACCACAGGTACAAGATTTTCGTGATCGCCCCATTCCATCGTAAAAACAAACACACAGAACTTTCCACAACTGCAGCTGCACTCTGAATGACTCATAGCTGGTGCGAACCACAGGAATGTGGAGGCCCTTACAAGGGGGGGAAGTACGGCCACGCTCAAAAATTGTGACAGTATCTACGGTAAGACTAGGTATATAAATCTTAATCACATGTAATTTATTTCAGGTTATTTTTGACATATTCCTGCAATTGGAATGATTTTGCATTGAACGACTGAAAGCTTTAATATTAATTGTAATAATAATAATAATAATAATACCAATAATAATAATAATACTAATAATAATGTTATTGGTTTTAAGTCCCTTTTAACTACTACAGCTTTTAGAGGCGCCTAAGTGCCGGAATTTTGCCCCAAAGGAGAACTTTAACATGCCAGAAAATCTACTAACACGTCTCCCTCGCATTTGCGCACCCTCAAATACCAACAGACTATGCCAGGATTCGATCCTGCAACCTTGGGTACAGCAGGCGAGAACGTTACTACCACTGAGCCACGCAGCCACTTAAATATTAATTGTTAATAAGGAAACCCTGAAAAATAGCTTCAAAGCTATCTACATTCCTTTTCAGAAATTAATATGTGCATAATCTATAAATTACAATATTTACATTAGAAAATTAGGGCAGGTGACCTTGAAGATCCACCTCGTTAAATAACCACCATTGCTACAGTAAAAACTTACATACTAGAATATATAATGTTTAGTATATGTTCATTTTGACTCCTTCCGTAGAGAATGACATCTTTGTGCAATCAGTCACAGGAGACATATGCATGGATTCTGTATCTTACAAAAAACAAACTAGAGTATCCAGTGCCAGTAGGTAACTATTATTATGGTGGATCATTACATGAAGCTTCACTCTTCAATCGCTTGAATAGAATACAAAAAAATTAAAACATGTTTTCAAAATTTCGAAATGCTGCCATCTTTCATTTTTGAAAACAATTGAATGAATCCGATGCCTAGATCTTTAACTCTAAATTAAGATTCGCTCTATCATATTTTACTGCACTTAGATTAGATCACCAGAAAATTAGGCTAATTTTAAATATTTGAAATTCACATGCTGCTGTTCTTAACAAGGTTTTGAAACCCACAGATATGCATGTACCGAATAGTCCTCTATCGCAATTCAAAATTGCAGTTTGATTGCTGCAATAGTTTCAGAAATATGGAGTAGCCTACTGGTGAAAACTTTTGCAAGGCCACCAATTTAGATTGGTTGAAACCACATTTCCCAACCTTTTTAAGTTCATGGCACCCTTGAGAATAACATTAAAAACTTGGGACAACTTTCCTTCAATTGAAAGAATAACTTAAGTTTAATAGGTTCATGTACTGAAAGATATAATACTAACGTATGTCATTACATAATACAGTAAACTTTACTACAATTATTGTGTAAAAATATGTCAATCAAGTTTTGTTCGATTAATCATTAATGTGAAACTTGTAATTGATGCTTTCAGCAGAGATACATGATATTGGGCCTTGCAGTTGACAATGAAACACGCAAATCATCCTCAAGGGTTCGCAGTCCATGTCTTGCTTTAGATTTCATTGCCACTATAGGAGAGAAAGCTTGCTCGCAAAGAAATTATGTTGAAAAGAGAAAAAGAGCATTAATTGCTTTCTCCGATAGGTTAGAATACTACTTTCTCAGTTTAAGCCAAAAAGCAGCCACCGATGCCTTGCTCTTAGTGAACTTAACTTTGAGTGCGGAATCACTGCCAAGATCGAGAAATTCATTTAGTTCACAAGCACATACCTGCCAACTTTCAAAAAGGTCTTTCAGTAAAACTCGCGCACAATAAAATCTAACAAATTTCGGCATACCCCGGCTTGAAACAATAATCCTCCTGGGCTACAACATTCAGTAATTCACGCTTTGAAAAGGATATTTCAATGAAATCTTATCTACTTACATCATACGCCAATATTATTTGTAGACGAGCATGTCCCTCAAGAAGCACGTGTGGTGAATTTTGGTTTGAAGCAGAGATATAACAGGACTTCCTTGAAATAATATACCTGGAATGTTTTATAACTGGTTTATTAATTTCAAAATTTTGCGTGTCCAAGAAACTTTGAGAGCGAGGCGCACCATGACACGTGTTGGGCTGTACAGCTTTCCCCGTATCAGCTAGCTGCTGAACCATGTCTTATTTTCCCGTACAAATACAAACCGATATAAAATAAGTGAATTAAATTACATATTTCACAGTCATAGAGTATAAGGATTACAACGCGACCAAGAATTACATTTCCCAACCGCCCCGAGCCGAGAAAAAGTTACCTTACAAAAATGATAACTTTGTTTCTTGGACACACAAAATTTTGAAATTAATAAACCAGTTACAAAACATTCCAATGTATATTGTGTGTTACAATTTGGATTCGATCTGAAGACTGGTTTTTGAGATAATTCTTAAATGTGACGCATGCTTGAAACACGCTTAAGCATGGTTGAAACACGCTTAAGAACGGGCACTTTTTGTGTTCCAAGTGCGATAAAAATATTAAAATATAAAGTAAAAAATCCAAACCTGCATGAACTAACGTAAAATAGAACAACGAAAATGATGATGATATTGGATTTTATGTAGCATTATTGGTTACTTCACAAACAACCTTCAAACTTGAGTGCACATAATATTTAGGTCGACAGTAGGTTAACACTCATCACTCACAGGAAATTACTTGCATTCTTAAATTCATAGCTGTGGCTTTTTTAGCTTCCTGCAAAAAGTCTGGATAAATGGTGCAGGCAGAACAGGGACCAGAACTCCTGGTCTTCAAAATAGAAATAGACTCCAGAGAATCATTCAGGACAAAATTAATTCACTTCGAAAAATACCAGTTCAACAGAATTAATATAAAACACTACATTCCACGAACCTACTACGTTGTCGTAGGAAGGCGGAGAGGTGATACTCCGATGTGGCGCGTCCCAGGTGGCGGATAGGGGGGTCCTCACCAGTTTTACTGGCGGACTTGAGCGAAATAAAATAGCTCTCGCGGACCAAACACACTCCCATTTCTCATCAATCATCCTATCATATTCCATTCATCACCTTTCCAGATCACATCTGGAATTGTAATCCCTGACTACGGTCAGATCATGGGTCCTAGACCAGACAATCAACTCAAGTATGAACAGTCTTCTAATGAACTCTTCCACCGCAAGGCACCATTCGGATACGGTGGGGTGCCGCGTAGAAGAGTCAGGTGAGTCGGAGCGCCTGGAAACCCGAAAGTCCAAATACAAACTCAAAATTAACAAACATAGGGAATTTTCATTCTTTGCAACATTAAACATATATTCGTTAATTAAAATTGGAAAACTTAAGCATTTAACCGATATATTGGACCAACACAAGATCTTAATAACAGCACTTCAAGAACTTAGAAACACAGATCAAGACCCCATTGAATCTGGAGGATACCGTCTCTACAAGGGACCTCCAGGACCACGAGTTATGAAAAATGTCCCCCAATTTGGTATGGGATTTTTAGTACATACCAGTATTATTGAGTCAGTGGAAGACTTTTCGTCGAACTCATCAAGGTTAGCAACTTTAACAATTAGGACAGGAAACAAAATATACTCTTTGATAAACGTTCATGCCCCAACTAATGACAAGAATGTCAAAAAATTTAGAGATGAAACGGACAATTTTTGGGAAGAACTTGCCTTACTAATATCAAACATTCCAGACATTCATGTTAAAATCTTGCTTGGGGATTTTAATGCAAAAATTGGTCAAGAAAGAAAACTTCGTCCAATAGTAGGTAAGTGGCCAGCTCACAAATTCACTAACAAGAATGGTCAAAGATTAATCACCCTTTGTGAAGAACATGGCCTACGTCTCGGAACTACTAGATTTAAGCGAAGACCACACAAACTTATGACCTGGAAATGCCCTAATAGTGCACTAGGGGAATTCCAGATAGACCATGTTGCAATGGATAAAAAGTTCTACAAAGAAATATATAACGTGAAGGTACTACGTGGGGTCGATGTTGACTCTGATCATTATATAACCAAGATAAAGATCAAGTTAACTCCACGACGTAAACAAAAATCATCAAACTCGACCATGCAAAGGCAATATGACCCTAGTTATTTAATAAATAATGTGTCCTATAAGGAAAAGTCTAAAACTCTCTTAAGTGACAAGCTAGAAATGATGGTTGACACACTGAAAACCGTTGCTGTCGGAATTGCCCCTATCAGGAAAAGGAAAAAGCATGCATGGTGGAATGCGGAATGTGATGCTGCAATTCGGAAAAGACACACAGCATGGCTCAATGATCAGCAAAAGAGAACCACACAATCGCGAGAAGAATTAACCATTGTTCGAAGGGAAACTGCCAAAGAAATTAGGAGAATTAAAAGAGAAAATCAAAAAAAGTCCATACAAATTATTGAGGATTCCTTTAAGCAACACAAACAAGGGACTATTACAGGACATTTCGGCAATATCATTCTAAATACAGCCCTCCTACACTATTAATGAAAGATAAATCAGGTAAACTAGCCCACAATGATACTGATTATGCTAAAATTCTAGCAGATTATTTTAGAGAACTACTAAATGCTGATGAACCTAAGGAATATCTTGATTTTGAGCCTAATCCAAAAAATAAAACAAATTTACAGAACATTATTCCTCCTGACTTGACTGAAGTATGTGCAGCGATTAATTGGCTCAAAAATTATAGAGCAGCAGGAGAGAATTCATTGGTAGCAGAACTATGGAAATATGCAAATGAACAAACCATCTCCAACCTCCATAAACGCCTCATCGATGTATGGAATTCGGAACAAATACCAGAGGAATGGAGAATGGTTGTAATCCACCCAATTCATAAAAAGGGTGATAGATCAGACCCGAACAACTACCGTGGGATTTCTTTGCTTGATGTAACATACAAGATTCTATCTAGAATTATCTTGACAAGAATTCAACAACTCGATCAAGAACTAGGAGAATATCAAGGAGGGTTCCGACCAGATCGCAGCTGTCCGGATCAGATCATCAGTCTGAAATGGATAATGAAATATCATAGAATAAGACAAAAGAATTTGGTCATTACTTTTGAGGATTTTAAGAAAGCTTATGACAGTATCCATCGAGGGTCATTACTTAACATCCTTAGGGAATTTGGGTTACATCAAAAGCTTATCAACCTCATCGGCATTACTTTGAAAGATACTAAATCAAAGGCTAAATTTCGAGGCGCCTTGTCTGAACCATTTGATATCCGGACTGGACTTCGACAGGGAGATGGTCTATCACCGTTATTATTTAATTGTGTTCTTGAAAAGATCATGCGTGAGTGGAACAAAACTTGTCTTCCAAATGTAAAGATTGGTACTAATATAAAACTGAATTGCTTCGCTTTTGCGGATGACCTTGCACTGCTTGCAACCAGTATAGATGAGGCTAAACACCAAATTGAAGAACTTGTGTCTATTGCAGCAAAAGTAGGACTTCAAATTTCATTTGAAAAGACAGAAATAATGGCATCCTTTGATGTGGAAACACAAGCTATTACATTGATCAACAATAAAGAAATTAAAGTTGTACATAAATTTAAATATTTAGGGGAGATTATAACATGGAATTTGAATGAGAAAGCGTCAATCGAAAATAGAACAACAAAGTTAAGGCAAGCGCAATATATTACTTGGTCTAGTTACAAAAAAAAAATCACTCTCCATAAATGCCAAATTACGACATTACGAATCAGTTATTAAACCGGAAGCAATAGGTATATGCTTGTGAAACACTTTTCAAGTTAAACACTCGATCAGTTACTGACACATTACAGAAGATTGATAGAAGAATTCTCAGAACTATAATTAATAAAAAACATCAGGTGGATGGTCAATGGCGTCTATTACCAAATGAAGTGGTTTATAAAGAAACTGAGTCTATAGTCGATACTATGCGAAAAAGACGAATTGCTTTTTTTTGTCATATCTCACGCCTGCCGGATACCAGACAATTAAAAGTATTATTTAATTATTTTTTCGTAAGTAAAACAAAGAACTCTTGGTTTATGGAAATTCAAAATGATCTGGATGAACTCGGCTTGACAATGTCCCAAATTGCTAACAAAGATGACAAGAATATCTTGAAATACAAGAACATCCGACTTCCCTTAAAAACCTTTACCCGCAAAACTTACACCATAAGCGATGCAGAGAGAGCGGCAAGGTCGACTAGAATTAAAATGTTTTGGTAAAAGAAGAAAAATAAGAAGCTGAATCTTTAATATTGTTTTTGAGATATGTATATACTTGTTTTGGTTAAGTGCTCCAATGAGGGCGTAACATATGTAAATAAATAAATAAAACACTACAGTAACTGATGGCGTTATAAGGGTCTGATTTATGATTTAGGAGGATGAATATTCGAAGTAGGTATCGAATTTTACAATTATTCTGAGAGGATTTCACAATTAATACAAGAGGGCACATTTTCTTTCGAATTCGAATCACGAATTATACAAGTGTTAGAGATAATCGGTTAGATTATACTGTATATCCGATGGAACCAACGTTCGAAGGAAAATTCGACATAGAACGGATTTTCGAATTAACCATACTGGATGTCGCAAATTTATTACGAGACTGATAGATTTTAAAATAAATGTATTTCGAAGTCCCTTCATGATTTCATTTTCGAAATGGTATCATTTCCCAAGATTGCGACATTAAATTATTTTACGTTATTTCTGGACTTATATTTGAGATAGTCTCCAAATTTAGAGGTCAATAACAGAAATGAGAGGTTTCTGTTTTGTTTGGAAAGTTTTCGTGAATAAATGTGTTGCGAAAAGTCAGGTTTCCTAATAACAAAGAAAAATATTTCACACAAAAATAAAACTCTTCTTGATGCCGAAAAAATACATTAAACCGATGTATACCATTCAAGGTATCCTCAGTATACATTTCCTTGAGGGCGGGCATGGAGAAATATAGTTTACGCAATCGGCGGCGCTTGCCTGAAACTTGCTCCATCACTAACAGTGAGCCTACCGGCGCGAGTTTGAATGATTTAAACCGACCTCAGCGAATTTTCGTTACCTCCAAATATCCAGACAAAAATTAGCTACTTTTCGTTACTTTCGTTACTTTTCGTTACCAGTAGACATGTTCACATGTTATTCCGTAACTGAAACACGACCTACACTTTGTAAATCGTAGTGAAGAAGAAAAGAACTATTTTTTATACAGAACGGTAAAGGTTATCGAACTAATCAATGCATTAAAGAACAAGCAAACGGTTATCCCAGAACTTTCATTAGTAGTAGGGCTAAGCCGGTCCTGGACAGATTTCAAGGTCATCCATGGTTTCTCGTGGTCACGTGCCCCCCCCCCCCCCAGGCGTTCCCTGGGGGGGCTTGGCGGAGGGGGGGGAGGGAGGGGGAGGGGAGGGGGGGGGGGGGGCAGGGAAGGGGAAGGTCTGGCTTGGAAGCAGACCCAGTTGTTAGCCGACCTGTGTTGGCCAGCCAACTGACTGAGCTGGCTGGTGTGCATTGCCTATATAGCTTGTGGATGGAAGTGGGGGAAGGGACCGGTTCGGGCGACTGTCGAAGGTAGTCGAATGTGACCGAGTGTAACTTAGAGTAGTAGAACAATGCGATGGCCGGGGCTGTAGGTATCAATCAATAAAGACCTAATAATAATAAATATTCCATTAAGCATGGTTACGGATATGAATAATACGAAATACTAAATGTCCCCTAGAGATCTATGTATGGTAAAAATGTAGAGGTATATGGACTGTTGTTAACCCATGACGAGCTGTCGTGCAAATGCTATACGTAAACTCTTATCACAGGTGTATCAACAAGCTTTGCAAACTTGGATGACAAATACACCTCAAAGGTCTACTCTCCCTTCGTAAAGGGCACCGCACATTATAGTTAAGTATACAGAAGCTTAATCTTTGCAAAAAAAAAACGAAAACTCCAGTAAGTTAACTACCCCTCGCAGAAGGAGGGTATCAGAAAAGATGAGACAAGGGCTAATTAAGGCGGGAAAAGAAGAGACACCCTATGCCTCGGATACCCTAATACTGTCGGGGTCGGAAGAGAACAAGAGTTGACCAAGTGAGGTCGACAGAAAAGAAGACGGAGAGGAGCCCGGCACAAGTAAGTGGAAGCAATGCCGGACTCAGCTGGGGCCCCGTGGTCGCCAACCCACGTTCCACTAGATGTGAGCCCCTGGGAGGAGATGAAGAACTGAGCAGAGGCGGGTTTGATTCACATCTCGAGCATTTTGGAAGTGGTTTTCTGTGCTTTCTTCCAGGCAAATGCTTGGATGGTACCTAACTTAAGGTCACAGCCACTTCTTTCCCAATCCCCACCCAAATTACAAATACATAAACTACTACATACATCACAATTACGCAGGTTAACACACATGTTAGTACACGGGACTCATTGCCTATGATGTCACAAGCCCTAAATAAGCAACAACAACAACAACAAGGCCTTAAAACCTGTGTGTTACATTAGCCATTTTTTTTTTTTTTGTGGATGCCCTGTTTTGACTGTGGTTGATAGGAAAATATAAGGTTCAAGGAGTTAGGTAGGTTGAAGCGTTCTTTAAGAAATCCTTTACAAGAAGGAATAACTTGAGCTGTCTTTTGACAGTGGTGGGTATTGGGAGAACAGGAGCTTGTAGCAAGCAAATCAGATCTGTAACTTCGTGCGAGCGCTCCAAGTAGGTCATTGGCCATGAGAAAAAGAGAGTGCTTTTGAACACTCACGTGTGGCCAGGGAGCTGTATAACATTGACGCACATGGCTGCGCCGCTTTGTAATAGACATACAGTGTCTTAGAATGTTGTTGTATTAGAAACATTTGAGAGAGAAGGGTTTTGATATTGAGATTATTCAGCCCTGTGTACTTGGGTGTGTTACAGTTTTGATTGATAACCTGTGTTATTGTGATGGTATTATTAGTGTGTGTGTGGCTCACAAGGTCAAGTGCACCCCGTTCTAACCCTCAGACTAGAATTACATTTCTTGGCAGATTTGGAAATCAAACCTTGACTTCCAGGATAGATCCTATGTTAAATAGTCTGTTTATAACCACCTTGAGGTTTAGCGGCTAGTATAATTGGCACTCGCCTCATAGATACGGGTTTGATAATTAATGGGATCATTCATCCCTGTGTACTTGGGTGTGTTACAGTTTTGTTTGATAACCTGTGTTATTGTGTTGGTTGTATTAGTGTGTGTGGTTTACAAGGTTGTGTGTACCCTGTTCTAATCCTCAGACTGAAATTTCATTTCTTGACAGACAGTACGTTCAGCCTTGCGAGGTAAAACTGAGAAGAGGTGGGTTTATTTCACACCTCATCTATTCTGGAACTGATATTCCATGGTTTCATATTTCTACGCCAAGCGAATGTTAGGATGGTTTCCAACTTTAGGTTATCACTGTCTTTTTTTTTTTTCTAATCCCAAGTTACAAATACACATACTACTACAGACACCACAGTAACACATGTTACCAATAATATAGGACATACAGTACATCATTTAGACCTAAATGCTAATGAGATAAGATAATTAAGCGCAATAACTTGTAAATGTTAGTCATTAGTACAATAACATGTGTTATCATGCAAACAAATTACAAACACCCAAGTACACAGGGGTGAATGAACATGATATGGCACTGGGGTACACTCAGCCTTGTGAGGCAAAAACTGTGTAGATGTGAGTTTGATTACCATTTAGGCTGACTGTGTGGCTCAGCGGTAATGTTCTTACTTGCTCTGGCCCAAGGTTGCAGGATCGTATTCTAGCGCAGCCAGCTGGCATTTGAGGGTGCGCAAATGCGAGGGAGCCGTGTCTATAGATTTACAAGCACGTTAAAGATCCCCTTTGGGGCGAAATTCCGGCACCCCGGCGTCGCTCAAAGCCCAATAGCAGTATTATTAGATATATTTTAACACTGTATAGCCTTGGGTGCCGGGTGCAAATTTTGTTATTTGACGCCCAAAGGACAGCTTGCATGTCGAAGTTTGTTGTTCCTTGGAGCGCTCTGAAAATTATGGAGATTAGATATATAAGTTCCTAGACACTATAGCGCTTTATAGTAGAGAAAGGAGGAATTTTTTGTGTTGGCGGAAAATCCCAAGATTAGTTAGTTAGTTATTGTTGTTTTAAGGGGCGGAACTACGAGGTCATCTGCCCCTAAAATCCCGAGATTAATGTTGCCATTATGAACATGGCCTACTGACTTCAAATGGGTTTTTTAACATGCCAACAATGTATAAGGAGAGAAACTGCAAGCTTGGGGTTGGTAGCCAGATACGGTAACCACTCACCCACCGTGGCAATTATTAGATTATCTTTATCCTAAAATGCGTTCTTAAGTATTTGGCAACCTCCTAGTGTAGCGGTTAGCATTCTTGGCTGTCGTTCGCAGAGATCTGGGTTCAATTACCGGCTCTGCCAAGAAATTAATTCTGTTTTGAGGGCTGGAACGGGACAGCCTCGTGAGGCAAAACTGAGAAGAGGTTGGTTCGATTCCCACCGCAGCAATCCTTGAAATGGTTTTCTGTGGCCTCCCCACTCCTACTCGAGGCAAATGCTGGATTGGTTCCTAACTTAAGGCCACGGCCGTCTCCTTCCCAATCCTCTCTCAAATTACAAATACACACAATAACATAGGTTATCAGACAAACATGCACACTCGCACGTCTAAAATACACGGGGCTAAATAACCACTGTGTCCAAGCCTCTAAAATGAATTAACAACTGAAGTATTTTGGCTGAAACATAGTTATGTATAAATGTAATGTCTGTTCTGAATTGTTTTTAATGTAGGAGGAGGAAGTTGTTGCTGTTGTTTCACTTAGGGGCTAGGATATTGTGGTCATTTCAGACTTGTGTGTACTTTGTGTGTGTAGAGTTTGTCTCATAACCTGTGTTATAGTGGTTTCTGTAGTAGTGAGTGTCCACGTTGTGTAGCGGCTAGCATTCCTGGTTGTCGCCCCGTAGGTCCAGATTCTATTCCTGACTCTGCCAAAAAATTAAATTCTGATCTGAGGGCTGGAACGGGGTGCACTCAACCTCATGAGGAAAAATAAGAAGAGTTGGGTTTGATTTCCCTTCATCCATCCTGGAAGTGGTTTTCTTTTGTTTCCCACTTCTACTTCAGGCAAATGCCGGGGTAGTTTCTAACATGAGCGCATAGCCGTCTCCTTCCTAATCGTCTCTGAAATTACAAATACACACACTAGTACTACTACTACTAATAACACAGGTTACCAGACATATTAAAATACATGAAAAAAGACTCTTGTTGCGTAGTGTCTAGTATTCCTGGCTGTCATTGTAGAGGTGAGGGTTCAGTTGGCTCTGCCAAGAGATTTTAATTCTGATCTGACAGCTGGAATGGGGTTTGATTCCTACCTCTGCCATCCTGGAAGTGGTTTTCTGTGATTTCCCACTTCAACTCCAGGCAAATACCGGGCTGGCACCTAACGTATGGCCACGGACGATTCCTACCCAAATGCTACCTGAATTACAAATACACAAACTAGTACATACATCACAGTACACACAGGGTTACATGACCACGATACCCAAGGCCCTCAAATGAAACAACAACATAAAACAAATAGCTGAAATTCTTCATTTGTGTAATTTGTGTTCGTGAATAGCCATTTCTTGGATTAAAGAATAATTGTGTAAATTAAGAAGTTGTTAGTGGATGTCTTATTTCAGCAGCTTTGGTGGTGTAGTTGGTCGCGGATTGAAACCCGACCGAAGTCTTCAGATTTTTTAAGAGCGTTAAAAATCTCTTGGTGCGCCTTCCTTCGGAGGAGAAGTAAATGTCAGAGATTTATGGCATAATAAAGAACCTTCCACTAATTACACTTGTGTGAAAATAAATTATAGGTTATATTTGACTACCGTTCATAGGTTCCAACATTTGTCGCCAGGAAATGTTTGCGGTGGCATCTAGTAACGACGTTCAGAACTAGTTGGTTGTTGACGGTTGCGTTTGGTAGCAAAAGTTAGAACTACTTGAAAATCTAATGTCTGCAGTCCTTACATGAATTAAAAACAGATACACACACTAATACAGGCATCACAATTATCACCGGTTATCAGACAGATTCTATACACCCAAAGTACACGGAGCTATATGACCGCGTTGTCGCAGCCCCTAAACTGAGGAACCAACCAACCATGACTTCCTTCAGGTCATTACTATATTTATGGCATGATAAAAACCTTCCACTAATTACACTTGTGTGAAGTTAAATTATAGGTTATATTTGACTAACGCTCTTAGGTTTCAAAGTTCGTCGCCAGAAGCCTATTGCGGTGGCATCTAGTAACGATGTTCAGAACTAGTTGGTTGTTGACGGTGGCGTTTGGTAGCAAAAGTTAGAACTACTTGAAAATCTAATGTCTGCAGTCCTTATTTGAATTAAAAACTGATAACCCACACCAATACAGCCATTTCAATTAACGCTGGTTATCAGACAGATTCCACACACACCCAAAGTACACGGGGCTACATGACCGCGTTGTCGCAGCCCCTAAACTGAGGAACCAACCAACCATGACTTCTTTCAGGTCATTACAGAAATGAGATTAATCAAAGCAATCACAGGAGAAGCATCTGAAGCTGACAACTAAAGAAATCTGAAAGCAATCACAGGAGAAGCATTTGAAGCTGAAAACTAAAGAAATCTGAAAGAAAATAGGCAGTTGTAGTTGAAGAGACAAACAAATCAACTTATTTGCCAACAAACCAAATTCAAACATCGTAAAATACGTGCACAATAGAACTACAGTATATTTTTTTTTTCAGCAGATAAGTAAACAACTTGAAATTTGCAATAAATTGTGGATGTGAAAGTCATCTCCTGTATATTATTATTTCTAGGGGCTTGGACGTCAGGGATATGAGTTACTCGTACTTGGATATTTATATGAGTTATGTGTTAACAAGTAGGCCTATTATTGTTGTTTTTAGTATTAGTAACAATGTTATGTGGAGCTCAACTTTGGAATAACGCGACCATGGCATTAAGTTAGAAGCCATTCTGGAAATTTGCCTGTAGTAGAGGGGAGAAAGAATGGAAGAACACTTCTAGGTTTGAATGTGGTTTGAATCGAACCCACCTCTTCTCAGTTCTGACATACAAGGTTGAGTGAACCCCGTCCTATTCCTCAGACTAGAATGACATTTCTTGAAAGAGACGGAAATCTAGCACAGACCTTTGCAGTAATAGCCAAGAATGCTAATCACTACACCATGAGGCGGTCAACATATTTCTTTTAGTGTGATCAAATGTGCATATGTTGACGGTTGATGTGTTGGCGAATGATGGTTAGCGTTAGACAATCTTTTATACATTGACATACCCTTGAGAAAATGAAAGTTGTTTACCCTTCACTAGACGTTAGCTGGGCATTACCCGGTTTAAAAGTAGTATAAATAGCAACATCCTTGTTGCATAGAATCAGTTGTGTGGACCAGTTCGAACGCATCAGAGATGGTTGTACTCATCAGTTGTGAGTAAGTAAGATGTAATGTATAACAGCAAGATGAATCAAATTGTTTAAAAGTTTCCAGTTTCAAATCATAGTTAGAAACTAAACGTGTATAAATGTTTCCCTGTTTTTGCAAGGTGAGATCAGAAACTAAGGGTTACAATGCTTGTGGTGAAAAGTGTACATTTTATTTCATAAAACCTATTCAGCCAATAGATAGTACATACAGTAGGTTATTTTTCCATATTTTTAACGGTTTACCCAGCGTAAGCTTAAAAACGCACAGACAGTAGGTTTTTCTTCAACTTGATTCACTGAAATTGTTAGGCTACTGCTCAGTCATAAATGAACGCTTTTCTACAGAAACCTTCCTCGAGAAATCTTTTACAGAATGATGAAAAATACACAAAAATTCATCTAATGGTTCTCGGGATTGCCCCTTGCATCCAAGAATTGGGGCCTTTGCTTTATACTGTGAGGAGATTAAAAAATGGGCCTTACTTATTTGTAATGCTGTCCACCATGTGGTGTAGCGGCAGGCGTTTTGACTGCGATTCCCAGCTCTGTCAAGAAATTTAATTCTGGTCTGAGGATTAGACCGGGGTACACTTATCTTTGTGAAGTAAACCTGAGAAGAGGCGGTTTCAATTCCCACCTCAATAGTTCTGGAAGTGGTTTTCTGTGGTTTCCCACTTCCACTCTAGGTAAATGACAGGATAGTTCTTCACTTAAGACCTTACAACCACCTTCTTCCCTATCCTCACATGAATTACAAATACACACACACTAATACAGCCATCGCAATGCCCCAGGTTCTCGGAAAAAATAAACACTCAACAAAGTACACAGAGCTAAATGACCGCAAGTACGTTGCTGCAATCTTGAGCCACAAGACCTGATTTTTGTGTGGAATCCAAACAACAGGACAAGACAAATCACTTCAAAAATCTCACATGTACTAACCGGGAATCAAACCCAGTCTACCTTGTTCATTGAGCCACGGTGCCCTCAATTGTGGTGTAGTGGCTAGCGTTCTTAGCTATCACCCTGGAGGCCTGAGATCAATCCCCAACTGCTAAGAAATTAAATTAGGGGTGTTAAAATTTCTTGCCAAGGTCTGCGCGTGAGGCCTTCAGGCTGCGGAATGTGCACTCTACTGCGAGTAAGTGGGTCATTGCTTGACTCGACCTCTAAACCGGTAGCCAAGGATGGTGTGTGTGGGCCATCAAGTAAAGCAGTTTATTATGTGTTGTATGGCTTACTGCCCGGAGTGTCCAAGGACATGTTTGGCTCGCCAGAGTCTGTAGCTGCTTCCAGCCGGACACGCAAAGGGTGAGTTACATGTTCAGTTCAATTTTATGTAGTTCCAACTTTCACCAACCAATCCCAGTGATACCTAGTGCAGAACGTTCGAACGTTTAATAGAACGTTCAAACAAAATCTAACCAAAAAATTTAGCTCCACACAAGTTTATACTGTGGGAGGATCTTTTGCATGCCATAAATCTATGACAAGGGACAGCCAGCTTAACTTCTCTTCCAAAGGAAGTCATACTGAAGGATTTTTAATTTTTTTTTAAATTCCTACGAGTTCAACTGGGTTTGAACCCACTACCTTGGGGACAGCAGTTCAGCATGCTACCAACTACACCACCAAAGCCGCTAGTGAAGCTGTGGGAACAATAAAGAAGCTAAAACTCATATTTGCAGCCTGAAGGCCTCACGCGCAGACCTTGGCAAGAAATTTTAACACCCCTAATTTAATTTCTTAGCAGTTGGGGATTGATCTCAGGCCTCCAGGGTGATAGCTAAGAACGCTAGCCACTACACCACAATTGAGGGCACCGTGGCTCAATGAACAAGGTAGACTGGGTTTGATTCCCGGTTAGTACATGTGAGATTTTTGAAGTGATTTGTCTTGTCCTGTTGTTCGGATTCCACACAAAAATCAGGTCTTGTGGCTCAAGATTGCAGCAACGTACTTGCGGTCATTTAGCTCTGTGTACTTTGTTGAGTGTTTATTTTTTCCGAGAACCTGGGGCATTGCGATGGCTGTATTAGTGTGTGTATTTGTAATTCATGTGAGGATAGGGAAGAAGGTGGTTGTAAGGTCTTAAGTGAAGAACTATCCTGTCATTTACCTAGAGTGGAAGTGGGAAACCACAGAAAACCACTTCCAGAACTATTGAGGTGGGAATTGAAACCGCCTCTTCTCAGGTTTACTTCACAAAGATAAGTGTACCCCGGTCTAATCCTCAGACCAGAATTAAATTTCTTGACAGAGCTGGGAATCGCAGTCAAAACGCCTGCCGCTACACCACATGGTGGACAGCATTACAAATAACTAAGGCCCATTTTTTAATCTCTACACAGTATAAAGCAAAGGCCCCAATTCTTGGATGCAAGGGGCAATCCCGAGAACCATTAGATGAATTTTTGTGTATTTTTCATCATTCTGTAAAAGATTTCTCGAGGAAGGTTTCTGTAGAAAAGCGTTCATTTATGACTGAGCAGTAGCCTAACAATTTCAGTGAATCAAGTTGAAGAAAAACCTACTGTCTGTGCGTTTTTCAAGCTTACGCTGGGTAAACCGTTAAAAATATGGAAAAATAACCTACTGTATGTACTATCTATTGGCTGAATAGGTTTTATGAAATAAAATGTACACTTTTCACCACAAGCATTGTAACCCTTAGTTTCTGATCTCACCTTGCAAAAACAGGGAAACATTCATACACGTTTAGTTTCTAACTATGATTTGAAACTGGAAACTTTTAAACAATTTGATTCATCTTGCTGTTATACATTACATCTTACTTACTCACAACTGATGAGTACAACCATCTCTGATGCGTTCGAACTGGTCCACACAACTGATTCTATGCAACAAGGATGTTGCTATTTATACTACTTTTAAACCGGGTAACGCCCAGCTAACGTCTAGTGAAGGGTAAACAACTTTCATTTTCTCAAGGGTATGTCAATGTATAAAAGATTGTCTAACGCTAACCATCATTCGCCAACACATCAACCGTCAACATATGCACATTTGATCACACTAAAAGAAATATGTTGACCGCCTCATGGTGTAGTGATTAGCATTCTTGGCTATTACTGCAAAGGTCTGTGCTAGATTTCAGTCTCTTTCAAGAAATGTCATTCTAGTCTGAGGAATAGGACGGGGTTCACTCAACCTTGTATGTCAGAACTGAGAAGAGGTGGGTTCGATTCAAACCACATTCAAACCTAGAAGTGTTCTTCCATTCTTTCTCCCCTGTACTACAGGCAAATTTCCAGAATGGCTTCTAACTTAATGCCATGGTCGCGTTATTCCAAAGTTGAGCTCCTCATAACATTGTTACTAATACTAAAAACAACAATAATAGGCCTACTTGTTAACACATAACTCATATAAATATCCAAGTACGTGTAACTCATATCCCTGACGTCCAAGCCCCTAGAAATAATAATATACAGGAGATGACTTTCACATCCACAATTTATTGCAAATTTCAAGTTATTTACTTATCTGCTGAAAAAAATATACTGTAGTTCTATTGTGCACGTATTTTACGATGTTTGAATTTGGTTTGTTGGCAAATAAGTTGAATTGTTTGTCTCTTCAACTACAACTGCCTATTTTCTTTCAGATTTCTTTAGTTTTCAGCTTCAAATGCTTCTCCTGTGATTGCTTTCAGATTTTTTTAGTTGTCAGCTTCAGATGCTTCTCCTGTGATTGCTTTGATTAATCTCATTTCTGTAATGACCTGAAAGAAGTCATGGTTGGTTGGTTCCTCAGTTTAGGGGCTGCGACAACGCGGTCATGTAGCCCCGTGTACTTTGGATGTGTGTGGAATCTGTCTGATAACCAGCGTTAATTGAAATGGCTGTATTGGTGTGGGTTATCAGTTTTTAATTCAAATAAGGACTGCAGACATTAGATTTTCAAGTAGTTCTAACTTTTGCTACCAAACGCCACCGTCAACAACCAACTAGTTCTGAACATCGTTACTAGATGCCACCGCAATAGGCTTCTGGCGACGAACTTTGAAACCTAAGAGCGTTAGTCAAATATAACCTATAATTTAACTTCACACAAGTGTAATTAGTGGAAGGTTTTTATCATGCCATAAATATAGTAATGACCTGAAGGAAGTCATGGTTGGTTGGTTCCTCAGTTTAGGGGCTGCGACAACGCGGTCATATAGCTCCGTGTACTTTGGGTGTATAGAATCTGTCTGATAACCGGTGATAATTGTGATGCCTGTATTAGTGTGTGTATCTGTTTTTAATTCATGTAAGGACTGCAGACATTAGATTTTCAAGTAGTTCTAACTTTTGCTACCAAACGCAACCGTCAACAACCAACTAGTTCTGAACGTCGTTACTAGATGCCACCGCAAACATTTCCTGTTGACAAATGTTGGAACCTATGAACGGTAGTCAAATATAACCTATAATTTATTTTCACACAAGTGTAATTAGTGGAAGGTTCTTTATTATGCCATAAATTTCTGACATTTACTTCTCCTCCGAAGGAAGGCGCACCAAGAGATTTTTAACGCTCTTAAAAAATCTGAAGACTTCGGTCGGGTTTCAATCCGCGACCAACTACGCCACCAATGCTGCTGAAATAAGACATCCACTAACAACTTCTTAATTTACACAATTATTCTTTAATCCAAGAAATGGCTATTCACGAACACAAATTACACAAATGAAGAATTTCAGCTATTTGTTTTATGTTGTTGTTTCATTTGAGGGCCTTGGGTATCGTGGTCATGTAGCCCTGTGTGTACTGTGATGTATGTACTAGTTTGTGTATTTGTAATTCAGGTAGCATTTGGGTAGGAATCGTCCGTGGCCATACGTTAGGTGCCAGCCCGGTATTTGCCTGGAGTTGAAGTGGGAAATCACAGAAAACCACTTCCAGGATGGCAGAGGTAGGAATCAAACCCCATTCCAGCTGTCAGATCAGAATTAAAATCTCTTGGCAGAGCCAACTGAACCCTCACCTCTACAATGACAGCCAGGAATACTAGACACTACGCAACAAGAGTCTTTTTTCATGTATTTTAATATGTCTGGTAACCTGTGTTATTAGTAGTAGTAGTACTAGTGTGTGTATTTGTAATTTCAGAGACGATTAGGAAGGAGACGGCTATGCGCTCAAGTTAGAAACTACCCCGGCATTTGCCTGAAGTAGAAGTGGGAAACAAAAGAAAACCACTTCCAGGATGGATGAAGGGAAATCAAACCCAACTCTTCTTATTTTTCCTCATGAGGTTGAGTGCACCCCGTTCCAGCCCTCAGATCAGAATTTAATTTTTTGGCAGAGTCAGGAATAGAATCTGGACCTACGGGGCGACAACCAGGAATGCTAGCCGCTACACAACGTGGACACTCACTACTACAGAAACCACTATAACACAGGTTATGAGACAAACTCTACACACACAAAGTACACACAAGTCTGAAATGACCATAATATCCTAGCCCCTAAGTGAGACAACAGCAACAACTTCCTCCTCCTACATTAAAAACAATTCAGAACAAAAAAGGAAGGAAGCTTGTAGTTTAACGTGACTGTTAATCTGTAGATTATGAGCCACGGGACCTCCTTTTTACGTGGAATCCGAACCACAGGACATGGCATTTCACTTCGAAAATCTCACATGCACTGACCGGGAATCCAATTCAGAACAGACATTACATTTATACATAACTATGTTTCAGCCAAAATACTTCAGTTGTTAATTCATTTTAGAGGCTTGGACACAGTGGTTATTTAGCCCCGTATATTTTAGACGTGCGAGTGTGCGTGTTTGTCTGATAACCTATGTTATTGTGTGTATTTGTAATTTGAGAGAGGATTGGGAAGGAGACGGCCGTGGCCTTAAGTTAGGAACCAATCCAGCATTTGCCTCGAGTAGGAGTGGGGAGGCCACAGAAAACCATTTCAAGGATTGCTGCGGTGGGAATCGAACCAACCTCTTCTCAGTTTTGCTTCACGAGGTTGTCCCGTTCCAGCCCTCAAAACAGAATTAATTTCTTGGCAGAGCCGGTAATTGAACCCAGACCTCTGCGGGCGACAGCCAAGAATGCTAACCGCTACACTAGGAGGTTGCCAAATACTTAAGAACGCATTTTAGGATAAAGATAATCTAATAATTGCCACGGTGGGTGAGTGGTTACCGTATCTGGCTACCAACCCCAAGCTTGCAGTTTCTCTCCTTATACATTGTTGGCATGTTAAAAAACCCATTTGAAGTCAGTAGGCCATGTTCATAATGGCAACATTAATCTCGGGATTTTAGGGGCAGATGACCTCGTAGTTCCGCCCCTTAAAACAACAATAACTAACTAACTAATCTTGGGATTTTCCGCCAACACAAAAAATTCCTCCTTTCTCTACTATAAAGCGCTATAGTGTCTAGGAACTTATATATCTAATCTCCATAATTTTCAGAGCGCTCCAAGGAACAACAAACTTCGACATGCAAGCTGTCCTTTGGGCGTCAAATAACAAAATTTGCACCCGGCCACCAAGGCTATACAGTGTTAAAATATATCTAATAATACTGCTATTGGGCTTTGAGCGACGCCGGGGTGCCGGAATTTCGCCCCAAAGGGGATCTTTAACGTGCTTGTAAATCTATAGACACGGCTCCCTCGCATTTGCGCACCCTCAAATGCCAGCTGGCTGCACCAGAATACGATCCTGCAACCTTGGGCCCAGCAAGCAAGAACATTACCGCTGAGCCACACAGTCAGCCTAAATGGTAATCAAACCCACATCTACACAGTTTTTGCCTCACAAGGCTGAGTGTACCCCAGTGCCATATCATGTTCATTCACCCCTGTGTACTTGGGTGTTTGTAATTTTTTTGCATGATAACACATGTTATTGTACTAATGACTAACATTTACAAGTTATTGCGCTTAATTATCTTATCTCATTAGCATTTAGGTCTAAATGATGTACTGTATGTCCTATATTATTGGTAACATGTGTTACTGTGGTGTCTGTAGTAGTATGTGTATTTGTAACTTGGGATTAGAAAAAAAAAGACAGTGATAACCTAAAGTTGGAAACCATCCTAACATTCGCTTGGCGTAGAAATATGAAACCATGGAATATCAGTTCCAGAATAGATGGGGTGTGAAATAAACCCACCTCTTCTCAGTTTTACCTCGCAAGGCTGAACGTACTGTCTGTCAAGAAATGAAATTTCAGTCTGAGGATTAGAACAGGGTACACACAACCTTGTAAACCACACACACTAATACAACCAACACAATAACACAGGTTATCAAACAAAACTGTAACACACCCAAGTACACAGGGATGAATGATCCCAATAATTATCAAACCCGTATCTATGAGGCGAGTGCCAATTATACTAGCCGCTAAACCTCAAGGTGGTTATAAACAGACTATTTAACATAGGATCTATCCTGGAAGTCAAGGTTTGATTTCCAAATCTGCCAATAAATGTAATTCTAGTCTGAGGGTTAGAACGGGGTGCACTTGACCTTGTGAGCCACACACACACACTAATAATACCATCACAATAACACAGGTTACCAATCAAAACTGTAACACACCCAAGTACACAGGGCTGAATAATCTCAATATCAAAACCCTTCTCTCTCAAATGTTACTAATACAACAATATTCTAAGACACTGTATGTCTATTACAAAGCGGCGCAGCCATGTGCGTCAATGTTATACAGCTCCCTGGCCACACGTGAGTGTTCAAAAGCACTCTCTTTTTCTCATGGCCAATGACCTACTTGGAGCGCTCGCACGAAGTTACAGATCTGATTTGCTTGCTACAAGCTCCTGTTCTCCCAATACCCGCCACTGTCAAAAGACAGCTCAAGTTATTCCTTCTTGTAAAGGATTTCTTAAAGAACGCTTCAACCTACCTAACTCCTTGAACCTTATATTTTCCTATCAACCACAGTCAAAACAGGGCATCCACAAAAAAAAATGGCTAATGTAACACACAGGTTTTAAGGCCTTGTTGTTGTTGTTGCTTATTTAGGGTTTGTGACATCATAGGCAATTAGTCCCGTGTACTAACATGTGTGTTAACCTGCGTAATTGTGATGTCTGTAGTAGTTTATGTATTTGTAATTTGGGTGGGGATTGGGAAAGAAGTGGCTGTGACCTTAAGTTAGGTACCATCCAAGCATTTTCCTGGAAGAAAGCACAGAAAACCACTTCCAAAATGCTCGAGATGTGAATCAAACCCGCCTCTGCTCAGTTCTTCATCTCCTCCCAGGGGCTCACATCTAGTGGAACGTGGGTTGGCGACCACGGGGCCCCAGCTGAGTCCGGCATTGCTTCCACTTACTTGTGCCGGGCTCCTCTCCGTCTTCTTTCCTGTCGACCTCACTTGGTCAACTCTTGTTCTCTTCCGACCCCGACAGTATTAGGGTATCCGAGGCATAGGGTGTCTCTTCTTTTCCCGCCTTAATTAGCCCTTGTCTCATCTTTTCTGATACCCTCCTTCTGCGAGGGGTAGTTAACTTACTGGAGTTTTCGTTTTTTTTTTTTGTAAAGATTAAGCTTCTGTATACTTAACTATAATGCGCGGTGCCCTTTACGAAGGGAGAGTAGACCTTTGAGGTGTATTTGTCATCCAAGTTTGCAAAGCTTGTTGATACACCTGTGATAAGAGTTTACGTATAGCATTTGCACGACAGCTCGTCATGGGTTAACAACAGTCCATATACCTCTACATTTTTACCATACATAGATCTCTAGGGGACATTTAGTATTTCGTATTATTCATATTCGTAACCATGCTTAATGGAATATTTATTACTATTAGGTCTTTATTGATTGATACCTACAGCCCCGGCTATCGCATTGTTCTACTACTCTAAGTTACACTCGGTCACATTCGACTACCTTCGACAGTCGCCCGAACCGGTCCCTTCCCCCACTTCCATCCACAAGCTATATAGGCAATGCACACCAGCCAGCTCAGTCAGTTGGCTGGCCAACACAGGTCGGCTAACAACTGGGTCTGCTTCCAAGCCAGACCTTCCCCTCCCCTCCCCTCACCCTCCCTCCCCCCTCCCCCTCCCCTCCCCCTCCCTCCCCCCCTCCGCCTAGCCCCCCAGGGAACGCCTGGGGGGGGGGGGGGCACGTGACCACGAGAAACCATGGATGACCTTGAAATCTGTCCAGGACCGGCTTAGCCCTACTACTTTCATTCAACACAAACAAATCGATATTGATCGACTAGGATTCAGGCAAATCAGGACGCATCTCGCATTCCCAGTTGAAGACTGTAACGATCGGATGACTATTGTTCAGAGCGATGCATCGAATGTGCGCTAGTCACACAGCAATGTATCGGCGGCATGCGGAACCTTGTTCTGGCGTGAATTTTAAAAAGAAGATCTTGGTATGCAAATCCGTAAAATATTATACTTCATCCGTAAAACCGTAAAACACTGCCTTTCCGTAAATTGTACGGAAAAACCGTAAAAGTTGGCAGGTATACAAGCAGTGAAATTCATTTGACTTATTTTATTTCAAGACCTTAACAAGACTTGAGGCTTGGCTAGACCATAAAAGAAAAGTTGTTTTCAATATTTGAAATTTGCGTGACCACCATGTTGTTTCTGTGCATACTCTGTTTTTGAAGATCACATATAAGTACTTAATGAATTGTTCTCTATCGCTATATAAAATTTCAGTTTGATTACTGTTATAATTTCACAGATATTGAGAACAGGTGAAATATTTTGTGATGTTTCCATGCTGGATTGTTTTATACGGGGTGGTCCGCCAGCCCCATGAGATCCAGTTGTGTGCATCCCGTCACATGTACTACAATTCTGAAAGATATTGGTCCCTCTCCCTAAACCGGGGTAATATAACGAGATGTGTGTCTACGGGCTAGAAGACACCAGGAATCGTGAGCGCCACTATTAATTCAGTGTGGCCCTGTCGTCGACAGAGGCCGAATACATGGCCTTGACAGAAGCAACCAAGGAAGCTCTACACATGAGGAAACTCCTGAAAGACTTCAGAAAACCGATAGATGTTGTCCCAGTGAAGAACGACAATGTAGGTGCGCAGAAGCTGACGTCGAATCCTATGTTTCATTCACGGACGAAGCACATCGACATCAGGCACCATTTCGTCCGAGATGCCGTGGCCAAAAAGGTGGTTTCGGTGGAGTACACTCCAACGGATGAGATGCCTGCCGACATATTGACAAAAGGATTGTCAAGGCCCAAGCACGAGAAATGTGCTCAAAGCCTTGGCTTGAGACCATATGCACCAGGATGACTCCGGCTGTTGGTCGAGGGGAAGTGTTGGTGAGAACGGCACCTGCCGGTATCGACCTCCATCCTGATCGATAGGCGCAACTAGCGCCCTCAACTAACTTTTAAACAGTTCGTTTTATGATCTGTTCATGGCACAATGCATTTAAACAGTTCATGTATTTTGTGTTAAACAAACCAGTTGAGTTACATTTAAACGAGCATTACATTTCATTGCCGCTTTAAAACCTCTAATAAAGTTCAACATGGCCAGTGAATTCACCGTCCAGAGACTTTCATACTCAAATTGGTTGCTGAGGAGAATGCGATGAGACTGATCGCCAATAATAAAATTCTTATTATTATCCTTGCCAGCAACAATGTTTGCAATAGTTTGCAAATGCAGCTCAGGGCGATGTTATTTTGATATTAACAGTACGAAACTTCTCTAAATAAGGAATTTCTATCGCCTGTCATAGGTACAATCCTTTGGGCTTCTATGACAGCAAACTATGCAGGGGAGCATAGAATCACTTCACCAATTACTGGATGAGCACAGACTCACTTTGCCAGCCACCGTAATGGAGGCAGATTTAGAATTATATGTCGCGTGCATGTCAAAAAACGCATTAACACAGGGAAGCCCACTATTAAGACTATATTCTTGGCTATCGCCCCGGAGATCCGGATTCATTTCCCTGCTCTGCCAAGAAATTTAATTCTGGCCTGTTGGCTGGAACGGGGAGCACACCACCTCGAGAGGTAAAACTGAGGCAAGGTAGGATTGATTCCAACCTTAACTATCTTGGATGTGTTTCTCTTTGGTTTCCCACTTCCACTCCAGGCAAATACCGGGATGGTTCCTTACTTAAGGCCTTGGCCTTCTCCTTCCCAATCCTCACTTTAGTTACAGATACACACATTAATACAACCATCACAATAACACAGGTCGGTAACCTATTTTTTTCTTTTAATGACACTGCAAATCTACAGGCCAAGAGCGTTTGTCAGAGTGCTTTACGAAGCCAATGGTAAAATAATAACCGAAGGATTTCCTTACATACGACTTTCTTTGTACGATTACTTTTTGGCACTGTTGAAACTTTAAGGGCGTCGAAAGATCGCACTCTTGACATTGCAACATATAACTGGCCAAGACTGAAAACTTGCTGAGGTAAATAGAGACCTACACGTTCGAGAGTTTCCCCTTGAGCTTTATTGATTGTGATACAGAATACCAAGTGAATTGGAAATTGGCGACTCCTAAAAGAAAATGGAAGGGTTTTGTCGGATGGTGTTAAATCAACTCGAGGGATTAGAGCTCTCTGCCCAATTTTACCTCCATTGATTATTTCCAAATACAAGCAATTTTCATACATATTCTATACAAATAATCTGATTCCGTTCAGGAGTCCTTGGGAAACCTTCAGATTTCTGAGGAGCATAACTATGGCTCCAACTTTTAGAGTAAGAATATGTGGAGGCAAACCACTTAATTCCAAGGAATTCAAGAATTCTGTAGGAAATTGAAGTAGCTGGCTTTCATCTTCAGTAATTAAACTGTTAACGCTGGTGTATGTTTTTGAACTACCGGGTATAAGTTCAATGACTTTCAAATTAAATTCATTACAGCGTTCATTTTTTGGTGTTAGAATGCATACTTTCAAGAAATTGATTATATCTTTCGTAGAAATGAATGTTTCGCTGTAAATCTCAGTCACGATGTCATCATGCGCTAAAATTCTGGGTGGTAGTTCAATAACATCTAGCATTCAAATACGCAGAAACTTCGTCATGATGTAACATTCCATCGTTTGCCGTGATCTTCAAGTTAGCGCAATCATGCCCCTTATAAACATATTTACTGTATGTATGTATTTGATGCTGTGTACACTTGCACAGATTTCAACGTTAATATGGGCCTGAAAGTACATCAATGAATGTCGATTGTATGGAAAAATGAAGCGATTGTCGATTTCAACATTGGTGCCTTGTACTCGTTTAGTATATGTTCTTCCATTCTGTCGCCTACGGTAAATTGGATAGCCGTTCACATTCTCTTTAGTTTCTGGAACAAAGTCTTTTGGAAAACCCTTCTTACTTCTTCCATCCTTAATGCAAATTGAATTGGGATTCAGAAGGCTGCAAGGTCCATGTACCATGTGTGTCTTTACTAAGTTGTACAATGTTATATTGGAAGGATCTGGGTTTTCTGCAGAAACTGTCATGGTATTTCTGCAGAAACTGTCATATCAATATCATAGATTTCTCGTAATTTACAACTGTCTCGAAGACAAACCAGTAAGTGTATATGAGGTAAACCTTGCTTCTGGAACTCAACCGTGTATAAGGAAGTTTGTACCTCGCCAAAAATTTGCTTTTGAATTATTAAACACTAGAGTTCCCTTACTTTCGCATGAAAAACGCGAACAACGACATCAGGTCTATTGTTTGCATTTTCATAAGGTTGGAGGCTAGTAGTAATTTCCTGCCATGATGGGTTGCAAGTGAAAGTTATGAAGATGAAGAGGTCTGGCTTGCCAAAGGGAAGATAGTAGGAGATATCGGATTAGGTGAAAGGAATGATCGAGGAAGCAGGCTGATGGAATTCTGCACCGAGCATGAGTTGGTCATAGCTAACACCTTATTCAATAACCACAATAGAAGAATATACACATGGATGAGACCAGGAGATACAGGGCGTTACCAAATCGACTTCATTATGGTCAAGCAGCGGTTTCGAAACCAGATTTTGGATCGCAAAACATATCCTGGTGCTGACATAAACTCTGACCACAATCTGGTTGTTATGAAATGCAGATTAAAGTTGAAGAAACTGAAGAAAAGTCGAAAGCCAAAAAGGTGGGCAATAGACAGACTGAAAGTGAAGGATCTAAACGAAAGATTCAAGAAGAGTATAAAGGAAGGACTAATAAAAAACCCTAAACCAACTTCAATTGCAGACGAATGGGCACTTTTGAAGAATGAAATAACAAAATCCGCAGAAGAAAACATTGGTAGGAAAGAAGGAATAGGTAAAAAACCAAGGATCACTCTGGATATACTAGAATTGATGGATGAAAGGCGGAAACACAAGAATGTAAGAGATGAAAAGGGGAAAGCAGAATACAGACGTCTGAGAAATTAGGTTAACAAGAAGTGCAAGGAAGCGAAAGAAGAATGGTTGAAAGAGAAATGTGCAGGTATAGAAAATTGTCTGAAATTAGGAAAAGCAGACACAGCTTATCGAAGGATTAACCTTGAGTCACACCGGCGTTCACGCGGGCTGTCAGTTGACCGCCCACGATTCTTCACGATTATCATAATGTTTCTTGTACTTTCCATGAATGATTGAATGCAATGAAAACGATGGATTTCTGATACGACTCGGCAAACACGTATATGATCAAAATTATTTATTTAAACAATATATAGTTCGACATCATACCAATATAGATTTTAGCTTCAAAAAAAATTCGTCAACCATTATCTCTCAAAAGTATTACTTTTCCAATTAAACTAGAAAATACATAAGTATAATTGGCACTTGAAGAGGTAACTCGGACACTTGAAGAAGTAAATTTGTAGCATGAGCTTCATATAAGCCCGTATCCTAGTTCGGGTCATTATCAACGTCAGCATCGATGAGTCCTTCTTCCGCTTCCTCTTCATCTCCGTCATCTCTCTCGATTTCCGGCAGCACCTGAGCTATCTGATCAACTGTTATATATAGACGGTCCCTACACAAATAAATGAATAACGATAAAAATATGTTGACTCAGATGAGAAGGAAGAACAACATCATCATCATCATCATCATTTCCCCTTATCCAGCTCCTGCCGGGTCGGGGTATTTATGGCACTTTTCCACTTTCCTCTTTCCTTCCACAATTCTTCTTCCACGATCTTGTCCCAGTCCAGATTTCTTTTTCTCACGCTGTTCTTCACTGAATCGATCCACCTTGTTCTAGGTCTTCCCCTTGCTCTCTTACCCTTGCACTTGGCCTCCAGCATCTGTCTTGGTATTCTATTTTCCTCCATCCTCTTTACATGTCCAAACCACCTTAGTTTATTCTTCTCAATTCTCTCATTTAGTTTTCCCATCCCAACTTCCTTCCTAACATCTTCATTCCTCACTCTGTCTTTCCTTGTCTTACCTATCATACTTCTTAGGAATTTCATTTCACTGGCTGGGATTCTACTCTCTTGCCTGCTCGTCAGGGTCCAAGTCTCAGCTGCATAAGTTAATATGGGTACATAGTACATTTTATACATTACCTCCTTGCTTTTCCTTGGTACTTCCTTATCCCAAACAAGTTTTCTTACACTTTGATAGAATGCATTGCTCTGCTGTACCCTCCTGCCAATCTCCATGTCCAACCTACCAGTTTGCATCAATTCACTTCCTAGGTATTTGAACGTGTCCACAATTTCCAAACTCTGACTTCCAATTTTCACAGTGCCCTTTCCTTGTCTTTCCCCTCTTGTCATCACCATGGTCTTGCTTTTCTCTATACTGATTTTCAGGCCATACTTCTGAATATTTTCGTTCAATGCATCTAGTTGTTTTTGCACTTCTTCGGTGTTCTTTCCCCAGACCACAATATCGCCTGCAAATAATAGTAGCTTCATTTCTTTATGTCCATATGCTTCCTTTGTTTCCTTTACAATTTCATCCATCACCATTATGAACAAGAGAGGTGACAGCACACTCCCCTGTCTTAGTCCAGTCTTGTTCCTAAACCAATCTGTCTTTCCAACTGGGGTCAGTACCCTGCTAACACAGTTGTTGTACATTGCTTGCACCATTTCCAACATTTCTCTTCCCAGTCTCTTCTTAACCATGGTTTCCCATACCTTCTCTCTGGGGACACTATCATATGCCTTTTCTAGATCTATGAAAGTCATGATCAAATCCTCTCCATATTCCCAGTTCTTTTCCATCACCTGCCTCAAGCTAAAGATTGGGTCCACTGTGGATCTTCCACTCCTGAAGCCATACTGTTCCTCTTGCAACTCTCCTTCCACCTTTCTTCTCATTCTTCTTTCTAATATCCTTTCCAGTATTTTTACTATCTGTGATATGAGGGTGATCCCTCTATAGTTATCACACACTTTCTTGTCCCCTTTCTTAAACACTGGTATTATTAGCCCTTTCTCCCAGTCTTCTGGTACACATTTCCGTTTCCACACACACTTTAGCAGTCGATACAGCCATTGCATACCAACAGGTCCAGAAGCCTTTATCATTTCTACACTGATTTCATCCACCCCTGTTGCTTTTCCCATCTTCATTTTCTGTACTGCTAATTCCACCTCCAGCATTGTTATATCATCTTCTGTTATAGAGTCGTCAGGTTGTGTCACTTCCATCTCACCAGTACCATTGCTCACATTCAAAAGCTTATCGAAATACTCCTTCCATCGTCCCTTTATCTCTTCTGGGTGTGTTAACAACTCTCCATCTTCCTTTTTCACCAGCTTTGTATTAACTCTTTCTTTCCTCTTACTTCTTAGAAGCCCATACAGCATCCTTTTACTGCCACTTACATCTGTTTCCATTCTTCGTGTAAATTCTTCCCAACTTTTCTTCTTTTCTTCTCCTACCACTTTCTTACACCTCCGTTTGCTGTCGTGATACTTCCTTTTGCTTTCTTCTGTTTGATCTCGGTTCCATTCTTTCCATGCAGACTTCTTTTCTTTCACTGCTTTCCTCACTTCCTCATTCCACCATGGTGTCTCCTTCTCTTTCACTCTTGTTGACGTCCTACCACAAGCACTCTCTGCTGCACCAACAAATGCCTTTTTAAAGTGAGACCATTCCTCTTCTATGTTTTCCACTTCAGTAACTGGGATTTGTTGCTTCAATCTCTCCTGAAAATTTTCCTGTACGGTTTTGTCTTTCAATTTCCATACTTTTATTTTACTTTCTCTGATCTCTTTTAGGTTTTCCAATTTTCCCCATCTAAATTTTGCCACCACAGCTCTATGGTCCCCATCAAATGCTTCTCCTGGTAAAGCTGTCACATCCATCAGCTTTCTGCGATTTGTCCTTTCCACCAGGAAGTAGTCAATTACTGATTTTGTTCTTCTATCACCCCACCCATATCTCGTAATTTTCCTGCTGTTTTTCTTCCGAAACCATGAATTACCCACTATCAGTCCATTCCTTTCACAAAAGTTTACAAGTTCCTCTCCTTCCCGGTTCTTTTTCCCATATCCATATGGTCCAACGACTTCTTCCTTTCCTTGTCTCTCATTTCCGACTTGTGCATTCATGTCTCCCATGATCACCACTTCTACATCTGAGATTACTCTTTCTACATCCTCCAGGAATACTTCAATATCTTCTTCTCTGTTTCCAGTCTGTGGTGCATACACTTGTATGAAGTCCATCACGTCATTCTTCATCTTCATTCTAATTTTCATTATTCTGTCACTCACACACTCTACCACTTCAACATACTCCTCCAGTTGTTTCGAGGTTATCAGTCCCACGCCATTTTTTGCCTCTTGGCCACCACTCCAGTATAATGTATATCCTTTCCTCAATTTCTTCCTTCCTTTACCTTTCCATTTCACTTCACTCAGCCCCATCATTCCAACCTTCTCCCTCTCCATGAAGTCTACCACCTCCTCCACCTTGCCTGTCAGGGTCATGACATTCATGATTCCCACTTTCATTTCGGTTACTGGTCGCCCATTTCTCACAGTTCCCCCAGTACCAAAGGAACTGCGCGTCGCCTGCAGGGTACGCCCTAACCTTTTCCGAATCATTGGAAGTGCCAACAAAACTGATAAAATGAAGCCGTAAACTTCACGCATTCACAATATATGGAGGACAGGAAAAGATATAAACTGTAGCAATCATGCAGAAAAAAAAATTAATGTTACTTAAATTGTGCACTGATGTGGTGAAAAATCTTCTTCTGCTTTCGCAAGGCTGTCGCCTGACAACCAGTGTGACGAAATAAATTCCCCTCGGCGTTCGCGGGAATGTCGCTAGACCACCCGACACTGCGTCTCCGAGTTTATAACTGTACTGAGTGACATGAGGGGGGTGAGTCAATCAAACCTGTGCCAGAACAGGCGGTCAAAAGTGTAACTAAGGAATACATGCCTGTCTCACCTCACCCAAAGCTCACTAGGGGTTGCATCATTCAAAATTCCAAAATGGCGGTCACTTGACCGCCTGCGCGAACGCATGAAGGTTAAGAATACTTTTGGGGAAAAGAAGACTAAGTGCTGTAATATTAAGGACACAGATGGAAAGCCTCTTAACAGATAGGGAAGAAAAGGTTGAGAGATGGAAAGCTTGTTTGTATAAGGGAAAGGAGATTAAGAATCATGTAATGGAAAGGGAGGAGGAAATTGATGAGGATGCAAAAGTGTAGTGTAGGATTTATGAGACAGGTGAGGTACCCCCTGATTTCAAGAAGAATGTTATTATCCCTATACCAAAGAAAGTGGGAGCTGACAGATGTGAAGATTACCGTACAATCAGCTTGATTACTCATGCTTCAAAAATCCTGTCTAGAATAATTTACAAGAGGATGGAAAGCCAGATAGAAACAGAGTTGGGTGAAGACCAGTTTTGTTTCAGGAGAAATGTAGGAACAAGGGAAGCTGTACTAAGTCTTAGGTTGATTTTGGAAGGTAGAATAAGGAAAAATAAGAGAACATTCATGGCATTTGTAGACTTAGAAAAGGCTTTTGATAACGTTGATTGGACTATATTGTTTGACATTTTGAAATCTATTGGAATAAAGTACAGGGATAGGAGGGCGATATACAATATATACAGAAACCCAGGGCCGGATTTACCATAAGGCAAAATAGGAACGTGCCTGGCGCCCCTTCGGTTAGGCAGCCGGCAATGATCTGTACTGGAGGCGCCCCGAAGGGCACCGCCGTCAGGCGCCCTCTTTGCTAGGGCTTTAAATGTGCTAAGTTAGGATTATAGCAGTATACATGCTAAAATAAATATTGAAGAATGAGCAGAAACATTTAGAAATAATATCGTGTCTTTGTCGCATGCCCGCCCATGCCCTTCCACTTCGCTCTTCGTTATGCCGCTCGACGCCCTTTCGCCCCGACAAGTGTGAGAGGGTAGGGGAAGCGGGCGAGCGGAGCTGTGCTACGCACGCTGTTGTTGCGGTAGCTGGGTTTGCTTGCATTGTAGTAGCATCGAAGTGCCCCGCTCCCCACCCCCTTGCCTGTCCTATGTGCGAGTTCGAGCTTGCGTTGTGTTGTTTTGTTGTGATGTGATCTGCAAGTAAATGTTTTAAACTATGGGCAGTTAAAGGTTGTCTGGTTACCAAAACCGTGTCCGCAAAGTTGAAGAGGATAAGAAAGCCGAGGTTACACTATCAAAATGTCGGAAGATAAATGAAATGTTTAGTGCGCGTGTGAATCCTACTCCTCCAACGACAAATTCGGATAACAATAACAATTCTTGCTCTGCGGTTCACGACATTGACTGCGATGGTGTTCAGCAACTTGAGGTAAGCTACCGTACACGAATTACTTTACGCAAAGTAGGCCTTTCCCAATAGGCGATTCCTTGATACACTGTTGCACAAAGTGACATACGTAAAAACTCAGACTGGTTTCGAGGCCTGTGATCGAAATTTTAAAGAACTTTATTGCGCTCCTACTAAAAAGCCTGTCAGTGACTCGGTGGTCGGCACGATATGACGCCTGTCAAGCTCTGAGGGAAGGCTGGTGTGGCATCGTGGCAGTTCTTGAGAGTATAGCCTACACGAAGACAAAAATCAAAAGGCAAACACTCGTAGTGAAGCCAAAGGCATCGTAAGCAATATCCTACAATTAGAAACTGCATTCCTAGTTGTTTTATGGAGTACCATTATAAAAAGATTTAATACTGTCAGCCAGAAGCTCCAAAAAGGTAGCACTAATTTGAGCACTGTGGTAGAATGTTACGCTTCGTTAGCGGTATTTGTTCAAAGTTTAGGAGATAATTTCGATGTCTATGAGAAAGAAGCCAAAGAATTAAGCGGTATTGCTCAATATGTTGTTGTTTAGGTGAGCCTCCGTGCCTTAGGCGGCAGCACGCCGGCCTCTCACCGCTGGGTCCGTGGTTCAAATCGCGGTCACTCCATGTGAGATCTGTGCTGGACAAAATGGAGGCAGACAGGTTTTTCTCCGGGTACACCGGTTTTCCCTGGCAAAATTTCATTCCAGCAACACTCTCCACTATCATTTCATTTGTCATTCATTTAATCATTGCCCCAGAGGAGTGCGTCAGGCCTCGGCAGCCGGCACAATTCATATCCTCGCCGCTAGATGGGGGTTTCATTCATTCCATTCCTGACCCGGTCGGAGACTGGAAGCAGGTTGTGGATTTTCATTTCATGTTGTTGTTTAGGTCTTCAGTCTTTTGACTGGTTTGATGCAGCCCTCCATATCTCCCTGTCCTGAGCTAATCGTTTCATCTCTACATAGCTACCACACCCTACATCCAAGGCAATCTGTTTAACATACTCTAACCTTGGTCTACCCCTACAGTTCTTGTCCTCGACCCTTCCTTCCATAACTAAGCTTGCTATTCCTGGGTGTCTTAGTATGTGTCCTACCAACCTCTCTCTTCTCTGCATTAGCAGTCGCCAGAAACATGTCTCCTCTCCCACTCGTCTTAATACCTCTTCGTTTGTAACCCTATCTACCCATCTGATCATCATTCTCCTGTAACACCACATTTCAAACGCTTCAATTCTCCTCTTTTCTGCTGCACCAATAGTCCAAGTTTCACTTCCATAGAGTGCGACTCTCCAGACTAAGGTTTTCAAAAATGTCTTCCTAATACCTAAATCTATATTCGATGTCAACAGATTCCTTTTCTGTAGAAATGCTTTCCTTGCCTGAGCCAACCTACTTTTTAGGCCTATATCCTCTTTGCTTCGTCCATCCCTGGTTATTTTGCTTCCTATGTAACAGAAGTCTCATACTTCCTTTAGTTTTTCCCCTGCAAATTTGATGTCCATAGAGGTTTCTGATTTATTGCGGCTGCATTCCAATATTTTTGTTTTACATTTATTAATTTTCATCATGAATTCTTTCCTCAAGACGTAGTCCATACCATTCAAAAACTCATTCAAATCCTCAGGCGTGTCGACCAAGATGACGATGTCATCAGCAAATCTCAGAGTTGAAATTATTTCTCCTTGAATCTTCACTCCCACTTTAAATTTCTCTCTAATTTCCTTCATTGCTTGTTCAATGTAAAGACTGAAAAGTATGGGTGATAATATTTCTACGACCTAAAGAGAAGACCGGAACGAATTACTAGGAATGATGAGACAAAGCAAGGAGTATATGTACCGTCAGAGGGCTCAGAAAATGTTCGCGTCAATGTATTTTATGTAAATTTGGATGTACTAAGTGCTGAGCTGAAGAGGCGAAGTTACGCTTACAAAGTCCTCCATAAGAGATTTTATCTTTAGAAAACCTTTTAGACCTAGATGGACCAATGATTGAAAAAATTCGCTGATGATCTCGCAGAAATGTATGTGGATGACTTAGAAAGTGCATTGGCTGACGAGTGCTTGCATTTTAAGGAGCATTTAAAAATTGCAGATTTTAAAGGTAAGTCAGCCTCTGAGCTCAGCACTTTCCTTCATGAAAAAGATTTACACGATATGTACCCGAACATAAACTATGCTTTACGGATACTTCTCACCATTCCAGTGACCAATTGTTCTGGAGAAAGATCATTTTCGGCACTGAATCGCGTCAAGAACAATTTGCGGTCAGTCTCTAAAGAAGAAAGGTTAAACTCTATTGCACTCCTAGCGATTGAAAAAGATATGATGAAAAACTTGAACTGCGATGCCATAATTAATGAATTTGCTGAAAAGAAGGCAAGAAGGAAACTTTTGAAGTAGTTCTCGTTGTGCTTGAGGCAGGCCCCGTTATGTCTTCATTCATGTTTTTAATCTGCACTTTAATTTCTCTAAAAGATATTGCAGGAAGATATGCAGTTGGCCTTATTTGTAATTTAGAGGCGCTTTGTTCAATTTAAAATGTCGTTCGTACCACTGCTCTTAATGCGTTTTAAAATTAGTGTGTGTTCTATTTTTTTATTTTTTTTTTACTATATTTCGTGCTACCGCAGTTCATTCAGTTACAGCAGTAAATAATGTTTTTATTTTTGAGGCTAGTCTTCACTTTTGTTGTATGAATTAAGGCTAGACATTATTTTTGGAAAGGGTATTCATAAAGTGTTTTGGTTGCATAAAAGTTAAACTGTTTCATGTAGTTTTACACCAAGCTGTTATTTTTATTTAATTGACTATGTTTTCCCTGCGTAAAAATTCAAGCATAAACTTATGCTGTCAGCCATAATATATCTGTTTATTCTTTTTCTCCAAACCTTACCTCATGCGAGTGGCTATGCCTTATCATAAAACTCGAGGGGGGGGGGGCTCAAGTGAGGAGGGGCGCTCAATGGAGAGGTGCCTATAGCGTAACTTTGGGTAAATCCGGCCCTGCAGAAACCAGACATAAGTCATTCGAGCTGAAGGACATGAGAGAGAAGCTGGTATTCAGAAAGGTGTAAGGCAAGGCTGCAACTAATCACCCATACTTTTCAATCTTTACATTGAACAAGCAATGAAGGAAATTGTAGAAAAATTTAAAGTGGGAGTGAAGATTCAAGAAGAAATAATTTCAACTCTGAGATTTGCTGATGACATCGTCATCTTGGCCGAAACGCCTGAGGATTTGAATAAGTTTTTGAATGGTATGGACTCCGTCTTACGGAATGAATACATGATGAAAATTAATAAATGTAAAACAAAAATACTGGAATGCAGCCGAAATAAATCAGAAACCTCTATGGACATCAAATTGGCAGGTGAAAACCTGAAGGAAGTAGGAGACTTCTGTTACTTAGGAAGCAAAATAACCAGTGATGGACGAAGCAAAGAGGATATAAAAAGTAGGTTGGCTCAGGCAAGGAAAGACTTTCTACAAAAAAGGAATCTGTTGACATCGAATATAGATTTAGGTATTAGGAAGTCATTTTTGAAAGCCTTTGTCTGGAGTGTGGCGCTCTATGGAAGTGAAACTTGGACTATTGGTGCAGCAGAAAAGAGGAGAATTGAAGCATTTGAAATGTGGTGTCACAGGAGAATGATGAAGATCAGATGGGTAGATAGGGCAACAAACGAAGAGGTATTAAGACGAGTTGGAGAGGAGAGATGTTTCTGGCGACTGCTAATGAAGAGAAGAGATAGGTTAGTAGGACATATACTAAGACACCCAGGAATAGCAAGCTTAGTTATGGAAGGAAGGGTTGAGGACAAGAACTGTAGGGGTAGACCAAGTTTAGAATGTTAAACAGATTGCTTCGGATATAGGGTGTGGTAGCTATGTAGAGATGAAACGATTAGCTCAAGACAGGGAGGCATGGAGAATAGCATCAAACCAGTCAAAAGACTGAAGACTCAAACAACAACCAATAAAAGTAGAAGGCAAAATAACTATGTGACCAGCTCTTAAACTTTCATTTTCAGCTCTAAAGTGTAAAGCATCAGCAAGACCAAAGTAGGTATCAACACACAATTTCGTTTGTTGATTGAGAATATATTTTAGTCTATCTCCTTCTATTCGACAATAATAGTCAACTATTAATTGTTGGGTAAGTTCACCTGCATTAAGTAAAGAGTTGAAACCTCCTGCAGGAGGACAACCTCGAATCGACAGCCTATACAAAATATATTCACGCATTGTCATACATTGCTTTAAGTTCGTCCTACATTTCCCTCCTGTTGGCAGTGAAATATGCCACCCTGTTTCTCCGCAAGGCCAGATTAAAACTTAAAGGATCACAATGCATACTGTCAACATCAATTTCCTTTAAAACTCCCCGATTGGAAAATACGGCTATGTGGCGGTGTGAAGCCGGAGCACCGTCGTTGTTTCAAAAATAGCTGCAATCTCTGAGGAGGCTGGGTTATTGTAACGTCTAGGATCTTCTTGAGGTTCATGGTAAAAACGCATGACCAAATCTAACGGTTGACGTTTTTCTCTTTAAGTTAATTCATTTTCTGCACATATTTTTGAATGCATTGTCATACAGTTGAATGTAGGGGTTATGCTCGTGCAAAATATTGTCTAGAATATGAAGTGTATCCTCCTTGATGCAAGAATTCCCTCGATTTGCTTGCCTGATTTGATTAGCTTCTGAACAGCTGAACTGCTCAAAAAAATTAAAGCACCACTTTTTTCAAAGGCCACCAAATTTTGAAAAGTTGACCGCACAAGCTAGAAATCTCAGTATGATGTTTGTCCTGACGCCTACCAAGCATATGCTTCAGCTCAACTCCCCAACTCTAGTAGTTTCAGGGAAGCGCCCCCGAAACATGCCATTTCCGAAAACCGCAAATTGAAGTTTGCGAAAAACGCTGTAGGACCTGCCGCAGGTTGCCAAAGCAGTCGAAAATGAATGAGTGTTGCTCTTAAAGGTTCCACAAACACGCTGAAATCGTTACATTTGACGTTTGGGCATTTTCAACCCCCTTCATCATCCCCTAAACATGGACTACCATTGGAGGCATCTGAGAAGGTACCGGGTGTGTTTAACCACCTGAAAACCTGCACACCATCCCCAGTTGCTGATTGCAGCAAGTTCTTAAGGCCTCCGCCAATGTTTCCCCACCCCCAACACCCTCAACTGGCATGGGACCAAACCACCCCATCTCGATTCACCCCTAAGGAAGGTTTTCATCGAGATGTTTATCAGTGCCCCTAACGTTTCAAAAAAGGAGCTGTGCCTGTGTCACCACCCCTTCCCCTGCTACCCCCGTTCGTATGATTTTTCGAATCAGGCCCTTTTTAAGGGCTGAAAAGAGGTCTTAATTGCTGAAAGGGCTGTAAAGGTCCTTAGAAGTCGTGGCGACACGAAATCAAACCCTTCCAATCGTTGATTGACATTCCATCCCCCAAATTTGAAATTTTTTCACCCTCAACCCTCCCTTTCTGGACACGTAACGCGTCATGTAGAGTTTACAGAGTTGGATGAAAATGAAGCTTATGGCCTGCAATAGAGCCCAAAACAGCAGGTTGGATGGAAATTCATCGGTAGGGTGGGTAACGAGACCAAAATGTTTTCAAAAAAGTTAACAGCCTCTAGTAAGTACGCCCATGCATAGGCAACCCATATCACGTCCATGCGTGCGGGTTGCCGATGATCGGCAATGGGTTGAAAAGGATGGAAATGGGAGAAAAATGACGTGCCTTATGCGTCCAGACAGGGAGGGTTGAGGGTGCAAAAATTTCAAGTTTGGGGGATAGAATGTCAATCAACAATCGGAAGGGGTTGATTTCGTGTCACCACTACTTCTAAGAACCTTTACAGTCCTTTCAGCGATTAAGACCTCGTTTCAGCCCTTAAAAAGGGCCTGATTCGAAAAACCATACGAACGGGGGTAGCAGGGGATGGGGTGTTGACACAGGCACAGCTCCATTTTTGAAACGTTAGGGGAACACCCCCCATTCACATCACTGATAAACATCTCGATTAAAACCTTCCTTAGGGTGAATCGACCCTCCCGGTTTGGTCCCATGCCAGTTGAGGGTGTTAGGGGGGTGAACATTGCCGGAGGCCTTAAGAATTTACTGCAATCAGTAACTGAGGATGGTGTGCAGGTTTTCAGGTGGTTAAACACACCCGGTTTCTTCTCGGACGCCCCCAATGGTAGTCCATGTTTAGGGGATGATGAAGGGGGTTGAAAATGCGCCGAACGTCAAATGTAACGATTTAAACGTGTTTGTGGAGCCTTTAAGAGCAAAACTCATTCATTTTTGACTGCTTTGGCAACCTGCGACAAGTCCTACAGCGTTTTTCGCAAACTTCAATTTGCGGTTGTCGAAAATGGGCTGGTTTTGGGGGTGCTACCCCGAAACTACTCAAGTTGGGGAGTTGTGCTGAAGCATGTGCTTGGTAGGCATCAGGACAAACGTCATACTGAGATTTCGAGCTTGTGCGGTCGAATTTTCAAAATTTGGTGGCCTTTGAAAAAAGTGGTGCTTTAATTTTTTTGAGCAGCATATACAACTGGCCCTAACAACTGTCGCTTATATTTTTGGAATACGGTATATGGAAGAAATGCGATGATGTACAATTGCAGAAACTTTAAAACAAATGGATCGTGTTCACGTGGTACAGTAACATTGGCACCAAAGGAATCGATGGACATAGAATTGTTGTACAGTCGAATATTCTATCTGAAATTCCTTGAGATATCATAATTTCCAGTGAAAAATGATTTAAGCCTGTCAAGTATTTTATATTCCGGCAGATGAATTTTATCATTGCAACAGCAAAGGCCAAAGTAACCAAGCGTAGTTTTCCCGCAAGAGAAGTACAATGCAGAACAATGTTTACATTCGTTCGTCAAGGACGCAACGCTGTACGGCATAATATCTGGCATTGTTTCAGAAATAGATTTATATTGTATATTAAAAGTGGTTTCGCCTTTTCTCCGATTTCGCATTGTTTTGCGTCTATTTGTAGTTTCCACACAACGGGTTAATGTCCTTTTTTGTTGAATGGGTCAATTTACAGTAGGATTTATCCCCAAATTAAAGTCGTATTCGATCACACTATAGTGTCCTGCATCAACGGAGCAGCTCAACAATAAATGACAAATAACACTTCCATTGCCATAATCAACAACGTGGTCAGTCTCATTGTTATGCACTCTAAACAAATAATCATTAAACAATTGGCTTATACAATGGAGTTCAACATGACCAGCATATTCACCATTCAGAGACATAAGATTTTCATACTCAATTTGATTGTTGAGGGGAAGCCAATAATACCGTATATACTCGAATACCACCCGCACATTTTTAAACAAAATCGGACGTAAAAAATTGGGGTGCGGGTCTTATTTGAGTCATCCTGATTTTAAAGATTTAAATTGCCCGCCATGCGCGATATCGGGTGTTGCGAGTATCCGCTAGATGGTGCTAGCTTTCTTCCGGCTATCACTTTGTTTTACCGTAAGCAGGCGGCGTCATACAGTCTCGCGTACGTTTTCCGAGTGTAAACATGAGTTATAGGAAGCGTTTGCGGTCGTTTACTGTGAGTGAGAAGCTGAAAGTTGTGAGGGAAGCTGAAATTATTGGAAATCGAGCCGCCGGTAGGAAATATGATATTGGCGAGTCATGTATTCGAGATTGGAGAAGGAAAAAAAAACGTGTTGCATTATTACGACGAAAGAGCTTGCTTGTTCTGGACAGTTACCGCGGCCATACAACAGACGCTGTGAAGAAATTCGTCAAGGATGGGAAAACCGACCTAGCAATCATCCCGAGTGGGATGACGTCTATGCTACAGCCCTGGATGTCTGCGTGAACCGACCGTTCAAAGGAGCCTTGAAACAGCTGTATACGGAGTGGATGGCGGCCGATAAGCACACACTGACCCCAACTGGTCGTATTCAGCGCCCGGAAGTTCAGCTGCTCTGTTCGTGGATTTTGAAGGCATGGAATCGTATCTCGGCAGATCTCATATGGAAGAGCTTCAAGAAATGTAGTATTTCCAATGCTATGGATGGCAGTGATGACGACATTTTGTGGGAAAGTGATGGTGAAAAAAGTTCCGAAGTTGGTACTTCTGATGACGATGAATGAAGTGTTTGTGTCTTTTATTTGTATTTTTAATTGTTTCTGTGTGTTATTTTAGGACGACTTCAGAACTGTTGGAAACTATTTTGTAGAAATGCTATTCTGTTTATTTAGTAGAGATTGTAAATAGTTTTGAGTAATTTTTTTTTGGAAATTATTTTGTAGAAATGCTATTCTGTTTATTTAGTCGAGATTGTAAATAGTTTTGAGTATTTTTTTTTTTTAATTTTGTTCTTTAAAATGAGGGTGCGGGTCTTATTCGAGTAAATACCGTAGCACGTGGCAAGATTTCAAAAACATACGGAAGTAAGTCGCCCAGGTGAGTGGATTCACTGCATATATTCTTCGTAATGTGTTGGAATTCGTACAATCCTTGATTCACAGTCGGCTTAACAGCTTTCCCATGTGCAACAATATGACAAAACGTCTGTAGCAATAACGATAAATAGCCTACCGGTATTACAAATGTAATCTGTCGAATGTTGGAACTTATAAAGCGTTTCAATGAAATTACCTTAGTGTTTTAAATATAGATGGCAATGTAGAATTCCTTAATTTACGGGGATGCCAAAAGTGAAATATGTTTTGACAATGTAATAGCAATTGCAAGAAAGAAAAATACGGAAATAAAAAAACATGTCGGAGGTGGGATTCGAACCCCTTCCATTGCGCAAGGCATAAATTAAGAGTCTTCAACGCTGCCACCTGAGCTACCATACAACTGGTAAAAGCGCGCAATATTAAGTTAGTTAAACAACATACACACTCAACTGTCGGTTTACGTTTTTCAACATTTTCCGTCTTGTATAATTCTATTCCAGTATATATCGTGGAAACATCATAAACAATGTTCCCTTCCTTTATAATTCTTATAAATAACTATGAAATTAAAACGCGGTGGATTTGTAACCGCCATGACTGTCACGAGGCAAGGCGATTGTGCGCATGCGTGATTGGCAAGATTTCTGAATTTTTGTTTATTAATTTAAAACTATTCTGTAACATATTTCTTTTAAAGACACTCAGCAAATCTACAGGCCTAGAGCTTTCGTCAGATTGCTCTACAAAGTGAATCATTTATACCATTCTCTCAATCTCGCGGTAACAAATATCAGCTTAATGTTTTAATATAGAAGATGGAAGACGCAGGACTTCATGTCAGCTAAGAAAAAGGTTCGTCATCCATCATCGATTGTAGTGGGATTACACGCTCCAGACCAAGTAATTTATATTAATGATAATCTCACTCCTAAAGCTAAAGGCCTGCTCAAGTGAAGTAAAGCTTTACAAATGAAGGGCTACAAATATATTTGGTCAAGGGACGGTAAAATCTTTGTCAAGAAAGACGATAACTCCAATGTGATTAACATTCAAAACATTTAGATATCATCACACTTTAATCATTGTAATTTGGTTCATACCGTCATGGAATCGAAATGTAATGTTTAAGAGTCGGTCAATTCGATTGTACACAATTGCATTGGGTGTTTCCCTAATCCCGAAAAAAATTTACACAAGATTAATAAATACACTTGGATGACCAGTTTCGATCATCAAGCGATCGGATTCTTAGGTGCTAAAAATCGGGAAAATATTTATTTTTTATGTATTAAAAATATCTGAAATACGTGGCAAAAAAGTGAAAATATTTAATTATAATTCAGTTTATTAATGTGAATATAAACAATATGCAGTACTCACGAATGCACTTTATGCTATGTCTCACAGACTGCTGAAGCATTGCAATACACGAGATACAGCTTCAGGTTGTCCATCACAAATGACCCGACGATTATCGCGAAACTGCTGCAATATGTTTCCTGCCCTTGAGGTGTTGTGTAACTTGAGATCGCTGTTCAGCCATGATTGCTTTCCCACATGGTTGGCAGAACAGAACGCCCCTATCAGAAGTAAAATTATCTTTAAATTCTGCAACACACTGCTGCAGACGATAACTTGTAGTTGCTTTTACTTTAGGCATCGTAGAACTGCCTTACACAGTGCCAGAAATGAACTGCATGTGAGTAGCATACTGCTTTTTAAAAATGTAAATATTATATCTTTTTATGTGCTAATAAGTGAAAAGTAGGAATTTATGTATTTATAGAAAAAATGCATAAAATATGTATTTACATTAAAAAAAATATTTACCTAAAAATCCGAGCCTTAATCATCAGATCCATTACACTTAGGTTATTAAATCTAAGTCTACAAGTATGGGTGATAGTATTTACAATATGTACACTTATTTAGCTGCAGTAGTAGTTAAACTAACACAACTAGTCAATATGTATGTTAGTTATATATGATATTTATGTTAAAATACTGAAAGTGGTGATTGACCTTCAAATTTGCTTGCTTAGTGTGATTATGTGATTGCTGTCAAATGGTCAGGTTCGAGTGGACTGTGAACTTAGCTGCTCGAGTGGTTTGCAGTCCGGATGCAATCAGCAATTCTTGTCACTGCCTGCACTGAAGTGGGAGGAATTTCCTGTGTGCTTGTTATCTCTTATCCTCCTAGACTTTTCACCCCTGCATGCCTAACTGTCTGTGTTTATCAAATATGGGAACATGTGTGCTGTCAAGTCTAGAGCCTCCTAATATGGTCTAATGGTGTGTGTTACTGTATACTGGACATCTTCAACTATTAAAGGCCAATCTTCATTCTCGCCATGCGTAAGCTAATCAGCCCTATAAACGCTACCCGGTCTAATGAGAATATCCCTGAATCTTTAATACCGCCGCTAATGCCAGCCTTGGTTTATTAAAAATTTGGTACAAAGTATATCCTGATCCAATAACATGTTTCCCTTGATGCTCCCTTATCTAGCTTGGCTGCAACGGTACGTTGATTTTTGTTTCCAATGTGGGCTGTTTTCCAGTAGCGTAAAGAGGGGTGAATTCTAGTAATAAGTTATTGAGGTTTTAAGGGGCGGAACTACGAGGTCATCTGCCCCTGAAATTCTCCATGAATGTGTTTTTGTTTAAATTATTACCTTCATAGATTAGTTCATAGATTGTTATTTCTCAGTCTTGCAACATAGTAGGTACCGTGTATAAAAAGTTCTATTTTCAGATGCTTAATGCTTTAGTATTTTACCAGTAATTAGTTGCCATACTGTCTTAAGTTTTTGATGTTTTTTGTTTGTTTTTTGAGGGCAGTGACTGTTAGTGGGTGACATTGTAGGTTTGGTAGTATTTTGTACAGCTACTTTGTCTTTTATAGATTGGATCTGATGATGAGCGCTTGACGAGCAAAACACGTCATCCGTTAGCTTTCTCCCTCTACTGCAGTCCAAAACAAATATATAAATATTTTTATCACATGTAATTTCTTCAGGTAATTTTTTATATGTCCTAGTAATTGGGATTACATTGTGTTGACCAACTGAAAAGTTGTAGTATCACTCACCATGGGAGATGGGCAACAGTATGATGTAGGGTAAGGCCTGTAGTGGTAAAGTACAGTGAGGACCTCGTGTCTCCCAGGACTGCTATGGTAGCTGTGAAGGCCCTACAGGAATCCTGGAAAGCAACAGCTTTGGAGAGACAAGAACGAGAGATGGATATACCCTTCTATATTCTGGGAGAGAAGATAAACCACAGTGAAGGAGTGGCACTTCTGCTATACCAAACTGCGAACAAGTGTTTGATGGAATGGTACCCTATTTCCGAGTGAATTACTGTGCCCTGATTTGCGTCCAATGAGCATTATGCAGTGTTATGCACCAAATGAAGTGCCCGATGAAGATAATAATAATGTTATTGGTTTTACGTCCCTTTAAACTGCTGCGGCTTTCAATGGCACCAGAATGCCGGAATTTTGCCCCGAAGGGCATCTTTAACGTGCCAGTAAGTCTACTGACACAGTTCACTCGCATTTGTGTAGCTAAATGTGCCAGGATTCGATCCTGCAACCTTGGGCACAGCAGGCAAGAACGTTACAGCTGAGCCACGCAGCCAGTCACCCGATGAAGAAGACAAGGAGCAGTTCTACAGCAAGTTGCAAGACACACTTCAGAAATGCCAGAAGAGAGATACCCTGATGTTGATGGGCAATCACAATGCATCGGATGACATGGGTTGAGAACCTGTGTGGCATGTTCAACCTAGTTATTGCAGTACACTATCTTCCCCTCCGGCAGTATCACAGAGTTTCAGGAGTATCAAATGACAACAGGACAGAAAACCAAATTGACCACTTTGCAATAAGTAGGACTTGGAGAAAATGTTAGGAACGAAAGAGGAGAAATGCTGCAATGTGTCTCCCCAATCCATCGCACACATGCTCGATGGACTTAAGTCGGGAGACATGCGACATGCCTCCCCACACCATACCACTTACACCACCAAAACAATCATATTCGACAATGTTCCTCCTGGGAGCATTATGTGTTACCACCTTTCACCATATGCGGGCAAGTCCAGGGAAGAATGTATAAGGTGCGTTCAAAAAGTAACGAGCCAGAGGCTGGAATGCGCAAACCTGTGAAGACATCGGCTAATCGTGGCGTGTGTAACGAGACGTGGTTCCGACCAGACCGTGGAAGGTCACAGCCCGTCGGTACAGGGCACGCGTGCACATCACGTGACTATACAAAGCGAGCAGCAGCATGCATCAATCGTCCAACGCTGCCAGTCGCATTGCAAACAGTGACATGGAGGCGTCAAACGAAGAGCAAAGAGGTGTTGTTCGGTTTCTGACAGCGGAAGGAGTATGGTGAACGGACATTCATCGCCGAATGTCACGAGTGTACGGCGAACACTGCATGTCCCTTGCAAGAGTCAAGGCGTTGCACAAGCGCCTCAGGGAAGGACGGGTGTCGTTAGCCGATGATACCCGGTCTGGGGCACCCCCCTGCATTACCAATGACAACGTCCAGCTGCTTGATGCACTCATTACCCAGGACCGCCGAGTGACAGTGAACGCCATAGCCGCCGTGGTCGAATTGAGCGTCGGAAGTGTGCACACCATCATGAAGGAACGACTGCACTTGCGCAAAGTGTGTGCCCAATGGGTGCCCCACAGTTTTCAACCACACCAGGAAGCATGTCGAATGGCCCCCTGTCTTGGTCATCTGCAGCGCTATGCGAGGGAAGGGAATGGGTTCCTGGCACAAGTGGTGGCTGGAAATGAGTCATAGTGGCATCACTTCGACCCAGAATCCAAACGACAAAGCCTCCAGTGGAAGCATCCAGGTTCACCACCACCCAAAAATAGCAGGGCCATCCACACGAGTGCAGGAAAGGTAATGCTGACATTCTTCTTTGACCAAGATGCCCCCTTCTGATACACTTCATGCCGCACGGGACAACAGTGAATGCCCAGCGTTACTCGCAAACCTTGACCACCCTTCGCCAAGCGATCAAAACAAAACGAGCAGGGAATCTCACCCGTGGGGTCATTCTCCTCCACAACAATGCACGACCTCATACGGCCAATACAGTCGCGGCACTCCTACAGAAATTCAAATGGGAGGTTCTCGGCCACCCTCCACACAGTCCAGACCTCTCTCCCTGTGATTACACCACGTTTGGACCCCTGAAAAGGGCTCTGCGGGGCCAACGATTCACCTCGGACGCCGATGTCCAGCTGTACGTGCGGAACGGGTTCACATCGCAGCCCAGAGAATTTTATGAGACAGCCATTCACTGCCTCGTGTCACAGTGGGACAAGTGCCTCAACAGCCAGAGCCAATACTTCTAACATACAGGTACTAGTTTCTGTAATTATGCCTCTGGCTCGTTACTTTTTGTATGCACCTTATATCTCACAAGATACCTAGGATGCAATACAGCAACGATGAAAGGTGGAAGTGAGGCTAAACTTGGCCTGACAAGGGAAACCAAAAAAAGGTGTGCAACAGGGTGGTGAAAAGGAGCTTTCTAAAGGACAAAAGGGCATTTGTGAACAACCTGGCAAGAGAGGCAAAAGACCATCAGCGAGGACAGCGAGACGTTATAGGACATAACAAGGAGGCTTTTCAAGAAAACCTTTATCGGTTATAAGCCAGTCAAGAACAGAGACGGGAATCTTCTTACAACACTGAAAGATCAAGTGCAGAGGTGAAAGGAACGTTTTGAGAATGTGTTGAAACGAAAGACAAACAGTGTTGGTATTGAATAGCAAGGTACATGAGAAGAAGAACTTACCCAAGATCGGCAAATCAACACAGAACCACCAACGAAGGAGGAAATTGTCCAAGCAATCAAACAGTTGAAGAATGGCAAAACACCTCTTCCAGAGCTACTGAAATCAGACTAACAAATCAGCGGAAATTCTTCACCCACTCCTGACAACCATCCAAGGAAAGGAGAAAATGCTGAGCAAATGAAGCTATGGACTTCTTATCAAGCACCCAAGGAAAGGTGATCTGGCAGTTTGTGAGAACTGACGGGTCATCACACTGCTGGTGATTCGAAGGAAGATTCCATAAGTAATAAATCGGAACAGGATTAAAGTGCAGTTGGATGCTAAATTACAATGTGAACAGGCAGGATTCTGGGAGGGATGGTCTTGTACAGATCAGACAAACCCCCTCAGGTCGATGGCTGAACAGTAAAAAAAAAAAAAAAAAGTTTGCGCTCTACACGCTGTTCGTTGATTTTGAAAAAAACATTCAACAGCATAACTCAAAGTAGAATGTTGAGAGCATAGGATATTTTTGGCATTCCTCAGAAGATGGACATCATGAATAGCATGTACGATGACTACACGTGTCGAGTGGAACACCAAGGAGTGCTTTCGGTCCCTATAGAGGTAATTACCGGGGTGAAATAAGGCTGCCTTCTCTCACCAATCATTCTGTTCGTTGGATTTGGTCACGACACAAGTGATGAATCGACGATGGGGGATCCAGTGGAGTCTCAAGAAATGCCGGGAAGACCTAGATTATGCAGATAACCTTTGCCTTGCCTTCTAGCTCACAGTTTCAAGGATATGAAGATGTATCTGAAAGTTCCAGAAGGTGAGGCTGCCAAGTTTATGCTGAAGAGACAAAGGAGATGCAGTTCAAGAATCTGAACAATATGAAGCTTAGACTCGGGGAACAGGTCATCGAGGAAGTGGACAAGTTTTGTTACCTCGGTAAAATCATTACCACCGATAGAGGGAATTAGCCGCATCAACAAAGCCAATAGAGCCTTCGCAACTCTACACCAAAGAATTGAGAATGAAGACCAAGCTCGGGCCAGTCTCTCTTCTTTCCCCCCTCTCTAAGTATGCTGTTCCACAGCAATACCATGCCTCTATTCTTTAAAAGCTGCTCATCCTTAATCAATGGCTCTTCTGCACGTTAGATAAGCCAGAGCACATGTGTCCCAGTGATATTCTGGAGTTTAATTGTGAATTTGAATTTTAGAATTAATGTACAAAATACAATAATACAGTTGAACTTTTAGAAGCGCATTTTGGAGGCTGGATTTAGACAGCTCCTTAACCCGGTCCATGAGGCAATTTTAATTGGCTACATGGATAACTCTTGCCAGGCGCGTCCACGTCGCGGGGGTGGGCAACGGTACTGTAATATACCATGGAACTACAGTACCGGCTAAGTTCTGGTGAGGACCCAGTCCTATGGGGTATAACATAGGCCCCGTGCACAGGGTTACGTGCGAAGACCTCAACGGAATCTGCAGCGGAGAAGATGGACTTCGGAACGGTGGAGATTGCGGAAGAGGCAACCCAGTACTCAGGGAATAGTAAGAGTACAGCATCAATCGGCAGCGTCTGTTTCCCAGGTTAGGGGCGGCTGCAAGGGCGTCTGTTTCCCATGTTAGGGGCGGCCTGTATAATAGCTGGCAGTAGCTTCATAAAATGCCTTTGGGAGTGGCGACCCCATCGTAATAATAGCCTAAAATGGAAATGGCACTTCGAATGAATCGGAAAAGGTTAGGGCGTACCCTGCAGGCGACGCGCAGTTCTTTTGGTACTGGGGGAACTGTGAGAAATAGGCGACCAGTAACCGAAATGAAAGTGGGAATCATGAATGTCATGACCCTGACAGGCAAGGTGGAGGAGGTGGTAGACTTCATGGAGAGGGAGAATGTTGGATTGATGGGGCTGAGTGAAGTGAAATGGAAAGGTAAAGGAAGGAAGAAATTGAGGAAAGGATATACATTATACTGGAGTGGTGGCCAAGAGGCCAAAAATGGCGTGGGACTGATAACCTCGAAACAACTGGAGGAGTATGTTGAAGTGGTCGAGTGTGTGAGTGACAAAATAATGAAAATTAGAATGAAGATGAAAAATGACGTGATGGACTTCATACAAGTGTATGCACCACAGACTGGAAACAGAGAAGAAGATATTGAAGTATTCCTGGAGGATGTAGAAAGAGTAATTTCAGATGTAGAAGTGGTGATCATGGGAGATATGAATGCACAAGTCGGAAACGAGAGACAAGGAAAGGAAGAAGTCATTGGACCATATGGATATGGGAAAAAGAACCGGGAAGGAGAGGAACTTGTAAACTTTTGTGAAAGGAATGGACTGATAGTGGGTAATTCATGGTTTCGGAAGAAAAACAGCAGGAAAATTACGAGATATGGTTGGGGCGATAGAAGAACAAAATCAGTAATTGACTACTTTTTGGTGGAAAGGACTAATCGCAGAAAGCTGATAGATGTGACAGCTTTACCAGGAGAAGCATTTGATGGGGACCATAGAGTTGTGGTGGCAAAATTTAGATGGGAAAAATTGGAAAACCTAAAGGAGATCAGAGAAAGTAAAATAAAAGTATGGAAATTGAAAGACAAAACCGTACAGGAAAATTTTCAGGAGAGATTGAAGCAACAAATCCCAGTTACTGAAGTGGAAAACATAGAAGAGGAATGGTCTCACTTTAAAAAGGCATTTGTTGGTGCAGCAGAGAGTGCTTGTGGTAGGACGTCAACAAGAGTGAAAGAGAAGGAGACACCATGGTGGAATGAGGAAGTGAGGAAAGCAGTGAAAGAAAAGAAGTCTGCATGGAAAGAATGGAACCGAGATCAAACAGAAGAAAGCAAAAGGAAGTATCACGACAGCAAACGGAGGTGTAAGAAAGTGGTAGGAGAAGAAAAGAAGAAAAGTTGGGAAGAATTTACACGAAGAATGGAAACAGATGTAAGTGGCAGTAAAAGGATGCTGTATGGGCTTCTAAGAAGTAAGAGGAAAGAAAGAGTTACTACAAAGCTAGTGAAAAAGGAAGATGGAGAGTTGTTAACACACCCAGAAGAGATAAAGGGACGATGGAAGGAGTATTTCGATAAGCTTTTGAATGTGAGCAATGGTACTGGTGAGATGGAAGTGACACAACCTGACGACTCTATAACAGAAGATGATATAACAATGCTGGAGGTGGAATTAGCAGTACAGAAAATGAAGATGGGAAAAGCAACAGGGGTGGATGAAGTCAGTGTAGAAATGATAAAGGCTGCTGGACCTGTTGGTATGCAATGGCTGTATCGACTGCTAAAGTGTGTGTGGAAATGGAAATGTGTACCAGAAGACTGGAAGAAAGGGCTAATAATACCAGTGTTTAAGAAGGGGGACAGTGTGTGATAACTATAGAGGGATCACCCTCTTATCACAGATAGTAAAAATACTGGAAAGGATATTAGAAAGAAGAATGAGAAGAAAGGTGGAAGGAGAGTTGCAAGAGGAACAGTATGGCTTCAGGAGTGGAAGATCCACAGTGGACCCAATCTTTAGCTTGAGGCAGGTGATGGAAAAGAACTGGGAATATGGAGAGGATTTGATCATGACTTTCATAGATCTAGAAAAGGCATATGATAGTGTCCCCACAGAGAAGGTATGGGAAACCATGGTTAAGAAGAGACTGGGAAGAGAAATGTTGGAAAGGGTGCAAGCAATGTACAACAACTGTGTTAACAGGGTACTGACCCCAGTTGGAAAGACAGATTGGTTTACGAACAAGACTGGACTAAGACAGGGGAGTGTGCTGTCACCTCTCTTGTTCATAATGGTGATGGATGAAATAGTAAAGGAAACAAAGGAAGCATATGAACATAAAGAAATGAAGTTACTGTTATTTGCAGATGATATTGTGGTCTGGGGAAGGAACACCGAAGAAGTGCAAAAACAACTAGATGCACTGAACGAAAATATTCAGAAGTATGGCCTGAAAATCAGTATAGAGAAAAGCAAGACCATGGTGATGACAAGAGGGGAAAGACAAGGAAAGGGCACTGTGAAAATTGGAAGTCAGAGTTTGGAAATTGTGGACACGTTCAAATACCTAGGAAGTGAATTGATGCAAACTGGTAGGTTGGACATGGAGATTGGCAGGAGGGTACAGCAGAGCAATGCATTGTATCAAAGTGTAAGAAAACTTGTTTGGGATAAGGAAGTACCAAGGAAAAGCAAGGAGGTAATGTATAAAGTGTATTATGTACCCGTATTAACTTATGCAGCTGAGACTTGGACCCTGACAAGCAGGCAAGAGAGTAGAATCCAAGCCAGTGAAATGAAATTCCTAAGAAGTATGATAGGAAAGACGGAAAGACAGAGTGAGGAATGAAGATGTTAGGAAGGAAGTTGGGATGGGAAAACTAAATGAGAGAATTGAGAAGAATAAACTAAGGTGGTTTGGACATGTAAAGAGGATGGAGGAAAATAGAATACCAAGACAGATGCTGGAGGTGAAGTGCAAGGGTAAGAGACCAAGAGGAAGACCTAGAACAAGGTGGATGGATTCAGTGAAGAACGGCGTAAGAAAAAGAAATCTGGACTGGGACAAGATCGTGGAAGAAGAATGGTGGAAGGAAAGAGGAAAGTGGAGAAGTGCCATAAATACCCCGACCCGGCAGGAGCTGGATAAGGGGAAATGATGATGATGATGATGATTTTCAAATATTTGTCAGATAGGCAAAGCACTTAATTAAACTGTTTTTCATAAGCTAGCTTCCTTCAAGTTTAGAGAGAAAATTGTAAAAAATAAAATTGTGCAAAATTTTTTATCCTTGGGGACAGTATATTCGCTCAAATCCAAACGATAAACTGGTAAAAGGGTGTATATAATGTATTTCTTTCACAGGGCTTTTAAATTATTAGACTATCGCTGACTTACTCTTCAATATTTTGCTATGTGACAATTTGTGGCACCACTAGTACAATTTTAAGGCTTGTGCATGGTGCCTATCGTTATTAGAATTGCATTTTTCTGGATAATGTAGCTCTTTTCGTATAATTCTATTATTCTGTTATTCAGAACTATGAAAGATTCTGGTACAATAATATCACACCTAAAGAGCTGTTTCGTCAATCTTTAAGTTCGAGAGGAATCAGTTATCTACTAGAACATATGAGCTTTAATAAGTTTTAATGGTTACAAGAAATACCCTATAATGTAAAATGTGATTTTCTTTACTCCATTACTTACAGGAAATGCAATAAAAATCCTGGATAAGGAGCCGGTGCCGGAAGAGGGTTTCCTCGCCACCGACGTGTGTTCAGTCTCCAGCTAGGTGTACTTGGACGACGACTTCTCGAAGGCAGAAGTTCCAACTGAGTACTTCGTGGCTGAAAGTACACAGCAAAAGCCAGTGAAATGACAAACCTAACATGGAGTAGAAAAACGTTTGTTGCAATACACTACATTTATATCAAATAATTTTTTTAAATCACAAGCCATAGATAAGATGCACAATATTTCAGGTAATGTATTTGTTGAATTCTAGCTTCTTCTGAACAGGCTGCATGGTATTCAGTTACAGTGTGCACCACTCCATATATTCTATGTACAACGTGTACAGCCCTGACTGGCTCTAGTGCTAGCTATGTTCTCCTTTCCTCTCCTAAGCTAAGCATGTCCACAAGCTCGGAAACTTCCCTATAAGCTGCTTTCTCTGAGAGCACTCTGGGATGCAACACTGATTTAGTAGCTTGGGAGATCAGTTATCTGCTTCAAGTATAAAAGATGCATGAATTTTTCTGCAGTTATTAGTTATATGATCATTCTATTTCAAGCCAAATTATCTTTCACAGTAACAATGATTTGTAGTAGTTTTAGACCCAGTTTTACTAGTAGGCAGTCAAGCCATACTCACGAGAGCTTGTCTGATCATTGTGTGATACTCTATTCTACAGCTCAAAGCCAAATCATCTGCAGCTTAACCTTTTAACCATGTACTGTACGTGGAGGTCACTGCGTTCCTCACAATTAAAAGTAGTGAATTAAGTGTGATGCAGTGCCCATATTTCAGATGAATAAGGGTGGTATGAGCTACAGTATATTAGTGAAGGGGAAACTAATGGGAGCAGGCAAAAAGAAAGATTCATAAGGCAGATCGAAATAATTCACCGAAATGCTAAAATGGTATATTTTACTGAACTATTGTAATATTAATGCTTTCAGATCACCATTAACGACTGCATGGTTACAGTGAATATACAGCGTGCCGGACTTCAAAGTTGCACATCTTTCATTTAGTCTTTGAATAATGACTTAACTTTATACTGCTTCCACCAATCTGGGCAGAGAAGGTCATAAGTGACACGTGACAAATAACTGTCACAACACTTAAAAATCTGACTTTCGAAGGGTTAAGGCCTGTTATTTATTCACTGAATTTAAAGGAGCACGAGATGAGTGGAGCTGCTACTGTGGTTCTAACAGTTTCTCGCAGTCTGGTTGTAACTGGGACAAGTGGACCCTCAGAAGTCAAACCAAACATCTGTCAATCAGTCTGTATCTGACACCACTTTTTGAAAGTTATGAAGAAGAAAAAACTTGCTCACATGCACACAATTATGCGAACATGGTGATACTAATAGCGCTCAGGACATGAAATCAAATTTGGTGAACTAGAAGTCCAGAAGTCCTAACCAAATTAAGTTTTGGGACTCTCAGGCAAAGGTTAATGCAACACTTGTCAATGGTTTCCAAATTCCATGGCAAATGGTCACTATTCTATGCAACTGAAAGAAAAACATTCAACTAAGGGAAATATTTCTCCATGTTTTTACCACATAGAAAAATTTAGCAATTAGAATCCTGTTGTGGACCACACTGAACCTGTCCATGGGCTGCACTCGCTCACTCCTTTCTAAGAAAATCTTAAAAACGTTTTAAATTCTTAAAAATAATTAAAATTTGGAAATCATTTTCCATTGTCTTTTAATAAAATAAAGTTCCTTTTTTCTCAATCTCGTAAAATTCAAATTCTAAATTTTTTATTATTTTTAAGAATTTTTAAGTTTAATTTTCTTAGATAAGGTGTAATAATATATATTGATAACTTGAGCAATTTAGGTTGAATTTCAATGTGATGATTAAGTCTATGATTTCATATGTCAAGTGTAGGCATTTATTAGACTCTAGATTGCAAAGGCTGATGAAGGTCTAAAGAACGAAACATGTACCACTAAATAAGAAGTTTTGTTCTTAAGAAAATTGAATTAAAATGTGGGAAAAAAAACCTGTTACATTGTTAATAAGTAGTCAGTGTGCTAAACTGCAACTTGCACAACTCAGGTTTGATTTCCAGGTATACATACCTACAGATTCCGGAAACCGCAACTGTGATAAATGAGAATTTTACTTTTTTCTCCTTTTTTCAACTATTTGTAACTATTATGACTATGTATACCCACAATTTGCGTAACGGAATATGCGACAAAGTGCGATAAAAGGGTTCTTGCGAATTTACCTCATAAATGCGAAAAGTGCCCACTTACCGAAAAATATTGAATACCGGTATGTTTTCTTCTTACAAATTTTTCTCGCCGCACTTTCAAATGGATGGATGGAAGCGATGGAAATATTGACATAATAATCGATATTTATGAATATATATTGTCGCGAAAGTAATCGATTACGGTAGTTGAAATCGATTTGAAAATAGCTGTTGTTTTCGTCACATGTTTACAATCAATAAAACTATGTGCTTGGAGAAATTATTTCGTAGTTTCATTTGATTGCGCAAATAAAAGGAATATTCTAATCGTTTGTATCCATTCTTTTTTTTATAACTAGAGCAATAAGGTTATATTAGTTTATACCGCGCTGGCCCTCATTTCTAGTATTTGACCATTATAAATAAAATGCATAGTACAGTATGTATAGTGATATAAATAGACTGTTTGATTTGCATTCTTCTCTGATTTCTTCTCGTTTTGGGGAATGTTCTTTAATGTTCTACAATGTGTGAGTTGTAGGTTATGTTTCACACCGTCCAGCGATTTCTCCTTGAATTCGGACCCTGTTTTACAGATTGTCAGTCAAGAGTTGCAAAAAGGTATATCAATAATATTGGATGTTTGCATATTCCATTTAACTTAAGAAAACCTTTCAGACAGATAAAATGTTTATCCGAAACACCTATATATCCAAACCTGCACATGTTTGAATTAGTTTCCGTGTTTATTAATCTTGAACCCGTTCAATTTTTATTTTACCTGGTGACGAACTTTTAAATGCCACAAAATGCTAATTTTTAAAAATCAAAATGCTACAAAATTCTATTTTTGAAAATTAAAGTGCTACAAAATCAATTTCAAAATGCTATTTTCTCGTATCTTTCATAATACCGTATTTCCTCGCACAATCATTCCAAATTTTTAGCCTAAAATTCTTGGAAGAAAAGCAGGGTGCAATGATTATGGGAAGAATACTTAAGTTCAAGGAAGAAACTCAGAATTTAAAAAAATATATATATACCATTTGCTGCACGCTTGTGCGAAATTTGTAATATAACTTATTTGCTTAATTTGTAATCCCATGCATTTCACTTTCATCAAGGTCGCCGCCCTATAATTCTTGTATTTTCTCATTGTGAACACCATGTGCGTTATATCACGCATGGGTCTCTGTTGCGAGTTTCACGGAAGTGGCTGATGCTAGACTGGCGCAGGGTGTTCCTTGCTTAAATTTCCGTCAATAGCAGTAGGGCATGTTTTCACGTGGGCGAACCGGGGCTAGCAGCGCTTTGTATGGGGGCTCATTGAATCTAGTCATTCCGAAGCCAAATTGCGGAAGCGATGGGTCCATACAAGTTTTACTCTCTTGGGCTGGCGCTGAGTGATGTATAGCCTGCTGACTGCTCGCGTAGCGTGAGTCATAGCCTGCAGACAGAGAGACAGAATCCTTTCTTCTGACAAGGTTACACCAGGTTATAGACTCTTGACAGCTTGTGTAACCAGCCAGCACACAAATACCAATGTGTTAAGTGATGATGCTAGCCACTCTAGTCGTGCGGTCAAAGCCCACAGGCACAGCGACGAGACTATGTTTTTCTGACAAGGTCACGCCAAGTTATAACCTCGTGGCAGCGTGTGCAACCCATCGGCGCATAAATAAGAATGTGCTGTGTGACTATGCCGACCGCTCGCACAGCATGTGTGATAGCCCGCAGGCACAGAGGCAGGGACTTGCTTCTTCTGGCAAGTGGATCCTCCTCAAATGACATTTCCCCCTAATTATCCCTTCCAATGTGCATTCATCGCCTCGCCTAATCAATATTATTTAGGGACTTACTTCGTTTAATAATACAAATAGTGGGGATCCTTCTATATCCTTCTGCTTCAGACAGGCAGTATTTTAGGGTCCTATACCAGTAAGACCGCTTGCAAGCATATATGGAGTTATGTCTACGCTATGGCAAGTGCCTTAAATGGCCTACAATAGTAATGAGAAAGTTGCAGAATCCATAACATACTGTACACCACTTTGCAAAGCCATTCTAGCCTCAAAATATAGTCAATATCATCTAAGTTAGGAGTAGTTACAAATTTAGTCAACAGAGACCGGATATCCCGTGCAGGTCAGGACAGGAAGTTGTGCTCATTAGTCAGGTGTGAACACCTGTGCGACGACTGTGCCTGAATAGGATATTATAACGGTGAAGTACTCAAAACCTTAAAAATAGAAATCAGTGTGCAGGCTCTAATTTTATTACATGAACCCGCGCACGCAATGAATAAGGGACTCCGCACCATTTTTGTAGTTTTTTTTAAAGAACGGTTTTGTATTTTGAAAGTGCGCATTTGCGGGAATTTCGTCGAAATTTTATGTAAGTGGTCCCTACTATCATATGAACATTGTAGTTTACTCATGTGGTGCTTATGTGGTCACTGATAAGATATATTGTGACATTTATGCCAATAATAGTGGAAGAAGGCACCCAGTAACAGTTCTTGTTGTCTCAGAGCCCACTCGCTTACAGCATGTATTTAATGTAACTGGCGTCCTTATTCCATTGAACCGAAGTCATCCTGGCAGTGGGAAGCCACAGAAAGCCTCTCGTTCAATGGCTGAGAGGGGCATTCCAACCCATCTCTCTTGTCATTTGTCATCACAAGCTCGAGTGTATCTCATTCCAATAGATGTGTCTAGGCTGTATGAACTAGGGGTGTAGAGGCGATGTTCAATTTGTTTTAGGGGGAACGACTTAAAATGTGGTTCTCTTTCGTTTCCAGGCCCATGGTAACAATATTATACTGATTCTTCTCTTTCGGGTGGGAAGAAGTACAAATATATGACTGACATGATTTACGTAAGGTGAAGATTGACTAAGTTAATTTCGGAAACAGAGAGTCATTTGTCCATCAGGTAGCGAGAGAGGCGGTTGTCAAAGAGTTATCACATTCAAATGACATCCTCCTTATAAACTGCCTTGCAATGAAGAATACATTGCGGTGATAAAGCCCATAACAACACAGATTGATGTGAAAATAAACATCATGTCGAGCTACGCACTCACATGTCTGCACTTACAACCTTCCGGGACTGCAAACAGAGACGTGAATCTCTACAAGAACATGTATATTGAACTCTGAGAGTCATACCTGGTTACGAATTGACAATTGTGAAATTACGTATATTTAAACAATTGCTACCGCCCAGTCAATACTATTCATTAGTTGAACAAGTTATTTACTCGACATCCTTAATATTATTGGTGCCTTCGTCAGCCAAACAATGTTGGGCAGCACTAAAACATTTGTTATCATGAAGAAATTAACGTGGAAAAGAATGAAGATGGTATTGTGATGATGAAAGACACACATAAAAGGAACATATCATGCAGTTAAAAGTACAGATGAAACATAAAAACATGAAGAAACAATTGGTTATGGAAACAGAGTCAAATAAGGCCTCGAATGGGGCTAACTCAGTTTGTGATCAGTCCAATTTTATATTCTTGAAGATTGATCTGTCCTGTTGCGCATGTCACTTGTGACTGGGTGGTGTACACGTTTAGTTAGAGTTAGCAGTCGCTGCTCTTTGCTTTTCCTCTTTTTCATTAGTTCCTTTATTTCCTTTTTCGCAGACACCAACAGCGACCTTTCTGTATTCACGTTTCTTTGAATATGTGTTGATTTTGTGTGCAAGTCTGTTTCAGTTGTGTATTCCCTGCAACTTATGAACGGCACTCCACGCGGTAACCTGTCAAAGCTTTTGAATTCAGCAATTTCAAGAATGGTTTCAACCCACGCAAGCAGATGTCATCCTTGTCGTTATCTGCAATCTCCATGAAGACTTGCTATGTATAGAATTTGTACCATGTCGAATTTTTTGTTTTTCATATGTTCCCTACAATGCATAGCTTCTTTGTTTTCCCCTCCCTTCTCCTCCTCGCGCTGGCTATCGGAGTGCCTGTAACCCTCGCTCACTACTCGTCGGGACGCTTAAGTGAAAAGTTCAGTCCTCTGAAGGAGGCACATCTCCTTTTGCATGAGGTGATTTCAAATCGACGCTTTGTTTTAAAGTTGTGTCTTAACAGCTGCAGGAAACATCATATCTACAATGAAAAGCTAAGTAACTACCTTCAAGTGATTTTAACCCTATTTTAAAGTGTTTTAATCTCATCAAGAAAGCTTTAATGGATTTTATAGGCAGTATTTGAATTTCGCAACATTGTGCAATCTTTCTATAACTGCCCTATGTGGGAATTGTCATGCTTAGCCAACTAGGCTTGCTACTAAAGTCATGAAATCTAGCATTTCTTGTACAAAAATAAGGGGATACCTTCCCTGCAACGAGGGATTTATGCCAAAATCATAGCTGTCTAAAACATAACTTTTCTGCCGACGAGGGATCTCTGCTTGCTCTTTTAAACTGTAACTACAGTTCTGGAATTTTCCATTTGCAATAGACTCTTAACTGTGAAGAACTATACTCAACACCGTCAAATTACTGCTACTCAATTTCCAATTGAACTATTAACTGCAACATTAAAACTCTATAACGCCAGAAACCTATTAAAGTTCAGCTCAGTGCATATCCATAAACTGCAATAGGAACATTTTTCTCATGTTCTACAAACTTTCAGTGCTTCAAAAGTGAATGTGTGGCTACCTTCCGCGTCGCGATTAGCTCTAACTAGTAAAATCAGCCAGGACTCTTGATTCCTCATTTCCTACACTCCCAATTTCCTTTACTAACAATTTAGGGTATATGTAAACTATTTTCTTGTATCTCAACGAGGCTTAGCCTCCGAGTACATATTCACATATTTCACATTAATATACCAATAACGTATCACACAAACGCCGACGGTTCTTGCAACAAATGAAATTTGTTTAAAATGAAATGAGAAGAAGGCTGCCGCAAACACCACCTTGAAGCGCAATACATATAAACAAAAGAATGCAGGTAAGATACAATGAAGAAAATGGAAATTGCAACACCATGAAGGCATTGGTCGTTTGTGTTGATTTTCAAGATATGGAACGATGCCATGTAGGTATGTAAACGATCTAAGTTTCAGACCCATTGGATTGTTGCTACAGGTCTCCCCACGTGATTGGTCGCGGGGAATCAACTCCAGTATACGGACTCTGGTGTAGCGTAGTTGACTTGCAGTCTGTGCAGTGAAGTGTTCCCCGTCAAACATGCCTCGACGACAGAGAAGAGCACGCTATCAACAACTGTCGCCGTTTGAGAGGGCTCGGATAATTGGGCTATGTGAGGCTGGATTATCGCTAAGGACTGTCGCTGCACGTGTTGGCCGACAGGCATCTACAGTACGTGTATGGCAGCAGTGGTCAAATGAAGGTACCCACACTCGTAGACTTGGTAGGCCCAGCGCGACAGACAACTGTGAGAGAGGATCGCCGTATCATTCTGATGGCCCGGATGGAACCCCATGCAACAGCAGCACAAATTCGAGCAGCTGTGGCACCCCACGTTACACAACAAAGAGTTGGTAATCGCCTGCGTGCAGCTGGCTTACGATCCCGTGTCCCTGCAGAAGGTGTTCCATTGACCCCACAACAGCGATGTGTAATGCTGGCCTGGTGTCGAGAACGATCGACGCGGGTCGACGAATGGCACAGGGTCGTCTTTAGTGATAAATCGCGCTTCTGTATCACCCGCAGTGACCACCGGAATCGTGTGCGCCGACGTACCGGGGAGAGGGGCCGCCCAGACCTTATTGTCGAGAGGCACACAGGGCCAACACCAAGCATTATGGTCTGGGGAGCTATTGGCTTTAATGTGAAATCACAATTAGTGCTTTTTGAGGGCACTATGACTGCTCAACAGTACGTTGATAGGGTACTCAATCCAGTGGTTGTCCCTAGGATGGCGAACATTGCTAATGCGATGTTTCAGCAGGACAATGCCCGGGATCACACTGCACGCATCTCCAGACATCACAACCTTCGAATGGCCCACCATATCCCCGGACCTCAGTCCCATTGAGCATGTGTGGGACATGATGGGTTGACAACTGACCAACCGTCCTCAACCACCCACAATTCTGGAACAACTGACCCGTGCAGTGCAGCAAGCATGGACCACAATTCCTCAGGAAACGATCCAGGGCCTTATTGACTCCAAGCCTCGCCGAATGTATTAATGTATTGCAGCTCGTGGCGGGCACATTCTGTATCGATTGTTGTCCAAACTTGCGGTCAGAGGGAACTGAAAGTGTAATCATCGAATCACAACCGAACATTCGTCCAGCATGTTCAATTGCAGCAATGTAGCACCACTCCTTATGGGTGTTGCAATTTCCATTTTCTTCAGTGTAATATGAAACCATAACTTTCATTGGCGGATTTTAAACTTGGCGCTTCTACTCTGCCAATAGTGTGGCATCGTCTATTGGATATCGGGAGAAGCCTATTGGCTACACAATTCGATATCCTGCCCAATCGCGTACGCGGTACATGTATGCAAAATGGCAGTCATATCGTCTGAAAAACAAAATAATGTAACAAGAAAAATACTTGTCGTAGAAGAGGATGAATTTCAGTTATGATTTTAAAATTTTGTAAGAATTCGTCAATTTCCAAGAATGTTGTATTTTGACTCTCAATAATTAAGGAGGGGTACTATAAGCGATTTCCAAGAATTTTGTATTTTGGCTCTCGAAAATTAAGGGAGGGTACTATAGGCGAGGGGGTCCTATAGCCGAATAAATACTTTAAATTCCCACTTCATCGGTGAATAATATTAATACATGTAATATTTTCAGGAAAGTGTGTGTTTTATATATATAGTTAACCCGCCTAATCTAATTCGGCAAAAGCATTTTGAGCGACTAAAAAGTTGATGGTTTGTACAGGCAAAACTGAAAAAATGCTTCAAAACTTCACACACCTAATATAAAACTAGGAACGAATTAACCTTCAGGAATTAACTATTTGGCAGAAATGTAATAATAAACGTACAGATACCTCAAATCGTAATGGGTTAAAAAAAAAAAAAACTTTGTTCACCACAATGGCAAACCCATGAATCATACGTATTTTTAAGCGAATTAAAATTTGTAGACCTACCCAGTGACTGATGCTCAGCCATATGACCTGCAGATAGGACGTATATGGTCAACGTTGGCTCTTTTGACCGGGGTCACTGCCTGTCAGATCAAACAGCTACTATATTGTCCTCAAGAGACTGAGTGTATTCTATTCCAGCCCTCACATGAGTTCTAAAACCTGGGACATGCTAGGTAAGAGGCAAACCTCTACGTTCTAAGACTTGAAGGGTCTCCGTGGGCTAGATGGAGTAGGTTTTACTTTCAGCTTATTTTATCAACAAAATATTCTTCTAAAGCAAGTTAACGAATGTTCCAATGGAGATTACAAACCTCTGAAATGAAGATAGGTGGTGGTGAGGTCACTTGAGCAAGCGCTGCCGCAGAAGCATGCGAGTGAGGATGGGAATGAGAGTGAGGATGTAACTGAGCTGTATGAATCGGGGGTGCATGAGGATGGTGATGGTGGTGATGAGGATGATGAAGAAAGCTAGGACCAGTGGTGCGGTGATGATGCTGTTGATGTTCAGCAATTAGTTCCAAGTCCACAGCATCAGTCCTCTGAAACATAAGGTTAATAAACCTAAGAGTCTATGTTAATGAATTCTACTCCAAAGAACCTAAAATAACAGTAAGATACTCAAAATTCACTCCATTCTGAAGATTTAATGTGTTTACTTAAAAAGTTTAGGATCTGGAACCAAGCAAAAGGTTGTAAGGTTGGCATTAAGAAACAACACACCTACTAATTTAAATTTGTATTATACTTGATGATGTCAAGATAAAAGGTGTTCCTAAATTTGTCCTCATGGTCCTGTTGCAGGAAAGATAGCCGAATTAAAATTCTACAACATAATAGAGAAGTGTCAGAAACAGTTGGCAGGTTTTGGACTTGCTTTCTAGCTCATCTTCAGCAAACAAAATTGATCATTTCAACATTAAAACTCTTAATATAGACAGTGGTCTAACCTATTAGCGACCAATGGTCTTGTTGAAAGCTTTAAAATATAGCATAATGGTTTACTTTGAAAATTGGTTCCGTACTGACTTACAAATGCTAACTGCAAAACATGTCTTCTTCCTATAGATTAATGAGGTTTGCATACCCTTCAGCCTCATCATATTGTTTAATGATTGTCGAGCCTATTTTAGTTGAATGTATATATTGAAACTGATCAGGCAAGCCTAAAGGAATAGTTTCATTGCAGTAAATTATAATGTACAGTATTTGAAATATATTACTGCAATAGTTGAAACGGAGCTAAGAGAATGTATTCATACCTGCCAACCTCTCAAAGTGAAAAATCGGGAGATTCGACGCGGCGACGGGGAGGGGGGGGGGGGGGGCGTGGACGCTACATAATACATACATAGGCTAAGACATTGCAGCAAATATGTATCGAAGATCATATTATTGGTCGTTGTTGCAGGTGACTGAGGCTGATTTTGCCCTCTTCAAAAAGGTCTTGCTATATTCTTGCTCAAAACACTTCTCTTTCTGAATCGACTTCAGAGTTGTAAGTTTGTCCAAAGTCTTGTCAGAGAGAGATGACCTGAACATCCTCTCACACTCTGCATTACTATGCGGAATGGTCAGAATGGAAAGCATAACTTGAGTACCCCACCACTACATATCATTTGGCCTACCAGTGCCCACTTCACATCAATTCTCTCTTCTTCTTCAATAGATGTCACATCCTCAAGTTGGAAGTTACAAAATTGGGAATGTAAAGCATCCATTTCCTCATTAAAATTGACTTGAGTGTCTGTTAACATGCTAGGAAATGTATTTACAAAAAACTTAATTTTGGAAAATGAAATGTCCCCCTTTCCAATATGCGAGATACTGAAATCACACCTACAGACACTACAAAATGCAAATGTTGCGCCTCTTCCTGACTCAGTTATATGCGGAATCAGGGTGTCTACTGTTAAGGATGAAGTAAAAACTAGTTACTTTTTAGCTACCTTTTAGTTAATTTTAGTTACCTTTGAATTCAAGATACGTCTGCGGTCTGCAAGCAAATGGGCTCATCACGCGGTGGAGAAAGAGAGCAATGAACTGTGTTTAAAGCGGTAAATACAATTCACTTAGGGAGTTACAACAATTTCAAAAATAATAAATAAATACTAGAAATTTATTATCAAATGAGTTGTTTCAGCTAATATGTCGTCTTGTGCACAAGGCGTTTTTATAATTGCCAAGAGGTTGCTCTGCTCTTCTCTTGACCGTGGCGAGATTTCCTTTGTCCCCGCGGTAGATCACGACGAAATTTATGGGACGTTACATGATTGTAACCGAATTCTGTCTTCACAGTCAAGTACGGCGAAATTTCAAGATGTTACACGATCGGCGCTGGTCTCACCCGTTTGTCAAGATTCCCGTTGTTTTCGCGATAGAACACTGATAAATATCGCGATTTAATAATCGGTGTCACTTTTAGTCGTTCGACGAGATTTCCATTGTCTTTGAGGTCGGGCGCGAGGAAATATAGCATTATTATGCAATCGGCGCCACTTGCTGTCCGTTTGACAAAAATACAGTTGTTCTCGTCATTGAATGCGGAGAAATATCGCGATGTATCGCAATCGCTGCCGCTCTCAGCCGTTTTACGAGATTCAAGTTGTCCTCGCGATATTATGCATACCGCGCCGCACCCGGCCGTTGAACGATTGTTTATTCGTCCTCACAGATTGGTGGATGCAAGCTCAGGGTTGGGCATGGTTAAAATTCACGAGTAGTTATGGACAAGTTGTATGGCCGGCGCCGTGATTCCCGCTGTCCCTATGCTGTGGTTGGGAGCTCATCAGTTCAGGGTAGATCACGAGGAGAAATTAGTATCGCGACGCTACGTAGGCTGTCATTTCTAAGTGGGTAGATGCACTTCTCGCTCCCCGTACGCTTTTAAGTATACGGTCATGGGAAAAGTAGCGAGTAGGTTTCGGAATGTTTCGTGATTGGTGCCCAATCATCTTTGACGGGATTCCCGCAGACCTCGTGGTCACAAGTTCACGATAGGGGACGGGTTTTTTGATTTTACGCTACTGACGTCGATCTCGGTCCATTTGACGAGATTCCCGCAGGCAAGTCGTGCGGTCAGCCGGCCGTCTTGAGTATGAATGTTCGAAGTAGGTATCAAATATTAAGAATTATTCGGAGAGGATTACACGAATAATACGACTAGAGGACACGTTTTCTTTCAAATCCGAATCACGAATTATAAAAGTTATACAAGTTTTCGAAATAACCGGTTAGATTATAATATATCCGATGGAACCCAAGTTAGAAGGAAAAATCGACATATAACGGAATTTCGAATTAACCATACTGGATGTCGCAAATTTACGAGACAGATTTTTAAAATAAGTTACAGCCTACGTATTTCGAATCTTTTTCAAAACGGAAACATTTCGCAAGATCGCGACATTAAATTATTTAGCGTTATTTCTGGACTTCAATTTAATAGTCTCCAAATAAATGCGAAAAATGCGAGGTTTCTGAAGAATTTCAGAAGTTTTCACGAATAAACGTCTCGCGAAAAGTCAGGCTTCCTAATATAACACATAATTATTTCACACAAAACTAAAAGTCATCTTGATGCCGACGATATACGCTGAACGATGTATACCACTAAGGGTATCCTCAGTATGCATTTCCTCGAGGTCGGGAACGGGGAAATATAGCTTATGCAATTGGCGCCGCTTGCGTGAAACTCGCTCCATCGCAATCTCTGAGCTTAGAGGCGCAAGTTTAAATGATTCAATCCGCCTTCGGAAAATTTTCGTTACCCGTATGTAAAATTCGTTACTTTTCCGTTACCGGTAGACACCCTGGGAATGTGATCTTTGTACGCACTTTTAAATGTCACATATCATTTCGCCTTATTACCGACGAACCGACGCAATCACTCAGTTCGAAAAATCACAATAACCTACCGGCATATTAACGCCAACAACATCAAACTAAGTTATACACAAATCATATAATTTCACGTGTGAAACAGATACAATATTCCGCAGCGTACAACTACCTATCACCCACTGGTCATTATGCAACACATCTAGGAACAAGCGCTGAATTAACCTTCGACGATTTCAAACGAAGACTTATTCGAAGCCGATTTCAAACGAAGACTTATTCGAAGCCAACTTTTTATAACAGCAGGACGCGACGCGGGAGTTAGTACGCAGTTGTCGATTATCGATACAAAGCGAAACTGCGGTATCGAGATATAACTTCAAAACACGTAAAGTCGATCCGTTCGATAGACGACATATTAAATCCGAAATTACGCGTGGGTTTTTTGAAAAATCGGGAGATTTAATACGTTAAGCGGGAGGGCGGGAGAAATGGTCTGAAATCGGGAGTCTCCCGCCTAAATCGGGAGAGTTGGCAGGTATGTGTATTGTATGAAGGGGACTTTTTTGTTGGGAAGACTTGAGCCAGTATCGCTCTGAGAAAATAAACACGGAGGCAGATTAGGAACGTCAGTGAGACGGGAATCACTGTCTGATTGTGAGAAACCAGAGAGGAAACCAGGGAGGCGTGCCTTGTCAGGGAGAAAGAGCATGTGACATTTAGAAACTATTTAAACTGTGCTAAGCCAAGGCTCTTACAAATAAAGGAAATAAACGTACTAACTGTAAATTCAAATCGGTAATTAAGATCTGATTAATTGGATTAATAATTAATTAATACAATTAATTACGCAGTAACCGAGCAAAATTGAACTATGTTCACGGCGGGGCTACAGTCAGATAAGGAAAACTTTGGGGGATTTACCAGTTTATAGAATGAAGCTTACCCACGCACATGGAATAGCAGGCAGACCTATGATCGGATTCCAAATCTACGAGCAAAATAAGAATCAGCTTGTAGTTATCTAATAGAAAATGAAGATCTCGAGAGCCACTGGATGGATTTTGATGCGGTTTTCACCATTCTGTCAAGGATATCTTGGGGAAGGTTTCTGTACAAATTAATTTATTTATGATCAAAAGAAGCCAAACAGTAATGATTTCAGTGAAAAAGTCGAAACAAAAACCTGGCGTCCGTGCGCTTTTTAAGCTTACGCTGGGCAAACCGTTAAAAATATCAATATACTATGAGTATAAGAATTGTTCAGTATGAAAAGTTCTACAAGAAAGTCCGCGAGAGCATATCTCTATCTTCAATACATCGCCGACTATAAGTGTCTCTAGACTGGACGGAAGGGGGATTTGTGTTTATGCACCTCGTCATTGTTAAATTACATCTGACAAGAAATCGTTGCACATTCATAACTGTTCCCGGGCGAAGCTGGGGCGGGTTGCTAGTTAGTAATAAGTGTGTAAAAATGTGTCTTCAAGTGCTACTGGAAGGTGTTGACAAATATGAAGGTGTCAACCAGTACCAGAGCACCAGTAGAATGGCCTGCTAAACAAATATGGAAAGGGGTGACCTCAAGTACTACCTCCATATCTACAAGTGCAGATAAATATAAAAATGTTACTATATTTTTACCAATTCTATGCTAAGAATCGAGGGAATGCAGAATATTTTGAGTAGATAGAAGATGTGAATTACATTGAATATGTTAAATTGAGAGATGTGGCTTAAGGAGTAGTCAAAACGAACACTAATTTGTTGTCAAATGTTACAGAGTCGGAAAAAATGCTGATTTTGTAGAAGGAAAGACTGATTAAGTGAAAGAACTGAGCAGTATTTTTCCTGCCCCAGCAAAAATTAATCATTCAAAAGAAATAATAATAATCATGTCGGAGATAGATATTGATGAAACAAAATTTTGGTGGCTTGAATCCCATCACAGTAGCCTTTTTTGTCTGCCAATGATTGTTTAATTCCTATGTTTGGTATTTCATTACATGCTATTTATTAAAATGCAGTGGATCAAATAATGAAATGAAAATCCACAGCCTGCTTCCAGTCTCCGACCGGGTCAGGAATGGAATGAATGAAGCCCCCATCTAGCGGCGAGGATATGAACTGTGCCGGCTGCCGAGGCCTGACGCACTCCTCTGGGGCAAGGATCAAATAATATTCTCATATATTAAAATAGTCAGGTAGAAATTTCGCATTTTACTTAAACCGAAATATTTTGGGAAGTATTCACGTTACGACAGTAGTGGCTACGCTGGCTAAAGCGCAGCATTAGGTCATGGGGCCAAGCTCTCTGCTGTCTCGGTAGACGCGTGGGTTCGAGCCCCACCGTCGGCAGTCCTTGAAATGGTTTTCCGTGCTTTCCCATTTTCAACACCAGGCAAATGCTGGGACGGTACCTTCTGACAGGCCACGGCCGCTTCCTTCCACATCCTTGCCCAGTTTCATTCACCATCATTCATTTCATCTCTCATTAACTCCTCTCATGAGGTTGGCGTCAGGAAAGGCATCCGGCCGTAAAAACCATCGCCACAAAGACTTCCATCGCATCTCATCCCCGACCCCGTTGGAAAACGGGAATAATAAGGGGTAGACATACATACATTCACGTTACAACAACATTTCTTGTTTTAGAATGTAATGCACGTAACACATTATTGAACGAGTCCCAACTTACTTATTTATGTCTTCTGTGAATTGAAATAATTGTGAATATTCATTTCATCACTGTATAAGTTGCGTTCAAAAAGTAACGAGCCGGAGGCTGGAAAGTGCAAACCGGTGACGACATCGGCTAATCGTAGCGTATGTAACGAGGTGTGGTTCCGACCAGAGCGTGGAAGGTCACAGCCCGTTGCTAGCGGGCATGTGTTCGCATTTGCGAATAATTAATTTGTTAATTTTGTAAGTTTTGATAATGTCAAAAGTCAAACCAGAATTTGATTTTCATAACCTCATTTCCGTCACCATGTGCTCGTGACAGTTCATTTTGTATTTTGCTTTCTTGTTTAAACTAAACATATTTAAAAGGATATAATTACTTGTTAGTTTATAAGTCATAGGATATAATTACTTGTTAGTTTATAAGTCATATTTCGCATCTAAGACATTTTGCTAAGTGTTAAGGTCATTCTACACGACTTGAAACCTCGTGGCATACTGGTCTCTGTAAGCTACACGCTTATTGGCCGTCACCATGACTTGGCCTAGCTCCAGCCAATCACCGCGCTTATTCATCACAACGTGGTTTGGACTCTCCAATCCTTGGCCATCGAAGCTACGAGAACAATGGCCTGTTTACTATTTAAGAGGCTGGTCTACCCTTCCTCTTCGTGATTTCTCCATCGGCGATCATGCTGACCACCCGTCTTGCTACCGGACGAAAAACTTCACACTGTTCAACATACCATCTTTAATTTCTGCGTCAAGAAGTGTTCTTACAAATCTTCGCCAAGTGTTCTAGACATTTTTATAATGATCTAACCTAGATCATCTTCAACGTGTTCCTGCGACATGTTCCTATAATGAACATTAAGATGTCTACTATACATCTTCAAATGCTACGGAAAACTATTTCTACACAAGTTATTACCAAGTGAACGCAAACAACAACTTGACATAACCTATGTTATCTTCTTCGAACTCAAGTGTTCTGCGCATGTGTGGGTTGTCACCTGCACTTCTTTATAAAGTTAAGTATTACCGTATTTCCCCGCATAATCGTCGCCACCGCGTAATCGTCGCCACCGCGTAATCGTCGCACCCCACTTTTCAAACACTAAAATAGGTTTATAAAATTTAATCGCATAATCGTCGCATAGCATGTTCGTATTTGTGCGCCAGTCAGTTGCACACGCTGCCGCGACTTTGTCAGACGAAAAATATCTCGTCTTTATGCTTGCGGGCAATGAACTGTGACGCGAGCGGCAAGCTTCGTCACTTAGCACATTCCGCGAGCGTATAATCTGGCGTGATCTTGTCAGGAGAAAGTAATCTTGTCTTTATGCCTGCCGGCTATGAACCGCGACGCGAACAGCCAGCGCACATTCCGCGAGCGTATAGGCCTAATCTGGCGTGGTCTTGCCAGGAGAAAGTAACCTCATCTTTAAGCCTGCCAGATATGAACCGCGACGTGAACGGCCAACGCACATTCCGCGAGCTTATAGGCCTAATCTGGCGTGATCATGTCAGCAAAAAGTAATCTCATCTTTAGACCTGCGGCCTATGAACTGTGACGCGAGCGGCCAGCGCACATTCCGCGAGCGTATAGGCCTAATCTGGCGTGATCTTGTCAGGAGAAAGTAATATCGTATTTATGCCTGCAGGCTATGAACTGTGACGCGAGCGGCCAGCGCACATTCCGCGAGCGTATAGGCCTAATCTGGCGTGGTCTAGTCAGGAGAAAGTAATATCGTATTTATGCCTGCGGGCTATGAACCGCGACGCGAATGGTCAGCGCACATTTCGCGAGCTTATAGGCCTAATCTGGTGTTATCATGTCAGCAAAAAGTAATCTCATCTTTAGACCTGTGGCCTATGAACTGTGACGCGAGCGGCCAGTGCACATTCCGCGAGCGTATAGGCCTAATCTGGCATGATCTTGTCAGGAGAAAGTAATATCGTATTTATGCCTGCGGGCTATGAACTGTGACGCGAGCGGCCAGTGCACATTCCGCGAGCGTATAGGCCTAATCTGGCGTGATCTTGTCAGGAGAAAGTAATATCGTATTTATGCCTGCAGGCTATGAACCGCGACGCGAATGGTCAGCACACATTCCGCGAGCTTACAGGCCTAATCTGGCGTGATCTGGTCAGCAGAAAGTACTCTCGTCTTTATGCCTGCCGGCTATGAACCGCGACACGAACGGCCAGCGCACATTCTGCGAGTTTATAGGCCTAATCTGGCGTGATCTTGACAGCTGAAAGTAATTCGTCTTAATGCCTGCGGGCTATGAACTGTGACGCGAACGGCCAGCGCACATTCCGCGAGTTTATAGGCCTAATCTGGCGTGATCTTGTCAGGAGAAAGTAATCTCTTCTTTATGCCTGCGGGCAATGAACCACGACGGGAATGGCCAGCTTCGTCAGCACATTCCGCGAGCGTTAACCTGTCATGACCTTGTTAGAAGAAAGAACCCTGTCGCTGACTGCGGGCTATGACTCACGCCAGACACAAGCTACGCGAATGACTGGCCCGTGTAGGCAAATAATGATACAGTATATTCTTTGAAATTAAATATTCTTCGCATAATCGTCGCACCCTGCTTTTTTCCACGAAATTTTGGCAAAAAAAGTGCGACGATTATGCGAGGAAATACAGTATTACATAACCTGTACGGTTTGATGTACTTATACTTTCTCAGGTTAACTTCATACAAGCCTACCAAAATTTTCTCAATTTTAATACCTTTGCTGGCTTCTTCCCATTCATCTTAGGAGGTATAACATATCGGCTTGCTTTAGCCATTTTTTCCTTTGGGAATAATCTCTTTAATTCTTACGCATACATGCGTCAGCCATTGCACTTCTCTTGTGTACTTTTTCTTGTAACCTTTCATGGTTCACTGTCAAGTAATAGGCCCACTTGCCTGCCTGCTTCTGCCAGCTCCATTTCTTAGGAAATCTTTAATTATTAACTTACATGCAGCTCACACTTCCTGTGTCTGCCATTGCATTTACTTTGCAAACATTTTTGTTGCATCTTGGCAATTCCTCAAGTATTTCCATTTCATAAGGTGCTGCAGGATTAGGCCCCTGTTAGTTACTAGCCCCTTCTATAGGCTATGTCTTTCTTGGTAACTTCTTCAGTTTCCCCTACTTTCTTTTCCTAGGTATGGTGGGATTTTCTCCCTGCCAGCCATCAGCTTTATTTATAAGCTGCGTCACTAATGTTCCTCTTGCACAAAGCAATTTAAGTTGTGCTTACCTGGTCTTAATGTTTAAAGATCTCCAAACTTATTTTTGTTGTAAAGAAAACTATGTTATTTCAAAGTGTTAACCTGTTAGATATGAAAATTTATTTTCTGATTTATGAATATACATGTTAAAGCTACCTGCTCTCTTTATTCTTTTTTCTCTTGTGTCATGTTGTCTAGCCCATGTTCCTTAACGCTCAAACTTTGTTCCATTTTGAATTCACTCAAAATGCGTCTGATATGGAGACCTTTAATTGGTCGATCCGATGGTCCGTGATAACTCATCACACCAGCATGCGTGCACGTCACGTGACGATACAAAGCGAGCAGCATCATGCATCAATCATCCAACGCTGCCAGCCGCATTGCAAACAGTGACATGGAGGCGTCAAACGAAGAGCAAAGAGGTCTTGTTCGGTTTCTGACAGCGGAAGGAGTAGGGGGAACGGACGTGCATCGCCGAGTGTCACAAGTGTACGGCGAACACTGCATTCTATTTGACTAATAAAAATTTTCCGTCTATTTTGTATTGAATAGACGGAAAATTTTTATTAGTCAAATAGGATTACATGTCAATACGGACCAATATGACGTCGAATACTCCGAACACTGCATGTCCCTTGCAAGGGTCAAGGCGTGGCACAAGCGCTTCAGGGAAGGACGGGTGTCGTTAGCCAATGATACCCGGTCTGGGCCCCCCCTGCATTACAGATGATAACGTCCAGCTGGTTGATGCACTCATTACTGCCTAGTGACAGTGAACGCCACAGCCGCCATGGTCGGATTGAGCGTCGGAAGTGTGCAACCATCATGAAGGAACGACTGCACTTGCGCAAAGTGAGTGCCCAATGGGTGCCCCACAGTCTTCAACCACACCAGGAACCATGTCGAATGGCCCACTGTCTTGGTCATCTGCAGCGCTATGCGAGGGAAGGGAATGGGTTCCTGGCACGAGTGGTGGCTGGAGATGAGTCATGGTGTCATCACTTCGAACCAGAATCCAAACTACAAAGCCTCCAGTGGAAGCATCCAGGGTCACCACCACCCAAAAAAGGCAAGGCCATCCACACGAGTGCAGGAAAGGTAATGCTGACGTTCTTCTTTGGCCAAGATCGCCCCCTTCTGATACACTTGATGCCGCACGGGACAACAGTGAATGCCCAGCGTTACTCGCAAACCTTGACCACCCTTCGCCAGGCAAACAAAACAAAACGACCAGGCAATCTCACCCGTGGGGTCATTCTGCTCCAGGACAACGCAAGACCTCATACGGCCAACACAATCGCGGCACTCCTGCAGAAATTCAAATGGGAGGTTCTCGGCCACCCTCCATAGAGTCCAGACCTCTCTCCCTGTGATTACGCCAGGTTTGGTCCCCTGAAAAGGGCTCTGCGGGGCCAACGATTCACCTCGGACGCCGACGTCCAGCTGTACGTGCGGAACTAGTTCACATCGCAGTCCAGGGAATTTTATGAGACAGCCATTCACCGCCTCGTGTCGCAGTGGGACAAGTGCCTCAACAGCCGAGGCCAATACTTCTAAACATACAGGTACTGGTTTCTGTAATTATGCCTCCGGCTCGTTACTTTTTGAACGCACCTTATAATATACTAAAACTGAAATTTCTGAAGTATTTGTGCTACGACAAAGTTTGTTGTTTGTAAATGTAATGAACGTGATGCATTATCGATCGAGTCCAAACTTAAACTCGATTCTGATATCAGAGTATTGAAAAATTGCGAAAAGTAATTTCTTCAAAGTCAAGCCGAGAAAGAAGTTCCACTTTTAACTGGCAGATGGTGCACAGCGCCTCACTGATCTAATGGCTGACTACTTTCTGATCCCCAGCCAAGTACTTACAAATAAACCTGAGAATGTACAATTATAATAGCTGTAGAGCTATTATGAAATAATCAAAGGCAAATGCTTGGTGACATTCGATACCGTATCAGAAGCTTATGCATGCAATGAAGACCCATTACGAAGCAAAGTTATATGCGTGTGGTGGTGGTCTATGAGTTAGAGTCCTTGACACATATTGATGAAACAAAATTTTGGTGGTTTGAATCCTATCACAGTAGCCTCTTTGGCTGCCAATGATTGTATGTTTGGTATTTCGTTACATGCTATTTATAATATACAAATACCTGTACGAATTTATATACAGTATTGGGAATCATTTGTGTTCAATATTCTTGGTTCCTGCCCACTGCACTCCAGCTATCAAATGACCTCTTCTTACAGTATACAGTAGACCCCCTATTTAACGTTTTTTTAGTGACCGGTATTTTTTTTTTTACCTTCAATGGGGGTTTACCTTAAATCGAGGTTTCGATAGTGTCCAACACTTTCATCACTAACTGCAGCACTCTCTCCACATACTGCCCTGCAAGTTATCCCATAGCATTTTTGAACCTATCCAGCCACCATGATTTCTGTAATCCCAAGTTTCCCTGATATCGTAGATGCCTTCATTTTTATCAATGCCCCATCGATTGGTAAGTTTTCAGCACGTGCTCCATTGAACCACTCCATTAGCTTCGATTTCTTCGTACGGCGAATTAACATTTTTTTTTTTCTCTGCTTTGTTTTTGAACCGCACTGTGTTTCTTGATCCAGAATCTTCTCCTTATTCTTCAATATTCCTGACAATGAAGACTGTGCAAGTTCCAGGCGTTGAGCCATTTCGCTAACGAGCACATTTGAGTTTCCCTCCACTTCCCGAATCAAATTCACCTTCTCCACGAGAGATAGTTTTCCTTCTTGCCGCTATAGTCAACTTCACTAAAACAATGAATGTGAGTGAGCAAACTCATATACAGCTGGATTATCCACGCAATACACAACACACGAACTGATGCAAACGTGCATAAACAGACGCTATACTGTAATGCTGCTATGAACGTACAGACTCGGACAGAGCTTGGCCGCGTGCAAGCATGCAAAGTGGCGTGAATGTCAGCACGCTGTACATCGTTAGTCTTCGGCCGCGGTCGGCTAAGTTCGAGCTCACTCGTGCATGTAGCGAGGAATCAATATGGAAGATGATTGATCTTATCGATCGCTAAGCGTCTGCGCTCTAAATTCCTTTTCTGCCTTGAATCATCCTTAACGAGATTATGACGTCTTTCTCATAGGTTCTTAATGTCGCATAACCGTAACTAATAGAAATACAGTATATACTTGAGAATTTTAACATTACCTAACGCTAAATGTGGGTTTTGCCGTAATGGGAATTACGTTAAATGAATATAAAATTGCATTGCACTCGTGGAATAATTTTCGGGACTTGAAATTTCTTCCGTTAATTGCGGTTTTACGCTAAATCGATGTCACGCAAAATCGGGGTTACACTGTATATTAATATGTGTTGTTGACTCATTTAGGGGTGTTGCGACATCGTGGTCAGATAGCCCTGTGTACTTGGGTGGGTGTGGAATTTGTCTGATAACCTGTGTTGTGATGGCGGTATTAGTGTGTGTATATGTAATTCAGATGACGATTAAGACCAAAGGCGGCCGTGGCCTAAAGTTAGGAATCATCCCGGCATTTGCCTGGAGTAGAAGTGGGAAACCATGGAAAGCCACCTCCAAGATGGCTGAGGATTGTTAACATTCGTCTATAAAGTTGCATTGGCAGTAGTGTTAAGTCTCCTGTTTGTTTGTTTTTTGTTTGTTATTTTACTAAGGGAGTGACGTTTTTTTACCAAGGGAGTGACAGAAGTACTAAAATCCCAATATCAGTATTGAAGAAATGTAGAAACTTGAAACCAAACATTTTTCAAAAATTTGAGATCTCTGAAAATAAAGGCATCAGCCTGGCCACTTGGCAAGATGGAGTTAAGTGCTGTCGGTTGGTTGTATGACATGCGATGAGGGCACCTGAGCTATGCTGAAGAGATCCAAAGTTCATGTTCTCATTATGCAATCAACAATATCAAGTGTTGTGCAGCAACTCAAATTGCCCCGAGCTGCTGGTGTTGTCGGTACGGTGCTAACACCACAAGCGAGATGGACAGAATGTCGAGGGCCAGCGGAGACTTGTATTAGTTCACTGATACCAAGGTGCCGATTGTTAGAATAAAGCGAGCTGTGGTCAGGCGACAATGCTTGTCTTACGAAGTTTACCATGTACAGGTGGAATGACAACCATATCGGGCTGTCCTGGACTCCGTGAACGAATTGGTTCAAATTCTGCGAAATATCTGTGAAATCTTTTGTGTGGTTTTCCTACCAACTCCTTGACAAGTTCCATTCATTTCGTTTAATAATTTGTCTTATGAGGTTGGATTCAAGAAGTGCCATTTGACAATTAAACCACCCGGCAAATGGAAATTCAATGCACCTCATCCCTGGCCCTCGTTGAAAAGGGAATAATGAGGGAGTAAACGTACATTTCATTATTTAGGTAATTATCCGTTTGGTATTTACCTGAAGTTAAGTAAATGTACGATTCAAATTAGCCAATTGTATTAATTGCTTATGCCGTTTATCAGAAACACCCATATTGTAGGGGACCTGAGAGGGTGCCCTCCACCATATAATATTTGGGGGGATGAAATATGAGTACCTGGGGGATGCTTGGAATTCGAGTGTGAGAGGTGTCGGTTAAGGAGTGGTTCGAGAGCGTGGAAGCAGCTCGAGAGGAGAACTCCCAAATGTACTGTTTGATTGGGTAGTTCGAGGGTGTGATAACGGAGAGAAGGGCGGTTCAGTAAGTGCGGATTTAAACGGTACAGTCGCTAAGCGGCTTAATGTTAGCGTAAGCGGGCGGGCTGAGAGCGAGCCTGCTGATACAAGCACTCTGATCGTGGCTACCTGCTGGCGCCACGAAGCAATTGAACAATAATGCTAGGGGATCCTACCTAGGGGGGATTTGAAAGGGTAGGATCTTACCAGCTAGTCAAATAAATGTGAGGACCAGTTATCTAGAGATTGTGCTATTTTAATGAGTGTACTTCTATGCAGAAGTATAAATAAAGCTTTCAGAACAGCCAATGTGCTTAATACAACTCCAGTACAAATAATAGGGGAGGAAAAGTGTAAGTGTGTGGGTATGTAAAGATGCTCGCGTACACTTACCAGGCTGGCGCAGTCGTCCGGCAGAGGTTTCACACTACAACACCTGACTGAGAATGAATGACCTGGGGGCATGACCTCTCGGAGTTTTTATAGAGCCTGCGTGCCGTGTCTGCAGAGTTGTGCATTCTTATGTGTCGTAGCCCTTCCTGGGGTCGTTGGGTTCAGGCACGCTTCCACTTGAGTGCATTGAAGTAATGAGTTTTATAGATTTACAGATTCAGTCGTAGAATGTAGAATTATGTTTATGTTATGTGTTGTTCTTTTTAGGGGGTGTAATTAGTAGGGGATGAGGGTGGCATAACCTACGGGTATAACAATATATATAATCCTAGGCATGTCTGAATAAGTTTCCGTGCATATTAATTTTGAACCTGTTAAATTTTTATCGTACCTGGTGACGAACTTTTAAATGCTACTAAATGCTAATTTTTAAAATTCATAATGCTACAAGATGTTATTTTTCAAATTGAAAGTGCTACAAAATAGATTTCAAAATGCTATTTTCTCGTATCTTTACCGAATACCACCCGCACATTTTTATACAAAATCGGACGTGAAAAATTGGGGTGCAGGTGTTCGCATTAGCAAAAGGCTACAAAGCCCGTAAATAATAATTTAAGTTTTTCCAATGTTTTGAGAGAAAAATCGAGAACTCAAGACGGCATTTGTGTTTTCATAACCTCTAAAGTTACCATGAGCTCCACGTTATCACATAATTTTGTTGTAATTTATATATGCCCTTTTGCCAAAGTACTTCTTATATTTATTACTTACTTTTTATATATCCACATATGCATGATTGTAAGATACTTTCCGTAAATCCTGTTACAGTAACATGTCACATACTGTCCATCACGCAAGATCTATCTCGAATGACAGCCATTACTTCATTCTCATTGGTCGACATTTCCTGCTGACAGCGCTTCTTCCCCCATGGAAACAACTAGAAGCTGTCTCGGCTGGTATATATACAGCTGGATTCTCCACTAACATTACGAATGCAACAAATTCATCGAATTATTTAGTCATTGGCACCTCGCTGCACCTGTGACATGTCTCGTCCAGGACGTCAAATGACAACGAGTCATTTCACTTCATCTAAGACACATCTTGTCGAATGCAACAAGCAACTTCGACGACCTTCGTCGAGGAACTTCGAATTAGAAGCACTGTTTCGTCATGGCTCATCGCCGCACAAACAACATCATGTCGTAACAAGAAATCTTCGGAATCATTGGAACCCAATCACCTAGTCAATCAATCAGTCACCTAGTCAACGGACTTCGTCCAGGCATGTCGCTTCCTCAACGACACAACCATTGCTGACATCTTGCATTATGTTTGCCAGCCAAACATCTATTTCTACAGTTCAGTTCTGGTAGCTTTTATAAATCAGCTTCATTCTACAATAACTGCAATGCTTCAAATATTTAGGTCTTGTACCTACTGACATTACTACATATCTCCGGCAATGGAACTTTCCAGTTTTAACTAAGTGCAGCATGTTTTTAACAAGTGTTCAATCCAGTGCGAGTGCTTCAAATTTTCTACAGTTCATTCCTAATGCATTTTATATTTTACTACCTAACCTCCTGGTGAGGCATGCAGTACAAAGGCTTCGCTACTATATTTCTAGTCATGGTTAACATAACCACAACAAGTGCTTCATCTTGGATCTGGCTAAGTAACATGTGTCATTTAATTTATATCTTCAAACTATAAAACTAGCTTAAAATCTTTATCAGCTGGCTCTGGTTACAGGCAGTACAAACTTTGTTATTGAGCACATTTGCTCATTTAATTCTACATAAACTCTTCTCATGTATATTTTCAAAGGCTGTGATTTCACCTTTCTTAAACCACAGGAAGTGGTTATTACTTAAAGTGTTCTATTTAACTTTCAGTTAAGCACATATACTGGTGCTAAACATAACCTTTAATATGCATTGGCAGAAGCAAAGTGATGCTACATATGCAAACTAATGTTAAATATTCGAAGATATATTTATAATCTTGTTATAGTTATGCATGTTTATTGGCAATAAATGTCAACCTGTTTAAGCAACTTGTTCTCTTTCTCTCTTGTTCTATTCACTTTCAATGTCGAAACCTTTTCCTTTTGTAAAGCTCAACTCAATTTTAACTCTAACCTTCAGTTGGAGTTCTCTCCGATACGGGAGGTCTTTCATTGACCGATCCTATCCCAGCGGGTATTAATTGAACCATCTGAATTTTAAAGATTTAAATTGTCTGCCATGCGTGAGTATCCACTATATGGTGCTAGAGCTCGTTCGGGTATACTCGTGTATTTCCGTCTAGTGGCTTGACGGTCGCGCAAGCCTAGCACAAGCGTCAGTTTCATGAGTTGCTTAACAGCAGGACATCAGTAACGTAAATCAAGTGTTCGAAATAGATAAAGTGAAATCTCGTCAAAGGTCGTACACTGCAAAGTACTTGATAAAAGTCAGTCGGTATTAGAAACAAATCGTTCGTATTTCAGGTAGTCTCCGAGTAACATTGCAACACAGCATAACCTTTATCTCGGCGCATGCACTGCCGTGCGGCTGCAGCGTTGTGTCAGTCCTGTGACCAGTCAGCTGTGATGATGCAAAAGATCTTTTTTTGGGGGGGGAATGAAGTATAGGTTAAAATAACTATTTTGTGTGTTGATTTAAGGACGCTACGTGCTCCTATGGAGTTCTTTTCAAGACTTCGCTTTACAGGCCATGACCCTCAGGAACACCATTTGTGGACCGCGGGATTCCCCATGTGAGACCATATGTCGTGTGTCGATTGCAGGCCGCTGACCGATGCCAGCTGCAGACGAAAGCAATTGCTCAATAACATCCGCTCACCTTTCCTGGCCCTTGCTGCCACTGTGCTCACTGTCTCCGCTTGCATGAACTCCTAAACCTCGGTACTCCGTCACCTGTATCAAGCTAAAGGAAGTAGGAGACTTCTGTTACTTAGGAAGCAAAATAACCAGTGATGGATGAAGCAAAGAGGACAAAAAAAGTAGGTTGGCTAAGGCGAGGAAAGCATTTCTACAAAAAAGGAATCTGTTGACATCGAATATAGATTTAGGTATTAGGAATTCATTTTTGAAAGCCTTTGTCTGGAGCATGGCACCATATGGAGGTGAAACTTGGACTATTGATGCAGCAGAAAAGAGGAGAACTGAAGCGTTTGAAATATGGTGTTACAGGAGAATGATGAAAATCAGATGGGTAGATAGGGTTACAAACAAAGAGTAATTAAGACAAGTGGGAGAGGAGAGATGTTTCTGGTGACTGCTAATGAAGAGAAGAAATAGGTTGGTAGGACACACTAACACACCCAGGAATAGCAAGCTTAGTTATGGAAGGAAGGGTCGAGAACAAGAACTGTAGGGGTAGACCCAGGTTAGAATATGTTAAACAGATTGCCTCAAAAATTCTGGGATCTTTTGGATCAAACTTTAATAAACATCCCTTCATCAAACATCAAAATTCTCCTTGGTGATTTCAATGCGCAACTCGGACAAGAAAGAAGATATAGAGATATCATTGGAAAATGGACAGCACATAAACGAACCAATAAAAATGGTCAAAGATTAGTCGAAATTTGTAGAAACCACAAATTAATCTCTAAATCAACATGTTTTAAAAGACAGCCCCATAAATTGAAAACTTGGAAACATCCTGACTTCAGAAGGGGTGAATGGCAGTTGGATCATGTCTGCATGGATAAGTTTCACCATCGCGAAATTCACAATGTCAAGGTTCTAAGGGGAGTTGACTCAGGATCAGACCACTATGTGGTAAAGATAAAAATAAAATTAACTCCAATGGCCAAAAAAAAACCTAATAATAACAATAGGAGGAAATTTGATCCATCTACCTTAATAAAAAATATAGAGTACTGTGAAAGAACAGGAGAAGAATCTCTCAACACTAAAACATTGGACGAATTAATCACTAAATTAAAATCAATAGCAGAGGAGTTAGCACCAATAAATCCAAGGAAAAAACATGAATGGTGGAATGTAGATTGTGATCAAGCAATAGAGAAAAGACACCAAGCATGGATAAAACATCAAGCTCTAAAGTCAGAAGAATCAAATTTAGAACTAACTATACAAAGAAAATTAACCCATAAAATCATCAGACAAACGAAACGTAATCATCTTAAGAATACACTGGAAAAGATAGAAGACGATTTCAAGAAAAAGCAATCTCGAGATTATTACAAAACATTTGGTAAATATCTTAAAAAATTTGAAGCTCCAACATTAATGTTGAAAAATCAAACGGGAAAGTTAGCACATTCTAACCAAGAAAATACAGAGATCCTTGCAGAAGCATTCGAGAAACTGTTAAATTGTGATGATCCACTGGAAACCCTGCAAGTAAACACTGATACACCTATTTTAACTTCACCTGATTTAATAAATCCTCCAAACATTAATGAAGTAGAACTCGCAATTAAAGAACAAAAAAATTACAAAACTTGTGGCGAAGACTTAGTCTTTGCTGAAATCTGGAAAAATGCTGGTAAACCTGCGATTATAAATCTTCATCAACATCTAGTTAAAATGTGGATTACTGAAGAAATTCCTGCACACTGGACCATAGGAATAATCCATCCATTATTTAAGAAAGGAGACAAAACGAACCCAGATAACTACAGAGGAATTACCCTTCTGGACTGCACATATAAAATTTTCTCTCGCATAATTTACAACAGGATCAAAAACATTCTGGAACCACAACTTGGAGAATATCAAGGAGGATTTCGCCCTTACAGAAGTTGTCCAGACCAAATCCTTAGTCTGAAATTAATAATGGAATATTACAAAAACAGAAATAAGCAACTCTTTATCTCTTTTATAGATTTCAAAAAAGCCTATGATAGTATTCATAGGCTGACACTGCTAAAAATCCTCAGATCATATGGTCTCCATCCTAAATTGATAAAAATCATTCAATTAACATTAACAAACACAAATTCGAAAGTTAAATTTAGGGGAGAAATATCAACAGCTTTCTCAGTAAAAACTGGTCTCAGACAAGGTGATGGATTATCCCCTCTGCTTTTCAATGTGGCTCTTGATTATATCATGAAGGTTTGGCAAAAGGAAAACCCTCCTAACATCAAAATTGGAACAAAACCATCAATAAAAATAAACTGCTTAGGATTTGCAGATGATTTGGCTCTTTTAGCACTAGACAAGGAAGAGGTTTGTACTCAGATCACTAGTCTCCAAGAAATTGCTCAAGGGATAGGATTACAGATATCCTTTGAAAAAACTGAGATCATGCCTATGAAACCCTTAGATATAAATGAAGTCTATATAAATGATCATAAAATTAACCTAGTTCCTCAATTTAAGTATCTTGGAGAAATTATAACACGTAACTTAAACGAAAAAGTAACATGGATAAATAGAACAAATAAAATGAAAAAGGCACAATCTCTAACCTGGTCAACATATAATAAAAAATGCCTATCAATAGCTACTAAGATCCAACATTATAAAACTGTAACTCTCCCAAAAGCCACTTATGCTTGTGAAACACTGTTCCAAATTAAAAATGAACAAAGAACTGATCAGCTCCTCAAAACGGAAAGAAGAATCATTAGAACGTGCATAAATAAAAAGTATCAGGTTGAGGGAGTCTGGAGGATTCTCCCAAATGAAACTGTCTATCGTGAGATTGATCCAATCACCAGCACAATGAAGAAGAAAAGAATTTCATATTTTTTTCACATCTTACGGCTTCCAGAAAACAGAATTGTACGCCAACTGGTGATGAGAAATCTAGGAAAGAAAACTGGAGGAAAATGGATCCAAGAAATCCAACAAGATCTCAAAGCAGTTGGACTTAAGATAACAGATGCCGAGGAGAAAAATAAAATTAACACCATTCTTAAAACTCACAAATTTTCTGCAGAAATGACACATAGAAAGCCTATGGATATTTCAGATGAGTTGAGAAAATCCCGATCTGAAAGAATGAAAAAGTACTGGAAAGAGCGCAAGAACCAAGCAGTACTACCTTCAAAGAAGAAGTGATTGTGGAACGACTCAAGTGGTCCAATGTGACCAATCAAGATAATAATAATAATAATAATAATAAATAACATTTATTATGATAGGAACAGGAACACATTTTTACAATAAATGTTAATTTGCTAACATCAATTTAAAAAAAAATAACTGTGAAGAAAGGAATCAATCACCAATTCTTACTTTCTAGTCAATCACAATAAAAGTATCTAGAAACTGTCAACTGATACATTTTATTCTAACATTAGATATTTAATATCAAATGAGTTGTTTCAGTTAATATGCCGTCTTATGTACAAGAACTTGTGATTACCAAGAAGTTGCTCTGATCTTGACCATTTGGGGAGATTTCCTTTGTCCCCGCGGAAGATCACAAAATATATGCCACGTTACGTGATTGTCACCGAGTCATGTCTTCGCAATAAAGTATGGAGAAATATCGAGACGTTACACGATCGGCGCTGGTCTCAGCCGTTTGACGCGATTTGTAGTTTTTGCGATCGAACACTGAGAAAAATCGCAATTTACATAATCTGTGTCACTTTTAGTCGTTCGACGAGATTTCTATTGTCCTTGAGGTCGGGCACGGAAAAATATAGTATTATTATGCAATCGGCGCCGCTTGCTGTCCGTTTGACAAGACTCCAGTTGTACTAGTCATCGAAAGCGGAGAAATATCGCGATATATCGCAATCGCTGCCGCTCTCGGTCATTTTACGAGATTCACGTTGTCCTCGCGGTTGGACATTGAGAACACGTTAGTATGCAATCGGCCATTCAACGATTGTCTGCCTGTCTATCTGTCCGTGTAGAATGGCGGAGGCAAGCTCGAGGTTAGGCATGGTTAAAATTCACGAGCAATTATGGACATGGTCGGTGCCGTGATTCCCGCTGTCCCAATGCTGTGGTTGGAAGTTCACGGTGGATCACGAGAAGAAAAGGGTAACGCGACGCTACGTAGTCTGTTATTTCTAAGTGGGTTGATGCACTTCTCGCTCCCCATACACTTAAGTATACGGTAATGGGAAAAGTGGCTAGTAGGGTTCGGTATGTTTCGCGATGGGTGCCCGACCACCTTTGACAGGATTCCCGCAGTCCTCGTAGACACAAGTTCGCGACCGGGCACGGATTTTATGACTTACACAACTGTCATCGATCTCGGTCCGTTTGACGAGATTCCCGCAGGCAAGTCGTGCGGTCAGCCGGCAGTTTTGAGGATGTGATTTTGGAGGATGAACGTTCGAAGTAGGTATCGGATATTACGAACTATTCAGAGAGGATAGCACGAATAACAGGACAAGAGGCACATTTTCTTTCGAATTCATATTATACAAGTTTTCGAGATAACCGGTTAGATTATATATCCAATGGAACCAAAGTTCGAAGGAAAAATAGACATAAAACGGAGTTTCGAATTAACCGAACTGGATGTCGCAAATTTAAGAGATGGAGAGATTTTTAAAATATACCGCCGTCTATGTATTTCGAGCATTTTTGTGATTTTCTTTCGAAACTGTATCATTTCGCAAGATCGTGACAATAAATTATATCAGATTTTATTTCTGGACTTCAATTTGAGATATCCAAATTTATAGGTCAATATCAGAAATGATTGGTTTCTGTTGAGTTTTGGATGTTATCACAAATAAACGTCTCGCAAAAAGTCAGGTTTTCGAATACAGAAAAACATTTCACACAAAATTAAACTCTCTTCTTGATGCCGAAAACATACGTTGAACCGATGTAGACAGTACCACTGAAGGTATCCTCAGTATGCATTTCCTTGAGGTCCTGCACGGGGAAGTCTACGCAATCGGCGCCGCTTGCGTGAAACTCGCTTCATCACAATGTGTGAGCCTAGCGGCGCGGGTTTAAATGATTTAAACCAACCTCAGCGAATTTTCGTTACCTCCAACTATCCAGACATAAAAATTAGCTCCTTTTCGTTACTTTCGTTACCCGTTTGTAAAATTAGCTACTTTTTCGTTACTTTTAGTTACCGGTAGACACCCTGGTATAACAACCAAAAATTACTGTCAAACCTTAATAAATCTTTTTTTCTTCTTTTTTCTTTCTTTCTCTCTCTCTCTTTTCTTTTTTTTAATACAAAATTCCCCGACTTTTCCCGGTTTTCCCAGTCGCTATCAACCCTGAACAAGCATGGCTACATCGCTGAACCCGTCAATTTCTTTTTGAATTTCTTTTTAAGACATATTTATTTCATGTCTTCATAGATATCTTTTGTATCTGAAAGTAAGTGATAAATATTTTACACAATGTAAGGAGTGAGGTTATGTTTTACATTGTCCACCAATTTATCCCTGTTATAAGTAGAATTAAGAACTGGATGTTTCCATGAGCTGCAGTGTGAGGGGTTTTCCTGGCCCAGGTCGGGAGAATTAGTTAATTCCAAGTCTTTATACTTTAACTCCTATTTTTCCATCAAACTATCAAGGTTTTACAGTTTCTTTACAATTGTTAAAACTCAAAATTCAATTTATTAACTTTCCTTACCTGAGGCTGTAGATGATGAGGATGGGCATAGTGAGTTGTGTGCACAGAAGGAACTGATAATGGACTCTGCTGTGAAGTAAAGCCCCCTGGTTGAGGCTGAGCCAAATATGGTGCATAAGACTGAAGGTGATGATGGTGCTGTGGAATACAGCTATCAAACTGCGCCACCTTTAAAAGAAAGTACGTACGGATTATTACGATCATAAGTAACGACACTCATCGAATTGGTCCTTTTGACTTTATTTAGTGTGCAGGTTGGTCCACTTAAGATTCTACCAAACACTGTCTGGAGCCATGTAGCTGTGTCCCCGAATAGGGAAGAAATTGAGAATCTTATTGAATAATGTCATTTTTTTCCAAGTGTGGCAGGTATGATACGGTTTTTGTTTTGGCTACTACACGAGTCTGAGAATAAATGCATCGTGGTAGGTATATCTCTGTGCTGTTTCTTTTCTAGGTTACAAAGAAAGTCCAATCAAGCCGATGCACCTTGGTTACAACCTCTTGAGGACTTTTGTTTCTAGCCAAGAGTGAATACCAATTAACAGTCTACAATGGATTAATACATTCACATATATCATACGGTATTGAGATTTGGGGTGGGCAACAAATAGGAATATGAAGAGAATATTTAAACTGCAGAAACGAGCAATACGGTACTTGTTTGGGTTGAAATTGAGAGAATCGTGCAGGGTTGCATTTAAGAAGAAGAATATTTTAAAAATATACAATGAAAATATTCTTAAAGTTATCTTGTTAGTAGGAAAAAATCAACATAAAATTGTCACAATCAAAAATGTCCACAGTCATGAAACTAGAGGGAAGAATGACTATTTTCAAAAGAGGGTAAATAAACAATATGCAGAAAAAGGATCCTTTCAAAAAAGGAGCTATATACCACACTTAACTACCAAACCACTTAAAATCTTTGAATGGATGCAGAACGTCACTCAAGGTATACCTAATCCAGTAAGTGTTATATTCCTTAAGTGAATTTTAATAAAACATGTAACTGTTTAATGTTTTAAATATGTCAATTTAAGTGTGAATATGTTGTGTGATATAATGACGTATCCAATTCTGTAAAATCTGCAGGTTCTGGAAATAAAGAGTATTGTATTGTATAGTAGAAAAATGTCATCCTCTCTGCTCCTATGAGTGAATCATTATGCAGAGCTTATATAACAACACGTCTAGCATAGAAGACTTCCCTCACAGATTTTGTTTCATGTCAAAGCATATCTTGGTTAAACGTGGGTTCTCTTCCTTCATTATTTGGAAGAAAAAACGCTTTCCACGAAGTATATGCAATCTACAGCATGCACTTAGTTCAGTCTTCTTCTCAAGACACTTTTCTAACTTTATTTTCATAAGACCAATCTTACTTAATGGAGCAGGTATCAGTGTGAGGAGTCTTGAACAGAGGAATGAGGGCTAATCACGGGAATATTTGCCGCGCAGTTCCAAGAATACATTCTGTCAATAATGAAGTCTGGCGTTCCAGTGTAACATAGAGCAAATGCTTCCGATAATATCAGTGAGAATGCCATGTGATTAACAGTTCATTGCCTTTATCGACTTTTGTCTTAATTTTGCGAGAGCGCATCGTCTTTTGCTAAAACCTTGTGACTTCGATCACTTCTATACATGACAAATATCGACTTACGCCATAGACGATTGTACAGAATGGTAAATAAGGTCAAACTGATACCATTAGCATGCATAACTGAATTTTTTTTTTTTTTTTTTTTTTTTTTTTTATCAAGTTTTGAAAAATGTTCAATTCTTAACTTTCCACATACACAGACAAAAAAAATTGCATATTAATTTTGAGTAACCCATATATGACAGTGCTGCCAACATGATTTTGTTTGTCTTGATAGGTTCAATGTTTTGCTATATGTAACTTCCATACTAACAAATGAATTTCTTCCAAAATTGGCACATACATGAATCACAATATCTGTGATTAATTTTGAGCAAACCATACATGACAGTGGTGTTAACATGACTCTACATTTGCTGATAGGTTGAATGATTAACTGCATGTAACATCCGTACTATCTATTGAACTTCAACCTTATTTCGATGTGCATCGTGTACCCTACGCTTATATTCAGAGTCTCTAGGGCTGCTAACTGTTGATAAATGCTCTCTATAATTTTGAACCCTAATCTCAGCACAGAAAGTAGTTCTTAAATTTGCACACATATAGAACATAATATTTCAGATAACTTTTGAGTAATGCATACATAACAGTATTGTCCACATGATTATATGGATGCAGATAATTTTGATGTTTAACTACATGTAACTTCCACACTAACGAGTGGATTTCTTTCAAATTTTGTATGTGCAATGTATGTTTTAAGATATATAACTGGTTATTATGAGCCTCACTAGGGCTAGGAGCCATGTATTAATGATCAATACTTTTGAACCCTAAAAACAATATTTCAGAATACGTGTAGAGATAAATCTTCAAACTCAGCACAACATAAAAGTCCAAGATATTTTAGACATAGAGTAAATCATTAACAATTTGTGCAACAAACATATTTCTACAAGACTCATTCCAATACAAACCGGAATATTTTAACACAGCTTTATTGGCGATACATAAAAATACAAATGATGTGTCCTTCAACACAAATACATTTTCAGCATTGGATAGGAAGCTTTCTTACCCCTTCATAGAAGAAAGAAAATGGCTGTCCCAGTAGCCGATTGAGAAGTGCTGTTCGACTGTAGCATAGTCTTCAAATCTTTCCCCTCCTAACGCCTCCTTCAGAGGACCAAACATATGGTAGTCATATGGGGACAAGTCAGGACTGTAAGGTGGGTCTTCAAGAGTTCAATTTAGGGAGTTTATCACAAGATAGAGATGCCGTATGTGGCAGTGTATTGTTGTGCGGAAGGAGAACAGCACAAATAGGTTGCAGGCATCGTTTGTTGTGATAAGCAGTCTTGGCATCATCCAGCAGCTGGCAGCAGTATGCCACATTCACCACCCTTCAAACATGTTGACAATCAGCAATACACCATTTCAAGTCCCCAAACACAGTTACCGAAACTATTCTGGTTGACCGTAGAGTCTTGCCTTGACCAGAGCCCCCTCTCCATCTTTCCTCCACTCCATAATCGCCCTCTTGTTCTCTGGGTTATAGTGGTAGACCCAAGTTTAGTTGCAGGTCACTATATCATACCTGCCAACTTTAAAAAATAGAAATTGTTGGACTTGGACTCAAAATGTCAACAGAACAGTGAAGTGAATTCAAATATCTTAAGTATTTATTCTTTGTAAATAGACAGGGCATTTTGCCAAATCCCTGTGGGGCATCAGTTATGAAAATGGCTAGAGCAGAAGCATGGTGTACTGTATTAAAAGTGAAAGAATAAATTATGTTTTATAAGTTCCTAAAATAGCGGTGACCCCGACGTGATTAATAACGCAGATATTGGTAAGTCTCGATCTGGTTATAATCATAAATTTTAACAATGGAAGTGCTTGTAAAGAGACGAAAACCTGTGAGAACGAGGTTCACTAAGAATTATGATGACCTGTTGCAAGTATTAAATGATGAAGAAAATTGTAAAGAAGAAATTGTAAGAAGCAAATTAACAACTCTGGAACGGATAACTACCGACTTACATAACCTCAATGAACAGGTGGCAGCATTAATGTTAGAAGACAGTGATCAACCTGAAGGTGAATTTGAACGAGAATACGAGAGTGTAGAGAAGTTCAAAGAGGATATGGATTGTGCACGTGTGAAAGTAGAACAATTTATTGTGAGGCAACATACCAGTGTCCAAATCACAAACAACGGGCAGTTCGTCATTTCTTTCCCAAACTCCAGCAGACGAAAACTTAGGTTACCCAAAATTGAATTCAAGAAGTTCAGTGGGGACATAAAAGACTATCTTGGCTTTTGGAGCCAATTTAGGCGAATTCACGAGGTCGGGGATTTGGAATACGAGGACAAATTCCAGTACCTGATTCAGGCTACCACCTAAGGCTCAAGAGCTCGGGAGATTGTTGATAGCTTCCCTTCCACTGCGGAGAACTATAATACGGCTATAAAGAGCCTGAAGAATAGATTTGGAAAAGAAGATTTGCTTATCGAATGTTATGTAAGAGAACTCCTGTCACTAGTGATAAAGAATGCCACTGAAGACAGAGGAAAGCATGACACAGCTCGCCTCTATGATAACCTAGAATCGCACCTGCGTGCTTTAGAGTCAATTGGTATGACTTCAGACAAATATGCTGCCATGCTCTTTCTGCTCGTGGAGTCCTCGTTAAGGAGCTTTTCAAACAGAAGATCTTTTTGCGTATTTCACAAACTTTAGATATTTGATCATCATGATGCAAATTGTCTTCCCTCTAACTACATGGCAGTGTAAACGACTCTTCACATGATTCACAAGCATCTGCATTTTGACAATTATTCGCTGGCATGTCTCTCATTAAATGACTTTCTCGTAGATACTGCTTTGCATACATCTTGCAATCGTGTGCTTCCTGACTTTCATTTACACAAAGTACACTTGAGTCACCTCCTTTATCCTGGGTTTGTCTTTCAACATTATATGTCAAATCTCCGTCTATTGCTGAAGATGTTACGGTAGTTCTCTTGCGATGTACGGAACATTATTTGCTATCCCATGGTCGTCAATGGTAATTTCCTGGTTTTCCGTACTTTCTTGCTTCAGATAAGCCACCAACCGATCTCTTCTCTTCATTAGCAATTGCCAGAAACATCTCATCTCTCCCACTCAACTTAATACTTCATTTGCCACCCTATCTCATCTGCATCATTCTCCGTAGTGTCTTGAATAACCTGCTCTTCCAGTTCTTCAGTGGAACTTTCATCCTTCACCTTTGTATCTTCAAATAAATCAGCTTCTTCAGCCTTTACCTTCACCAAACTATTAGAGGGCTGCTGCTCTAAATACTCATCATAGAGATTTCTTCTGGATCACATTTGATGAATATTTGTTCCTCCATAATTCTTAGGAATCTACAACAGGTTAACGAAGAATACGGTAAAGGACGGTTACTCCAGCTTTAAAATGAATTCCTTCTATTTATTCTGCACCTGCGTCCTCTCCATGTTAACACACGCCCCCCAAACGTCAGGCTGAAGAAGATCTTCCTCCGTAAGAAATGTTTGTATCACATGAACACATGGAACAGAATGCGAATGTTTCACCTTTCCGTGATCACTTAATACAAGGAAATTCTGCAGAATATGTCTCCCTGAAAGACTGATGATATCGTTTCTTACTTGAATTCATCACAAAAACATTAAATCGCACAAAACTTTCGTCCCACAATTGCACAAATCCCAGAACTACAGCAAATACCGCTTAAAACCAAGCATAAACAAAGCTTTCCAGCTAACAAACAGTCGAAGCACAAAGAGTAATATAAATTCAGCGATAATCTGCCAGATGTGATTATCGATAAATAGTTCAATCGACTTTCAGCGTAATGTCAAACGCATGGAATTAATAACCAAAGCACAGCGATAATCTGGGAGACGGGATATATCGATAAACTTATCGGTCGACTTTCAGTCTAATTTCAAACGCTCGCATCTCAGAATAGCAGCTACCGTATTTCCTCACATAATCGTCGCAACCGCGTAATCGTCGCACCCCACTTTTCGAACACTAAAATAGGTTTATATAAATTCATTGCATAATCGTTGCATATCATATTCGTATTTTTGCGCCAGTCAGTTGCACAGGCTGCCACAACTTTGTCAGAAGAAAAATATCTCGTCTTTAAGCTTGCGGGCTATGAACTGTGATGCGAGCGGCATGCATCGTCGCTTAGCACATTCCGCGAGCGTATAATATGGCATGATCTTGTCAGGAGAAAGTAATCTCGTCTTTATACCTGCGGGCTAAGAAATGTGATGCGAGCGGCTAGCGCACATTCCGCGAGCTTATAGGCCTAATCTGGCGTGATCTTGTCAGCAGAAAATAATCTCGACTTCATGCCTGCGGGCTATGAACTATGACTCGAGCGGCCAGCCTCATCACTTAGCACATTCTGCGAGCTTATAGGCCTAATCTGGCATGATCTTGTCACGAGAAAGTGATCTCGTCTTTATGCCTGCAGGCTATGAACCACGACGCGAACGGCCAGCACCCATTCCGCGAGCTTATAAGCCTAATCTGGCGTGATCTTGTCAGCAGAAAGTAATCTAGTCTTTATGCTGCGGGCTATGAACTGTGACGCGAGCGGCCAATTTAGTCACTTAGCACATTCCGCGAGCATATAGCCTAGGCCTAATCTGGCGTGATCTTGTCAGGAGAAAGTAATCTCGTCTTTATGCCAGGGGGCTATGAACCGTGACGCGAGCGGCCAATTTCGTCACCTAGCACATTCCGCGAGCTTATAGGCGTAATCTGGCGTGATCTTGTCAGGAGAAAGTAATCTTGTTTTTATGCCAGCGGGCTATGAACAGTGACGCAAACGGCCAATTTCGTTACTTAACATATTCCGCAAGATCTTGTCAGGAGAAAGTAATCTCGTCTTTATGCCTGCGGGCTATAAACCGCGACACGAACGGCCAGCTTCGTCAGCACATTCCGCGGGCTTTAACCTGCCGTGACCTTGTTAGAGGAAAGAAGCCTGTCTCCGACTGCAGGCTATGACTCACGCTACGCGAATGACTGGGTTGTGCAGCAAATAAAGATACAGTGTATTCTTTGAACTTAAATATTCTTTGCATAATCGTCGCACCCTGCTTTTTTCCACGAATTTTAGGCTAAAAAAGTGCGACGATTATGCGAGGAAATACGGTATTATCGAAAATCAAAATTAAAATGTGATTTGGATGCAGAGAACAAAAACAAGCCAGGGAGTTGAAAATCCGGGGGAAAAAATGTTAATCCGGACAACCGGAAAACTTGGCAGGTATGCTATATGGTAAAAAAATAAACCTTCCCTACAAAGCGATTCAGAAGTCGTTGACAGACGTCATTCTGCACATTTTCTTGTGCCTTGGTGAGAAGAAGCAAGACCCACTATGTTAATATTTCTCTGTATCCAAATGTTGTCCATACAATGGTATGGACACTTCCAACACTTACACCACCTCTGATACAATCCTGGCAACAATAATGCGGCGATTGCTCCCCACAAGCTCATGCACAGCCTGAATAATGTCTTCATTGTAACCAGATGCCGTTTATGGCTTTAATTTTCCACTTCATAATGACATTTCAAAACTTCTGGGTCCAATCGAACACTCGGGTTTTACTCATGAGTAGAGTCATTGAACTGTGCTTGGAACATCTTCAAAATTTCACTCTATTTCACTCCTTCGTTGGTGAGAAACTAATAATAACACAGACACTGGTACTTCCTGTTCACTCATAGACATACTAAAATGGGAGACGTGAGTGTAAGGGCCGTAGGCATGGCTACCCTCTCCTCATTCTCCCGCCATCGATTCCCAGGCGCGCAGTGCTGCTCACGTCACTTCATCATCTTCATTTCCCGTTTCCAGCTTCCTGGGTCGGGTTGTGAATTAAGGACCTCCATCGTTGCCTGTCACTCCACCACTCCTCTCCTGATTTTAGTACATCTTCGGGTTTTCCTCCCTTCTTTTCTACACACTCCCACACTGTATCTGTCAGAGAGTAGTCCTAGCAGATGACAATGTTTCAGAATGGTGTGAAGTAACAACAGGTGTGCCGCAGGGTTCGGTCCTTGGTCCACTCCTGTTCTCCGTGTATATAAATGACCTTCCATCTGTCCTTAAATTCTGTCAACATCATATGTACGCAGATGACCTTCAGCTATATCTACACGCGGATCTGAAATCCATTCATTTGAACGTAGCACTAATTAACAGTGACATTCAAAGCCTATCTCAGTACGCACTCGATCATAATCTAATACTTAACTTCGAAAAAACGCAACCGATCATCATCGGCTATACCAAATTACTCAGTTCCCTACCTGACCCAGTACCACCTTTACAGCTTGCATCCCAAACAGTTCCGTATCAGTCAGCAGTAAGAAATCTGGGAGTTATTTTTGACTCTCGATTATCGTGGCAGGATCACACAAACATGATTCTGAAAAGGGTTGCATCGTCATTATATCAAATTAGGCGAACTTGCTTCTATTTGCCTCAAAATGTACGAAAGATACTGATACAGAGTTTGATATTACCAATATTTGACTATGGATCTATAATTTACCATGATATGGGAGAGGTCCTCAATACAAAATTGCAAAGAATGCAAAATGCTTGCTTGCGGTTTGTTCTCAATGTACCAAGAGAGTCTCATAACTCCATTTTACGTCCAGATTGGATGGCTTAAGTTAAAGGAACGAAGACAGTATGCCATGGCTCTGACTGTGATAAAAATTCTAAAATTCAAAATTCCGTCTTATATTTACTGCACACTAACTCCCATGCAATCAGTGCATAACCGTGCGAATAGACACACTGCACAGATGCTCCAGATACCTAATCACAGAACCGAAAAATGCAAAGGTTCATTCCGTATTTCAGCTAGTATTCTCTGGAATAAATATAAATTGCACCAGTATTCAGGACTTCCTATCAGAGCGATAAAACACTCCCTTCATTGTAATCTATCAGCTATACAATTATCATGTTCAAGGTGAACGGATGTATTAACAAGAACTTCTATTGTCAACTGTATGTATAGGTTAAGTTTTTTCTTTCTTCATTTATTCTATTGTATTTAACCGCCCTCTGAATGAAGAGAGCTGCATAAAGAGGCTTTGTAGCCTCAGTGGCCTGTATAAGAGAAACAATAAATTCAAAAATTCAAATCATCTCTTCCAGGGCCTTCCTCGTGGTCTCTTCCCTGTCATCTTTTCACAGAAAGTTTTCTTTGCTACTCTCTCCTCTCCCATTCTCATCATATGTCCATACCACTTTAACTTTGTTGTTTCTATCCTGTCCTTTCTCTAATCTCTTCATTTCTAACTCTATCTCTTCCGGTCTTGCCCTCTATACCTCTTAGGAATTTCATCTCTGCGGCTTGTATTCTACTCTCCTCTCTTTTTGTAGTAGTCCACGCTCCAGCTGCGTATGTTAGTATGGGTCTGTAGTAGGTTGAATATAATACTCTTTTGCATTTCTTTGGGACATCTCGGTTCCACACAATACCCCTTACACTCTGGTAAAAACTGTTCGCTTGTTGTATTCTCTTTCCAATTTCCTCAGTTATCTTTCCATCTTCTGCGATCACACTTCCCAAATACTTGAAACTTTTAACGACTTCTAGAATTTTAACAAATTCACAAAGAAATTTGATAAAATGGTCCGGCTAGCTCAAAACAGTTGCCAGCGTTTCGCCCCAGTGTACCAATGGGCTCTTCAGTTGGTTATGGTACACCTCACCAAGACGCGTGGCTAGTACATACTGAGAAGGCCGCTGCAAGGCACTAAATGTCAATGCTGGCAACTGTTTTGAGCTAGCCGGACCATTTTATCAAATTTCTTTGTGAATTTGTTAATGTACATGGCTCAATCGGACAATTTTGCACCCTGTTTCCTTCGGGAACGGATATTTCCAATATGGATTAGCAAGGTAAGCTAACATTGTTTTTGAAGGGAAGTTTTGACTTCCGTAGTACATTGGCGCTGCTCGTGGCGACATTTAGTGCCTTGCAGCGGCCTTCTCAGTATGTACTAGCCACGCGTCTTGGTGAGGTGTACCTTAACCAACTGAAGAGCCCATTGGTACACTGGGGCGAAACGCTGGCAACTGTTTTGAGCTAGCCGGATCATTTTATCAAATTTCTTTGTGAATTTGTTAATGTACATGGCTCAATCGGACAATTTTGCACCCTGTTTCCTTCGGGAACGGATATTTCCAATTCTAGAATTTTGCCATTCAATTCTATCTTTCCTCTTCCTTTCTTCCTTCCTCTTGACATTACCATTATCTTGCTCTTCTCTGTGCTTACTTTCATCCCAAATTTCTCTATCTCTTGGTTCCATACATCTAGTTGTTTTTGTACATCCTTTTCATCCTCACCCCATATAACTATATCATCTGCAAACAGCATGGCCTTTGTTGCTTCTTGTCCCAATCTCTGTTTGACATTCTTGTGGATTTCATCCATGACTATGATGAATAGTAATGGGGACAATACACTTCCCTGTCGGAGACCCATTTCCACTTTAAACCATTCTGTTTCTCCTATACTGGTCTTAATAAACAAAGTTTTTATGGTTCCCCCTAGTCAATACTTGTTTTATTAGAGATTTTATCGTGACATAATCACTTGTCTTTACGTATGTTGGGACATGTTTCGGTGTCTAGTAACATTGACACCTTCATCAGCCTACGGTTATTGGCAACACACAATGACATTAAAATAATTATTAAAACAACACACAGATGACTAAAATAACACTTTAAAAAGTTTTTTAAAACACTGTCATAATGAAAGTTCAATTAAAAGTCTTAGAAAAAGGCTTGGTGCACTGTTTTGGTTTCCAATGTCCTGCTTCCGATAATAACCTCCGAAAACCAGCAAGAGGTGACCATACATAACTGGAAAAGAAATCCCTGTGTGAACTATGATAAGTATTAAAACCGAAAAAGTAGAAAGCTAACCAAAGAAAAAGTGGAAAAATATATGAAAAAGGAGTGGTGAACTTACGGTGTAGTTGTGGCAGCGAGAAATCGGGCCGTACTGAGGCATACGGAGTACTGATATGGAATAGCTTGGGGCCTCCGTGGCTCAAGCGGCAGCACGCCGGCCTCTCACCGCTGAGTCCGTGGTTCAAATCCCGGTCACTCCATGTGAGATCTGTGCTGGACAGAACGGAGGCAGACAGGTTTTTCTCCGGGTACTCCGGTTTTCCCTGTCAAAATTTCATTCCAGCAACACTCTCCACTATCATTTCATTTCATCTGTCATTCATTTAATCATTGCCCCAGAGGAGTGCGTCAGGCCTCGGCAGCCGGCACAGTTCATATCCTCGCCGCTAGATAGGGGCTTCATTCATTCCATTCCTGACCCGGTCGGAGACTGGAAGCAGGCTGTGGATTTTCATTTCAATAGCTTGGGGAAAGCGGGCGAGGCTTCAGTCGAGAGGGGTGGGGGGAGGGTAAGTATACTGGCAATTTTGGAGGACAGGAGCGGGATGGGGGTATGGGGTTGAGGGGTGGAATGAGCGGATTTGTAGATCCTCGATTAAATTATAAAATTAAGGTGGTTTGTATTTAACTCTGTAATTAGTTAAGGTCTCAAAGAGTACATTGTTATTTTCAAAGTTGATCTCATTGATATTGGTTAGGGGGTCTGTTCTTTGGGCAAAATCGATTTCGATTTCTTCCAATATGTTCATTGTGATACCTTTCTTAGCAAGATGCAGGATGCTCATGTCTTTGTTGATGTCAGTGAATTCATGTTTACTGTCCTTCATGTGGTTGGCCATAGCGGAGAATTTATTGTATTTTAGAGCGTTAAAATGTTCATATCTTGTAGCAAATGACCTACCGGTTTGTCCATAATAATTAGCTTCGCATTTGGTGCATTTCAATTTGTATATGCCTGATTTATTAAACTTGTTCGTGTGGTTCAATTTGTTGGTGTTAAATAAAATATCTTTATTTGTATTAGTTGTTTTGTAGGCTATTTTTAGACCGCGTTTCTTAAAGATATTGGAAATGCTGTAAGATTTGTTGTTAAAGTACGTGAAGACTGCGTACTTGGGTGGCTCTTTTTGCTCTGGCGTTAGGTGGGTGACCGGTTTATTTTTAATTTTATTAATGATGTTAACTATCTGTGGTGCGAATCCGTTTATTTTAGCAACTTGCTTAATGATTTTTAGCTCTTCGTTTAGGCTTGCTTGGTCTAGAGGAAGGGAGAAGGTTCTGTTGATCATGCTCAAAAATGCGGCTTTCTTTTGATTACCTGGGTGATTAGAGTCCTGCCTTATGGTCGTATATGTTTGGGTTAGCTTTCTGAAAATTTTATATGCTAATCTATTATTAATCCGACTGACTGTGATGTCAAGAAAGTTTATTTTATTGTTTACCGCTGATTCTGCCGTGAATTGTATATTTTTATCCAAACTATTTAATTTTTGTACCAATCCTTCTATGTTCAGGGTCGTCTCATCTAATATTATAAATACATCGTCCACGTATCTTGCCCAAAAAAATATCCCATCAATTTTGTTTACGATTTCCTCATGCTCTAGGTGATCTAAGTATATATTGGCTACTATGCCAGAGAGCGGGGAACCCATTGACAGTCCCTCTTTTTGCTTGAAGATTTTATTATTAAAGGTGAAAAAATAATTTATAAGTGTGAACTCAAGTAGTGTCATAAATTCACTGATTTCTACTTTCGATAACGAGCTACTGCTAGACAGGTTTTGTTCAATGACCTTGAGCGAAGGTTTGATAGGAATGTTTGTATACATGTCCTTCACATCTACACTGTGTAAGGAGTGTTTGCTCATTAATTTAAGTTTCATTGTTTCATCACAGAAGTGGAGTGTGTTCTTCAGGGATTTGTTAGCTTTGTAGGTGAAATGTTTTTCAAGAAATTGTTGGCAAAATTTAGCGGTTCTGTAGAGAGGGCTGTTTCTGAAATTGATTACAGGTCTTATGGGTGTACCTTCTTTATGGATCGTGGGGAGGGCTCTCAAAGTGGGTAATCCCGGGTTCATGTTGATTAGATTATTTGTTTGTTTATCGCTGAAGATAAACATAGAGTTTTTCAGAATGCTTTTCAATTTTCTTTGTATGGACTGGGTGGGGTCTTTTTTGACTTCATCAAATTTAGAGTTTTTAAGGAAGTCATGGGTGTTATTAACATATACCTCCCTATCCATCAGCACGACCGTGTTCCCTTTGTCCGCTTTTGTGACAATTAGATCGTTACTATTGATTTTTCTTTTTAATTTTTTAAGATGACTTAGGTTCGGTTTCGGGTTAGTATTGGTGCTGATTATTTTTTGGATTTCCTTATTAGCCGTGAATCTAACTTCCTTCTGCTTGACCTTCTCTCAAGGTCATTGAACAAAACCTGTCTAGCAGTAGCTCGTTATCGAAAGTAGAAATCAGCGAATTTATGACACTACTTGAGTTCACACTTATAAATAATTTTTTCACCTTTAATAATAAAATCTTCAAGCAAAAAGAGGGACTGTCAATGGGTTCCCCGCTCTCTGGCATAGTAGCCAATATATACTTAGATCACCTAGAGCATGAGGAAATCGTAAACAAAATTGATGGGATATTTTTTTGGGCAAGATACGTGGACGATGTATTTATAATATTAGATGAGACGACCCTGAACATAGAAGGATTGGTACAAAAATTAAATAGTTTGGATAAAAATATATAATTCACGGCAGAATCAGCGGTAAACAATAAAATAAACTTTCTTGACATCACAGTCAGTCGGATTAATAATAGATTAGCATATAAAATTTTCAGAAAGCTAACCCAAACATATACGACCATAAGGCAGGACTCTAATCACCCAGGTAATCAAAAGAAAGCCGCATTTTTGAGCATGATCAACAGAACCTTCTCCCTTCCTCTAGACCAAGCAAGCCTAAACGAAGAGCTAAAAATCATTAAGCAAGTTGCTAAAATAAACGGATTCGCACCACAGATAGTTAACATCATTAATAAAATTAAAAATAAACCGGTCACCCACCTAACGCCAGAGCAAAAAGAGCCACCCAAGTACGCAGTCTTCACGTACTTTAACAACAAATCTTACAGCATTTCCAATATCTTTAAGAAACGCGGTCTAAAAATAGCCTACAAAACAACTAATACAAATAAAGATATTTTATTTAACACCAACAAATTGAACCACACGAACAAGTTTAATAAATCAGGCATATACAAATTGAAATGCACCAAATGCGAAGCTAATTATTATGGACAAACCGGTAGGTCATTTGCTACAAGATATGAACATTTTAACGCTCTAAAATACAATAAATTCTCCGCTATGGCCAACCACATAAAGGACAGTAAACATGAATTCACTGACATCAACAAAGACATGAGCATCCTGCATCTTGCTAAGAAAGGTATCACAATGAACATATTGGAAGAAATCGAAATCGATTTTGCCCAAAGAACAGACCCCCTAACCAATATCAATGAGATCAACTTTGAAAATAACAATGTACTCTTTGAGACCTTAACTAATTACAGAGTTAAATACAAACCACCTTAATTTTATAATTTAATCGAGGATCTACAAATCCGCTCATTCCACCCCTCAACCCCATACCCCCATCCCGCTCCTGTCCTCCAAAATTGCCAGTATACTTACCCTCCCCCCACCCCTCTCGACTGAAGCCTCGCCCGCTTCCCCCAAGCTATTCCATATCAGTACTCTGTATGCCTCAGTACGGCCCGATTTCTCGCTGCCACAACTACACCGTAAGTTCACCACTCCTTTTTCATATATTTTTCCACTTTTTCTTTGGTTAGCTTTCTACTTTTTCGGTTTTAATACTTATCATAGTTCACACAGGGATTTCTTTTCCAGTTATGTATGGTCACCTCTTGCTGGTTTTCGGAGGTTATTATCGGAAGCAGGACATTGGAAACCAAAACAGTGCACCAAGCCTTTTTCTAAGACTTTTAATTGAACTTTCATTATGACAGTGTTTTAAAAAACTTTTTAAAGTGTTATTTTAGTCATCTGTGTGTTGTTTTAATCATTATTTTAATGTCATTGTGTGTTGCCAATAACCGTAGGCTGATGAAGGTGTCAATGTTACTAGACACCGAAACAAGTCCCAACATACGTAAAGACAAGTGATTATGTCACGATAAAATCTCTAATAAAACAAGTATTGACTAGGCGGAACCATAAAAACTTTGTTTATTATTACATTCTGTCAATACGGAAAAATGTGCGACTTTAAAAGTCAAAAAGTATACTGGTCTTCACGCTACTGACAATTTTTGTACATAGCTTTTAACATTTGGACTTCTGCCCTGATAACTCTTCTTTTTCTTAACACATCCCAAACCACCTGTCTAGGCACACTGTCATATTCTTTCTCAATATCAATAAATGTCATCACCATGTCTTTTCCAAATTCCCATCTTTTCTCCATCATTTGCCTTAATGTAAAGATTAGGTCAAATGTTGATCTGTCTTTCCTAAAACCATACTGTTCTTCTTCCAACTCTCCTTCTATCTTCCTCCTCAGTCTACCTTCCAATACTCTCTCAAAGATCTTAGCTACATGAGCAATAAGAGTGATCCCTCTGTAGTTATTACATTCCTTTTTGTCGCCTTTCTTAAAAATCGGGATAATTAAACCCTTTCCCCATTCTTCTGGAATTTCTTTCTTCTTCCAAATTATTCTAAATAATCTATACAGCCACTGTACCCCTATTGGTCCCGCTGCTTTTATCATTTCCGTGGTCACCTCATCCACTCCTGCTGCTTTACCACTCTTCATCTTCTGTATGGCTTCCTCTATTTCTAGCATAGTTATCTCCTTTTCTTGTTCTTCTTCTTCTTCCTCCTCCTCCATTGTTTCTTCTTGTTCCCTTTCATCTTCCAGTTCAATGTATTTCACATTTAGTAGCTTTGAAAAGTATTCTTCCCATCTATTTAATATATCATCTCTTTGATACAATATCTGCCCTGCTTCAGTTTTTACAAATTTTGTATTTTCCCTACCTTTTACACTGTTTTTAACGAATCCATATAGCACCTTCTTACTTCCTTGGATATCCTCCTTCAAAGTTTCTGTGAATCTTTCCCAACTTTTCCGTTTTTCTTCTTGTACAATTTTTTGGCATGCCTTTTTGCTTCTCTATTTTTTTGTAATTTCTCTGCATTTTTACTGCCTATCCACTTCCTCCATGCCATTTGCTTTTCTTTAACAGCTTCCTTTACCCTGTCGTTCCACCAAGGAGTCTCCCTTTCCTTTTTCTTCCCTGATAATCTTCCACAGGTGTTTACTGCACACTTCACAAAACCATTCCTAAAACATGCCCATTCCTCTTCTACACTTTTTGCTTCATCTTTGGGAACTTCCTTTTTTAAATCCTCTTGGAACTTGTCCATTGTCTCCCACCCTTTTAGCTTCCACACCTTTATTTTTCTTTCCCTCTTTTCCAAAAGGTTTGTGATTTTTCCCAGCCTTAATTTGGCTATCACCACTTTATGGTCTCCTTCAAAATCTCCTCTTGGCATAGCCGTCACATCTACCAGTTGTCTTCGTTTATCCTTTTCCATCAGGATAAGATCAATCATTGTCTTTGTCTTTCTGTCTCCCCAACCATACCTAGTTATTTTTTGAGAGTTCTTTTTCCTAAACCATGTATTTCCAACAATTAATCCATTCCTTCTACAGAAATCTATTAACAGATCCCCTTCTTCATCCTGATTTCCATAACTAAACGGGCCAATTATCTCTTCTTTTCCCTGCCTATCTGTTCCCACATGTGCATTCATATCTCCCAATATTATAACCTCTTTGTCTTCTATACACTTTTCCAGTTCATCTAGGAACTCCTCTAAACAGTCATCTACCTTCCCTGTTTGGGGTGCATAAATCTGTATGAAGTCCTTTGTTCCACTCTCAAGTCCTAATCTAATTTTCAGTATTCTGTCACTAGTTTGCTCTACTTTCTCAACATACTGTACCAAGTCTTCTGTCAATATTATTGCAACACCATTCACTGCCTTCTTTCCTCCACTCCAATATATTCTATATCCCTTCCCTTTCTTGATTTCTTTCTCACCTTTTCCCTTCCATTTCGCTTCACTGACTCCCATCATTGCTATTTCCTTCTTTTCCATGTAGTCCACCAATTCTTCTGTCTTGCCATTTAGGCTCATCACATTTATGAATCCGATGTTAGTAGTTAGTAGCTCACGTCACTATGCGAGTCAAATGAACAAAATTCTGGATTATAGTTGAAAGACATTTGTATGTATGCAAAGTGTTCAATGTTCAACTGCATGTAATTGCAATACAAATGTATGAATTTATACACAATTATGTTCATGCAATGTATGCCTTAGCAGACATAAGAATGCCTATTTACAAGAGTCCACAGGACTACCAACTCTCTAGTAACCTCTGAATACATTTGAGACCTAGATTCATTATTGTAAAATCTGCTCATACAAACAGTTTGAAACTCTATACACTATAATGTCTTAATATTGCAGATGGATTTTGAGTCACACATATATCAGCTTCTTATTGAACTGCACATAACTTTCATAATATTCAGTGGATTTCTACCAAATTCTGTATATACAGTGTAAGCTAGAAGAGATATTTGTGCACGTTCTTATTCCTATCAACTACCTAATTACTCTCCCTGTGCATTTGAACCACAGATTCTTAATATCTCAGAATACACGCAAAGAAACAATTTTGAACAAACTGCTCTGTAAGTCCATAATATTATGACTACATTTTGAGCAACTTTTATAATGCCAGTGATACCAACATAATTTTGTAGATAATGTTAATATTCATGTACAAACTGTAAACATCCTTTTTTAGTTTACATGTAGCTTTCTTTTTCTGTTACAAAGATCTCTATTGGGGTAATAGTTACTGACCCTAGCATGAAATATTATTGCAGTCTTCTGTGTGGGGATTTTAAGATAATTATTTATTTCATATTGCTTGGAACAGGTTACAACCTAGTTATGCGATGTACACAACAGTATGAAATACACTTATGCTATAAACAATGATTATGATTATGAAGATTATTATGATAGACTTACTTGGCAGCTAGGTGGGAACTGTGTGCAGGCACATGCATAGACACCATGAATTTGGCATGGTGGTGGTGAAGTTGGGCACACCGAAATGTGTGGTGCCGAGTATAGCGATAGAGGATGAGATAGCGTCATGGGGATAGAAACAGGCACCTGATTTACATCCATCATCACAGCAGGCTGATGAGAGACACCGGTCTGACTCCATAAAGGCCCACAATCTCTATACCGTGCTCTTCTAATGGGAGGACTGGAAGGAATCACACAATGCAGATGTTAATCTAAAGCCCATGCGAAAAAAAAAAAAAAAAAAAAAAAAATACGTATACACCAAAACACACAAAGAAAATCATGGCCTTCTCATGAGTCAAAATGTTGAATTCTCTACTAAACATGTACACTATATGAAAACTACCCAACCTAACAGCAGAAAGCCTCCTTAGTCAAGAATAAAATATGAAAATACAACAAAACGATGTTGATTTTGTGGATTAGCTGTTCTGGCATTTTGCAAGGGACTGCATTTCAGTGTTCAGCTTAGCAGTCTTTAATTCAAGATAAAAATCTGACTGCTACGAAGTATAGTCTAATTTTCTTCACAAGGAAAAAATCACACTTTAAGAAAGAAATAAGCTTTCTGGACCTCCTTACTACGTGGAATCCGAACCGCAGGACATGGCATTTCACTTCAAAAATCTCACATACATTGACCAGGAATCGAACCCGGTCCACCTTGGTGAGAGGCCAAGAGCTTGACCGCTGTGCCACCACGCCCCAATAATCATTTGACCACACTTTGCATTCTGACTAAGTAATACCCTGAGAGAAAGTCAGTTGCACAAACCTCAGACTACAGCAGGCACAAGCACAGTATTTTGACTGCACTATCAATGGCCTCTGAAAAAGGTTGTTTGAAACATGAAGAAAATAAATTATGATTTGTCTTTCAAGGAGATCATTTTAGTATTGACTAGCAAAACCTTAACCCTTTATCAAAGAAATACAGACTAGTCAATATTGATCCCACCAAAATTTTAAAGAAACAAATGGTTAGATTATATATTTTATAATGTAGCATCTGTTGAGTTTTGAAAGTGAAACCACCATTGGGATTGGAACCTGAATTCTGGGCAGGCACAAAAGCTGACTCTTCTACCAATGGCCTCTGCCCAACCACAAATCATTATCAAGTCTTTGTATCCAGTAGTCGCTCCATCTTACCCTCTTCATCTAAGAATTTTAAATGAGTCAAGGTCGAGCATAAGCCATTGGTAATGTAGTTAACTACTGTACCAGTCCGGAATGCAAGGGATTTGGGTTTGAATGTCGACAACAGTCTCATTTTCAAGTCTTGAGAAACCGGTATGACTGTTTAAGGAAAATTATAAATTAATCTGACTACCACAAAAGCAAAATGGAAACATGAAGCAGAAGCTGCATTCTGCCAACTGAGCCTTAAAATTGTAATAGTGGTAGCATTCAATACAGCACAATCATAAATACAAGGGGGTCAAGAATTCATGAAACATTAGCATACCTGCCAACTTTCCAAATGGCTATCAGTAAAAAACCTCTCGCAACAGAATACGCGGGAAGCCGTATGCAGCAAAATGCAGTAAAACAAGAAAAGATCCATATCATTTTCTTCATTTCAAGTAAACTGAGTTTTTCAGCATTAATACAATATGCTTTGAGATACGGGAAAATCGCAACTGCGATAAATGCGAATTTTACTTTTCTTCTCCTTTTTTCAACTATTTGTAAACTATTATGACTATGTATACCCACAATTTGCAAAACTGAATATGCAAGTGCGATAACTAAGGGTTGTTGCGAATTTACCCCATAAATGCGATAAATGCGAAAAGTGCCCAATTTACCGAAACATATTACATATTTTTTCTTCTTACAAAATTTTCGCACCACACTTTGAAATTTGCTAGCGATGGAAATATAGACATAATAATAAACATTTACGAATGTCGATTGCCGCGAAAGCAATCATTTACGGTAGTTGAAATCAATTTGAAAATAGCTGTTGTTTTCGTCGCATGTTTAATGCTTACTGCCAATAAAACTATGTTTATGGAGAAATTCTTTCGTAGTTCCATTTGGTTGTCCTAATAAAAGGAATGTTCTAATCGCTTGTATCCATTCTTTTTTACAATTAGAGTAGTAAGATTATATTGGTTTATGTCGCACCCGCCCTCATTTCTAGCTTTTGACCGTTAAAAATAAAACTGAAAAGTACGCATCGTGATATAAATAGGCAATGTTTGCTTTGCATTCTTCTCTAATTTCTCGTCGTTTTGGGGAATGATGATTAATATGATAAAAGTATTCTCTACTTTGTGTGGGTTGTAGGTAGGGGTAGGAAAAATTCGCTATCACAAACTTTGCAAATTATTAAATGAAGTAATACACAGGTGGTAATGTGTTTTAATAACCCTAAAAATGTCAAACAGAATGGTTTTTTTTCTCGCATGAAAACGCAAATATTTGCTTTCTTCGTTTACGTCTTTACAGTGCACTTTCGATGATTCGCGGCAATTAAGCACGAATTTCCACAAATTATCTGCAGTTGTGTTTTTAAGCCTAGCAAAAAGAAAACTATTGGTTAAAATATTGAAATGTATTTTATGAACATGCGAAATAATAATTGTAACACTTTATAACATTGTATTGTAAGACATGCTAGGCTAGAAGTATGTGGATTATGCCAAAATTAATGACTAAGAAAAACAACTGTCATCACTTTTTGTTTCTTAGCTGGTTTATATTTTCTAATTTTATATTGTACAATTCTGAAGAAAAGAATACGGTATATAAGTGTGAAAATTCATCTCTATTTTCTATATAAAAGATAAGTGTGACTATAGACACACTAGCTTGACTGTAGGAACTTTCGGGATTTCCGTTGCATCACTCCTGCACTCTATATGTACTGGATCACAGTTTACCTCACCAACAGTCAAATTCCGTACGATATCCTCCTCGCTTTCATGTCTGAAACCATCATCGTCTTTATCGAAGTCTTACTACTGAATGTCACTTTCTTCTGCATCTTAACATTCATCTAGGTTTTGCCCTAACGTCGTTGCCCGTTTAAAATATAGTCATCACAGAAGCCTACAAACACTTGCTTTTGTGCGACTGCAGCAGCGGTGATCTTCTCCCACGACTTGACTGCCTGGAGAGCATCCAACAAACACGGAAATCTCGGAAACTTAACGATAGATAGCGGGCTTCGCTTTCTGCATACAGCAATCTCGATCAATCTGGGTGGTCATTCTAGTTAGTTACTTAGTTATTGAGGTTTTAAGGGCCGGAACAGAGAGGTCATCTGCCCCTTCATCCTAGTAACTACTCGACGCATGGCATCATATAGTGCGCCTTTCAGACATTAATATCTAGATGGCAAGTATTCATATAAAAATGTGCCACTGTTTCCTGAACCAGTCTTAACCAGGTGGTCTTCTTGGTTTCATTCTGTAGTGTACCTGTGAGAGTAGTTGAAAGATATTGTGCAATTTATGAATGAAGTAGTAGGGACTGATAACTCGGGTGTTGATTTTCTCAACAATGTTTAATGACGAAATACTTGAGATTCAAAGAATCTGGCACAGACATCACTGTACTCATCCCTTTATTGAAAGGCCAGTCTTATCCAACTATTCACCTTCTAGATGGACATCTACGGAGAATTCAGCAAGCCCTTAAACTTGCTGTTTCTGGAAATTACGGTACCAACATTAAGGAGATGTTGCAGGGTTGTGGAAATGTGTCAAAAAGAGGGAAAATAGATTCAGTTTTAGTAAACTCTGGGTCCCATGCTCTTACAAAATTAATCAGCTTGAGATCCGTAGACCCTAGGAACAAGATTTACAAATGTGTGTGTTTGATCCATCAGAAGTAGTGCCAATGAACGTCAATGAGGACATAGCAAAGAAAATTAAGAAGTTGCCATTCTGTGGGACATTGGAAGAAAGTGAGGTGATAAGAACGAACTGCAAACTTTAATCAAGAAGCAGATGCATGACAAGACCAAGACAGACATTGTTGGAGTTTTGCAAGGAATGACATTTGTATTTCAAAAGTTCTCAGCCGTTTAACAAGAGAATTTGGATCATTTCAATGAAGTATACTTTGAAGGATGACTAAAATCTGTCGTTAATGTACAGTATTTTAATATACAATGCATGTTATCCATGGTATTAAAAAAATCCCGCCTAAAATTTATCAATTTTAAAGTATCGAAAAGTGCACTTGAAACCACCGAATTTTACACTTTAAAATACCGCTTTCTTCACTCTGAAATCACCGAAAAATTTCTATCCCTAGTTATAGGTTATGTTTCATGCCGTCCAGCGATTTCTCCTTGAATTCGGATACTGTTGTACAGATTATAAGTCAAGAGTTGCAAATAGGTATATCAGTAATATTGGATGTTTGCATATTCCATTTAACTTAAGAAAACCTTTGAGACTGATAAAATGTTTATTAGAAACACCCATATATCCAATCCTGCACATGTTTCAATTAGTTACCATGCTTATTAATTTTGAACCTGTTCAATCTTTATCTTACCTGGTGATAATCTTTTAAATGCTACAAAATGCTGATTTTTAAAATTCAAAATACTACAAAATGCTACTTTTCAAAATTGAAGTGCTACAAAATCAATTTCAAAATGCTATTTTCTCGTATCTTTAAATATGCTACATGTAACAGATGACATTCTTAAGTACAATACATTTCACCATAATTAAACTACCGTACCATAAAAGTTCTTAAAAATTAAACCCATTTTCACAACGTTATTCATGCATGCAGATGGTCTCGACTTCACTAATGTCACAAATCGCGGTGGACGACAAATGAACGATAACGACTATTGGTTGGATCAATCGTTCAACCACATTGGTTTAAAACAACTAGGATTCAAAAGCATTTATCAGGAAGTTCCTTATTGATCAAGAACTATCAGAAAAATACAATACAGAGCGATGAATCGAATATTCCCTGGTGGCCTGAAGAAGTTCATCCTGGCGCAAATTTGAAAAAGAACTCGGTACATAAAATCATAAATTATTATTATTATTATTACAGTTATCTATAAAACCGTAAAACACACTGCAATTCCGTAAATGTTATGTGAAAAGACCATAAAAGTTCGTAGGTATTACCGGTAAGATACGAGTTCCGCTAACCAAACTAGAAACTAATCTTTGTTTACTTGTGTCAAGCTGTCAGCTTGCAGTGTTGACAGGTACAGTAGTGCAGGTAGGGTATGACTCAGCTCCAGTAGCCTCAGTCATCGTTCCCTTCTCTATGGTGACATGTGCTCCTGTTACACTTAGCCGTGCTGGATTTATGTGGAGATTGTACTTTGTCAATGCTGTATCCCCCTGCTCATCCCACAAGGCTCCAGATGCTATGATCAACATACGCTAGCGCAGCCAAGTTCAGCGGCACTAGTTTCTTAAATATGTAACATCATCATCATCATCTTGCACAGTTTCCAGCCACTGGCCGGGTCTGTTTGGAACACAAGCCTCTCCAATGTCTTCTGTCTTCCCACCATCTCTCAGCCTCCACCCTTGTCCAGTCTTCTCCTCTCTTCTTCATGCTTTCTTCCACCCCTTTCAGCCACCTGTCTCTTGGTCTTCCTCTCGGTCTCTTTCCTTCCCACTTTATCTCGTGTATCCTCCTGGATATCCTCTTCTCCTCCATTCGTTTTACATGTCCATACTATCTAAGTCTAGATTTCTCTATACCATCCTGTAATGGTTCCTCCTTCATTAATTCTCTGGTCCTCTCATTTCTTATTCTGTCTATCTTTGTAGCTCCAATACTGCTTCTCAAGAACCTCATCTCACTGGCCTGTATTTTGCTCTTCTCCCTTCCTTTCATAACCCAGGTCTCCGAGGCATACGTCAGGATAGGGACATAGTACGTCCGCTGTAGGATCTTTTTGCCGTTCTGAGGGACATCCTTGCTCCATAACTAGAGTCCCAGATTTTTGGTTTTAACGATACCGGCGAAATATTTCAGCAAACATATGTATGTTATCACAACGATATATTTACCCCAGATATGCCATTCTCTTCGATTTTGAAGCCTCAAAATATCGCGAAATGAAGTTATTTTGCGAAATGTGTTATTTTCACCCTAAAATGATAAATTCTAACAAAATGCTGGTAAGAAGATTAAATAAAACATATTTATTGTAAAATTAATTGAAATAGTCCACTATCTCTCCTTTGACAGAAAAAAGAAATCTTAAATATAAATGTTTCATAAGATTCGAGATAACGAAGTCCTTTTCTCGATCTTGATTGGTTGAAGTCCTGAAATGATGGAAACAATGCTCTGCTTCTACTTCGGGGACAACATACTGTAAGTTTCACGAGTTAGTGAGAAAAGGTCTATGGTAGTCATGGAGACTATGTGTTGAGGTAAATGTTAGGTTAGGTATTAAACACAGATAATATGATTCATTTTAGTTTTAATTTAAAAAAAATAGAATTAATTGTTTGTTATTCCTCCAAATGTTTCTATAGTGTTCATTATTTACCCAAATCCACACCCCTTACATATAACAGGTAATAAGCACACTCACACCTCACATTTTTCATTTCACCGCTATGAATGTTTTATTTCACTGCTTTGAACATTTTATTTCACCACTTTGAAGCCTTTTATAATACCATCAATCAGGGTCCCTATCCATAACATGCTTCTCACACTCCTCCGGAATGCTTCTGCCTGTCTCTCTCACACTCCTCCGGAATGCTTCTGCCTGTCTCCCCCGCTCATTTATTTCTCTATCGTTTCTTCCAGATACTTGAAACTCTCCACTTTCTTCAGCTGTTCCCCACCAATTGTTATTCCCATTGTGGTTCTTTCCTTCTTCCTTGTTGTGATCACCATCTCACTCTTATTTATGCTAAATTTCATCCCATATCCTTGTATTATTCCTTCCCACACGTCCAACTGTTCCTGTACCTCCTCCTCCTCGTTTCCCCAAATCATCAAATCAACTGCAAACACCATTGCTTTCATCTTTCCTTCCCCAATTAATTGTGCCACTCGGGTCATTATGTCATCCATCACCACAATGAAAAGTAACGGTGACAGTGCACTTCCTTGTTTCAGGCCGTTTCTCTGTTCCAACAAGTCCGACCTCTCTCCTCCCACTTTCACACAGCTCACGCTTCCCTTGTACATCTCCTTTATCCTCCTTATAGTCCATTTTTCTACTCCTCCATCTTCCAGGGACTTCCATACTTTGTTTCTGCATACACTGTCATATGCTTTCTCAATGTCCAGGAAGGCCATCAGTAGATCTGTTCCATACTCATAGTGCTGTCTCCCATAAGTCAAACCCCTCGTCCACGTCATGGGAGATGGGCAACGGCACAAAGTAGGGGATTGCCTGTAGGGGCGAAGTACAGTGTGCCCCGGGACCGTTACGGTAGCTGTGAAGGTCCTACAGGAACCCTGAAAAGTGACGGCTAACGGGGCTCTGGTGAAGCTACAATAGGCCCAGCAAGCCAGTAGTGGATAAGACTTTTGCTTTCAAGAAGGGAACAGGCCTCGGACAGGACGGATACAATGGACGACTACCTAGCTGTGTTCATGGACTAAGATTTGAAACTTTAAACATAAGAACGTTGACGGGGAAGGTGGAGGAGATAGTGGATATGATGGAAAGAAGGAAGTTGGATTTATTGGGATTGGCAGAAACAAAGTGGAAAGGGGAAGGAAGGAGCGAACTGAGTAAAGGCTATAGACTGTACTGGAGTGGGATTGAAGAGGGAAAGAGGAATGGAGAGGGAGTTGTAGTACGAGATGGTTTAAAAGAAGTGAAGAGAATAAGTGATAGGATGATGAAAGTGAAAGTAGCACTGAGAGGAGAGACCGTAGAAATAGTGCAAGTGTATGCTCCACAAGTAGGCTGCGCCTCTGAAGAGAAGGAGGAGTTTGAAGAGGAATTGCAGAAGCAGCTGGTAGGAAGGAATATGATTGTTATGGGGGATCTGAATGCCCATGTAGGAAGAGAAAGACAAGGGTATGAGAGTGTGCATGGACCAGAGGGTTGGGGCAGAAGACATGAGGAAGGAAAGAGACTGTTGGACTTCTGCCAAAGGAACAGCCTGCTAGTTGGGAACTCCTGGTTCAAGAAAAGAGAGAGCCACGCAATTACATGGTACAGTGATGACTTCACCAGAAAGTCGGTGGTCGACTATATACTGTATGAGAAAGAATTAAATAAGAACATCACGGACATCAAGGTTATACCATCAGAGAACCTGGATAGCGACCATCGATTGCTGGTAATGAACCTGAGAGGGACTAAGGAGAAGAAAGGGACTGAGAACCAGGAAAGACTTATAAGGATATGGAAACTGAAAGAAGGAGATAGAAGGGTCGAGTACCTCAAAATGGTAAAGGAAGGAATTCCAACAGATAAAGAAAGAGGGGTGGAAGAGGAATGGGCTAGATTTAAGAAGACACTAGTAGGTGCAGCAGAAGCAGTATGTTGGAGGACAAGTAGTAAGAAGAGGTGGAAGGAAACACCATGGTGGAATGAGAAGACAAAAGATATAGTAAGGGAAAAGAATAGAGCCTTTAGGAGGTGGTATCAAAATAGGACGGTAGAGACAAGGGAAGAGTACCAGGAAAGAAAGGAGGCAAAGAGAGTAGTGGCTGAGGAGAGAAGAAAGTGGATGGAAGAGTGGACTAAGATGATGGAGGAGGATAGTGAAGGTACAAAAAAGGTCCTGTATGGGATGGTAAAAAATAAAGAGGCGGAAGGATCCTACGGATTATGTTAGAATGGTGAACAAAAGGGGACAAGAGATAGAAAATAGGGAAGAACTGAAGAAAATGTGGAAGAATATTTTGAAGAACTTCTGAACCCAAATGGAAAAGATGGTGAGGAGGAAGAAATCGGGGAAGAAGAAGATGAACTGCAAACAGAAAAGGACTTAACATGGAAAGAAGTGGAAGATGCAGTGAACAAGATGAAAGGAGGGAAGGCACCGGGTGTGGATGAGTTGAGTGTGGAGATGGTGAGAGCAGCAGGAGAGGTGGGGATACAGTGGTTGTACCGAGTGATGAGGACAGCCTGGAAGGAAAGGAAGACCCCCAGAGGACTGGAAAAAGGGAATAATTGTCCCGATCTTCAAGAAAGGTAGTAGAACAGAATGCAGAAACTATGGGGGAATAACAATGATGAGTCATTGTGCAAAGGTGTTTGAGAAAATTTTGGAAAGGAGAATTAGGACAAGGATAGAAGGAGGGATGAGGGAAGAACAACATGGCTTCAGAGCAGGAAGGTCCACAGTGGATTTGATTTTTGCTGTAAGGCAGTTATAAGAACAGCACTATGAGTATGGAAATATGCAACATGCGCGAGCTATTTTACCCAGTGCTGTGCGATGTATATCAGTGTTCTCCAACTCGTGGCCGAACGAATAAGTATTGTTTACATAATGAATCATGCGTAATTCTCTTCATGTAATCACAACATTTAACACAATATTATTTTAATCTAAATTTGCATGTTTAATATATTCTGCTCTTTTGCAGTAGTGATATACATTGTGAATTGAAATTGAATGTTCCCGAAGGAAAACATGATGATTTGTCCATTAGAGCTAATACATTTTAACAAAAATTTGATAGAATGGTCCGGCTAGCTCAAAAACAAGTTGCCAGCGTTTTACCCCAGTGTACCATTGGACTCGTCAGTTGGTATGGTACACCTCACCAAGACAAGTGGCTAGCACATACTGAGAAGGCCACTGCAACCTAGGTAAGGTTATATTGTTCTATGAAAGGGAGCTAGACTCTTGTAGTACATTGGCATTGCTTGATGCGTCAGTACTACAAGTATTTTGTGCCTTGCAGTGGCCTTCTCAGTATGTGCTTGCCACGAGTCTTGGTGAGGTGTACCATACCAACTGACGAGCCCAATGGTAAACTGGGGCAAAACGCTGGCAACTTGTTTTTGAGCTAGCCAGACCATTTTATCAAATTTTTGTAAAAATATATTAGCTCAAATGGACAAATCTACATCATGTTTTCCTTTGGAAACATTTGATTTCAATATGGATACCCAGGTAAGGTTTTTTTTTTTTTGTCGTGTAGCCTCCTGAGAGGCCGAGTGCGGGTCTTTCTAGTCGACGCCCGTGGGCGACCTGCGCGTCGGGATGAGAGATGGAATGGATGAAGAGCAATGAAACTGGTCAAGGATGTGGAAGGAAGCGGCCGTGGCCTGTCAAAAGGTACTGTCCCAGCATTTGCCTGGTGTTGAAAATGGGAAACCACGGAAAATCATTTCAAGGACAGCCGACGGTGGGGCTCGAACCCACGCGTCTACCGAGTCAGCAGAGAGCCTGGCCCCTTGACCTAACGCAGCGCTTTAACCCGCGTAGCCACTACTGTCGGTTCCCCAGGTAAGGTTATATTGTTTTATAAAAGGGAGCTTGACTCTCGTAGTACATTGGCATTGCTCATGGCGTCAATGCTACAAGTTCTTTGTGCCTTGCAGAGGCCTTCTCAGTATGTGCTATACTCTGATTTACAAAAGATGAACGGTGAAAGCTGTCACCCGCTTGAAGGGTGAGGTGAGGAGTGGAGACTAGAGGGGTAACTGTCTCCATGGCAACAGCGAGCAGTGTTGCAATGTATGCAGACACAGCAATGAGCACATGGTTTGACTCAGTGTTATACTATGCCTTCACTCGTCACAGTCATTAGACCGCCAGGCAGGGGGGCTAACTTCTCCAGTATTTGTGTCTTACTGCAAGCCTCTTGGAATGTTATGAGTCATGATCTGCTTCAGTGGCAACGCAGCATTTCCCCACGTGCTAGCTTTGACAGCTGTCACCGTTCATTATTGGTAAATCAGAGTATAGCCACGTGTCTTGGTGAGGTGTACCATACCAACTGACAAGCCCAATAGTACACTGGAGCAAAACGCTACCAACTTGTTTTTGAGCTAGCCGGACCATTTTATCAAATTTTTTTAAAAATACATTGTGAAAGCTAGAGAATTCAGTGGCAAAATATATAGATTATTATGGTGGTTCATTATACGAAGCTTCACTTCGATCGTCTTTTTAGCCTTGTTTTACAGGAGTCCAACAATTTTTTGTCTAAGATATTAATTCCGCCCGCATAAATGAATGAAAATTGCAATAACAAAAGTTTAACGATTAAACTAATTCAACAAAGGTGCCATATTCCATGATTTTTCAATTGGTGCTTTTCAGTATCATATTTTAATACCAATTGAAAATCCGTCATCTCTATAACTGGATGGTTTTAAAAAATAATGTTATGAATCAAATGGGACGAAAAAAGAACAGAGATAGCTAAATCATATGGCACATCATGATTTTAAATTTAACAGCTTAGGCTTTCACGGCCGTGGCCCAGGCAGGATATTTCTCCCAACGTTTCACAGGAAACTGCGTCTGGCATTATCAAGGGTCTGCTCCTTTTGTTAGTCAGCAGATTGAAATTGTTGCTGAGTAACGAAAGGAGCGGACCCTTGATAATTAATGCCGGACGCAGTTTTCGGTGAAACTTTGGGAGATAATATCCTGCCTGGACTACAGCCTACAAGCCCGGACAACTTGAACATAGTGTTTAAATTTAGTTTAAAAAATAGTACAAGGAACATTGGACAAGTATATTCCTCTTATTCATGACTCCACTTAATAAATGTTGATTTTTCTTTATTTAGAAAAAATATCCAACAGAAAATCATAATTGAAAAACCAGTCATCCTTATCATTGTTCCGCAACCGGTGTGCAGTCACAAGGTCCAAGGTGTGCGGTGAACTTTTACCTATTGTCGGTTTTATGTAAGAAGGTTCTTGTTTATTATTTGATACATGTTGATAAATTATGTTTTCATAGAAATTAAGTGTATTTTACTTATTCAATATTTTTATACATTAGTTTTCTTAAGTAGTTTTCTATTTGTATTCTCGCATGTAATATTGGTCCGGTTTGATTGGTTGCAGGCGGCATGTTATGTGGTCGCCGCAGAGAAAGCCCCGTAAGACTCTTAGCAAGTCTTTTAGCGGCCCGCACCAATCATACAATAATAGATTTCAAGTTCAACACTTGATAACAAGAGAGTTCTTTGCAACGTCGCATCTTTTGTGTGCGGCTGCCTGTACATGCCTTTAACTAAACTTGCAGGGATTACCAAATATGTCCCTCTCTTTAATTATTTTATTGCCTTGTTCTAATATTACAGTATTTCAGTGCAGTTATATCAAAGATATGCACTGCAGTGGTGCGAAAATTGTAAATGCTATGCTATACCAATCTTACTATCTACTACTACAGTGTTACTGAACTATTTTTTCTTTCCATTTTCGATATGGATAAGTTCCATGTGCGTAGTAGTCCATCCACTAATGCAAGAAGTGAAACCATCGAGCCCGAAAACAAGAAACAGAAAGTAGTTCACCGGCAATATAGTGATGATTATTTATCTTACCGTTTTTGTTTTCTTAGGTGTGGTGACAAAACATGCCCAATCCCCGAGTGTGTTGTGTGTGGTGAAAAACTCAGTAATGCTGCCATGGTTCCAAGTAAATTGAAACTACACTTGTCAACAAAACATTCCTCTCTGAAAATGTCATCGCGGCCGGAGATGACAGTTCAGCACGCTGTGACGGGGTAAGAGGGGTCTTCCAGTACGCATGCGCGGCCCGCCTATTCCAAACCTAAATATATCGGCTGGCAGCCAGTTGCAGCTACTTCCTGCATGATAATTTGTTATCGGGCTTCACGTGTACATGCATTATTACGTTCCTACTGTCGATATTCTTAAAAGACTTTGTGTTTACTTTTAACAGTGTGGCAGTATCAGGTACAGTAATGGAAACAGTGACCAACTTAATGTTTTTGGAATGCGTGATATGCAGTGAGCGGGAAGACGACTGCAGTTCAAACCCGACTGCCATCTCCTGGCGCGATATCAGCAAGGATGCGTATTACTTTCGTCGATCGTTGAAACGAAAGAAAAAACAAGTGACACTCATGACTACGTCGGTACGTGTTTCACAAAAGGTACAGAAAGGTAGCCAACTTATCGTAAAGGCCAAGAAACCACACACAATAGCAGAAACATTGTTAATGCCCGTGTATAAGGTAATGGTAAAAATAGCCCTGGATTTGGAAGCTGCTACTGAAATTTCTGAAATTCCTCTCTCTGCTGACGCAATCAGCCGCCAAGTTAGTGACATCGAAGGCATTATGAAGGAGAAAATAAAGAGCAGTCAAAAATTCTCACTTCAGATCGATGAGTCCACCGATATTGGCGGTCACGCACAACTTCTTTCCTACATAAGGTATGTTGATGGGGATGTAATTGCAACTAATTTCCTTTTTGCCAAGAGCTACCCAAGCGAGCAACTGGTGAAGAAATATTTCGTACAAGCAATGAATATGTGGTCCATAATGATTTAACATGGGAGGATTGCATTAGTGTTTGTACAGGCTGAGTGAAAGGATTCCTGGGTAAAGTACGCGAAATAAATCTTGAACTTTGCGAACTGGCCATTGTCTCATTCACCGCAAAGCCATTGTTGCCAAGTCTTTGCCATCTCCTCTGAAAATTGTGATGGATGAAGCAGTAGGCCTAAAAGTCGTGAACTTCATCAAATCGCGCCCCTTAAATATGCGGCTTTTTAATGTTTTGAGTCAAGAAATGGGATCAGAGCATACTACACTTCTGCTCCAAACAGAAGCACAATGGTTATCTCGAGGTAAAGTGTTAACGCGAATGTTTGAACTTAAAGAGGAGGTACATGCATTTTTTACTATTGAGAGACATGAGTTTGCGCAATTTATTTGCAAGTGATGGCATATATTTCCGATATTTTCGTACACTTGAATGAACTAAACAGAAAAATGCAATGTAGAAACGAAAATATTCTGTCTAGTATGGATAAGATTAAAGGATTTATTAATAAGTTAAATTTGTGGATACAGACATTTGAAAATGGATCGTGTGAGATGTTCCCAACTACAGTATATGCTTCCTTGCTGACGATAATGTATTGATGGGCTTAATTAATTTGGTACTCCTGCAGCAGTATTTCAAACAATTTTTTGGAGAGCATGTTGAAGATTTTGACTGGGTTCATGATCCATTCATTATGGATTCGAAACACCTCCCGAATATAGGCTTACGAGAGGAACTGGCAGATTTCAAAACAGACAGAACATTGAAATTAAAATTTTTAGAAATACCTTTGGACAATACCCGGGTATCTCCGAGATGGCAGTTGATGTGTTGAAACCATTTTCAACGACATATTTGGGTGAACGTGGCTTCTCGATGTTGACTCAAATTAAAACATTAAAGAGAGAGACTTAAATCCATTGGAGAAGAAATGAGGCTTGCTTTGTCAACGATTCCGCCACGAATCAGCCGTCTGTGTGCAGCTAAGCAGGCTCAAGCACAGTAGAACGTCGTTTATCCGGACGACAAACAACCGGAACGTCAATTATCCGGACGAGCAAATAAAAATATAAAAAAAAGACGGAGCAGCGCGCGCTCACTACAGTAGTGAGTCGGTTCTTGTTGTCTCTTATGTCACCTTCCGTTTGTTTACTCTATAATGTTTAAATGTGTTACAGTATGTGAGTGAGTGTGTGTACTGTACTGTACAGTACTGTATTACGTTGTGAAAATGGCTTCTACAAGTGACAAAAAAAAAAAAAAATCGCAATGTTTTATCCATTGAGAAAAAGGTGGAGATCATTAATAAACTGGATAAACGTGAGAGTGTGCAGTGTCTAATGAAAACTTGGTGTTAGAAAATACACAATTTAGGATTTGAAGAAAGGAAGGTTGAAATTCTGAATTATGCATAGAAGTTAAATAGTGAAGAAGGTCTAAAAAGAGTAGAACCACGAGATCAGCTAGGGATGAAAATTGGAAGAAGCGGTGTACTTATGGTTTATTCAGACAAGAAGTAAGGGAGATCCCATTTCTGGACCTTTGTTATGTGAGAAAGCGTGGCAGCTAAATGAGAAGCTTGGTAGTTATTACCATAATGTACTGTGCAAGTTTTTTCCGATGAAATAAACGCATGTTTGATTATCCGGAAAAATCGTTATCCGGAGCAATTTCGGTCCCAATTAGTCCGGATAAACGACGCTCTACTGTACCACATTGGAGGTATGAGTACAGTAATTTACTTTAAATTTTGTATTAGAAATGTGTATTTTCTACAGTAAATTGAAGTTAATAAAGTTATTAATAAATACAGAAGTCTATAATACTAATAATAATAATAATTACATAACGACTTAATATTCCGTAATTATATTCAGGTTTATAAGATTTTGAGGGAGCAGACATTTTGGTGTGCTGTGTCGAGTCTAGACCCGTCGGGGGTGTGCCGTGAGTAAAAAAAAAGATTGTGTAACACTGATCTATATAACCAAAATTAGGCTTGTATAAAACCAAGACTGGTTGCCTTTCAAAAATAATGTGATGTAACAAATTAAAATATAACCAAAAAGATAAAAGTTTGTTCAACACGACACATCATATTTTTAAATTCGGTTAAAAAATAGTACAAGGAACTCTAACGAAATTTTCCTCTTAATCAATGTTTTCATTTAATGAATGATATTTTAACAAACAAAAAATAGGCTATAAAATGAAACATTTTGGTTATATGAACAAATAGGGCTGTACAAATGTAGAAATGTAGAAGCCGTCTACAATTTACTGACCTGTGTTTCCTACATAAAATTATGAATGGTTACACAAAATGTAACATGCTCTTAAGCTACTTCCCACTCCATGTTCCCTCCCGTTCAACACGTCTGAACCATTTACACCACATACCTCGCCCACGTCTTGAAGTACAGAAGCGCTCTATTTTCCACCGTCTACCTACCCTTAGCAACTCCCTTCCTAATATTGACATATTCTCTCCCTATCGAACATTCAAACATAACATTAGAAGACCCCTTTCACCCTCAATTCCTAACCCCTCACCCTCCTAATCACTCACTACCCCAATCACACCCTGCGTCCTTCCCGAGATTTATCCCTTGCTGCCATCACTGCAAATTGTTACCAGTTATTGTTGTTGTTTTTGTTAATATTATTTGAAATTGTTAAAATAATAGTGTAAAATGACCTGTTCATGGTTGTATCTAATAATTATTAAATAAATAAATAAATAAATAAATAAAATATATAGAAAAAAAGAAAATTGTAGTTTTTTTTAATAAGTTCATGGTGTAGTCACGACCTAGTATGTGAACCATGGGCAACAGCTGAGTGGCCTATTAAGTGGTCCCGACAGCCGGGATACCCATTAATATGGAATAGGAGTGGGCATCTTGGACATATTCTTGGTCGTGGTCCTCCTTGTGCTCAGGCGACTAGATTACCCAACTCGTTTGTTCCCTCAAGTGAAAATCATGGGGCTCTGTGTAAGTAAGGCTTGCAACCTGGTTCACTTGTATTCTCTAAACCTGCTAAAAAATTTCATGAGAAAGCCTCGGACCTACGGGAGTGATGGAGTCCCACACCCATCTGACAGATCAGAGACTCCATGGAAAAGAACAGGCAATCGAACTGGTATTCAATGGGGTGCTATTAATATCGAGGGTGGTTATGGATGGAAGATTGTAGAGCTAGCGGAGTCTGCAAGTAGAATGAGATACGTATTCTATGGATTAGTGAAGTTCAGATGAAGGGAGATAGAGAGGGGGAAGTATGAGATGACAAGGTATACCTGTGAGGTGTAAAACGAGGCAGGGCAAAGTGGGGAATAGGGCTGTATGTCACGAGAACCTTAAGCTATGTTTACAATAGCAAGTTATTTCAGCAATTCACTGGCACGGGGGAACTCTCAGGACAAAATTGCAAGTCTAAACTCCTCGGCAAGTTGACTTGCGGCTATAAGCAATTTATTACGCAAGAAACTTGCAGCATCAGTGTGAATAAGATTGTTGTGAGCTTCGCAAGTTACTTGCAGAAATAGAATCCATTTCTATTTTGTGCAAGTGGAAGGTGCAAGTTAGCAAATACCATATTTATTCTGCTGTAGGACCCCCTTTTTTTCTGAAGTTTTCGTTCCGAAATTGAGTGGGGGGGGGTACCGGTTCTTTAGACGCGAACTTCGCAAAAATCCATTCTTTTGGGAAAGAGCGACAGTAAAAATAAGCTATTTTATTTTGATGCTACATAATACGATATATTTAATCAAAATAAACAAAGTTTACATCTTTAATCAGCCCATTATGAGACTGCCATAACCTCACTTATCCACCACTATTCCCTATCCCCCAATGACTTTCACTACTATCTGTTGCTAAGCAAAAATCTTAGTATCAAAGAAACAGAATGGAATGGACTAAGTATCAGACATGGAAATGCAAACTTTATTTTTATTTGAACATAGGGAGGGAGAATGCATCAATTAGGAAAGGAGTGATAATGTTGAACGATCACATCTCACTAACATTTGTAAACACAACCGAGTACGTATTATTCACAGGTTTTACATTAATACACCAATAGTGTGTCACACAAACGCCGACGGTTCATGCAATAAAGAAAATGTTTAAAGTAAAACTGAGAAGAAGGCTGCCGCGAACACCGCTTCGAAGCGCAATACAAAGAATACAAACAAAAGAGTGCAGGCAAGATATGAAACCATAACTTTCATTGGTGGATTTTAAGTTGGCGTTTCTACTCAGCCAATAGTGTGGCATCTTCTAATGGATATTGGGTGAAGCCTATTGGCTACACAATTCGATACCCTGCCCAATCGCGTACGCGGTATATGTATGCAAAACGGCAGTCATATTGTCTGAATAACTAAATAATTTAACGAGAAAAATATTTTTGTCATAAAGGAGGTTTAATTTCAGTTTTTTTTTTTTAAGAATTCATCAATTTCCAAGAATGTTGCATTTTGACTCAATAATTGAGGGGGGGGGGTACTATAAGCGATTTCCAAGAATTTTGTATTTTGGCTCTCGAAAATTAAGGGGGGAGGGGGTACTATAGGTGAGGGGGTCCTATAGCCGAGTAAATATGGTATGTAAATACACATATCGCTGGCTGAGTACAGTACTGGCTTAACTCAGAAGTCGATAAAGTCTCCCAACATACTCCTATCATAATATGGTTCGGGCATAATTTTCTTATTAAATTGAAGAGTACTGCCTATAAATAAATAAAAATTTTAGAAAAAGGAATTCTGAAAAAAAATTACAGTGACTAGGGAATGAAAGTTTAAAGTTGTGCCATAGCGTATGAAAGATTAAGTGTAGGATCTCCACTAGGTAAAAAAAATAACGGTACTTTTATTTGTTCAATCAGCTATAAAATGTTAACGGTATACAATACAAATGTTTACTCTACATAGCTAAACACAAAATAAAATAAGAAAGAAAATTGGTATAGGTTTTTTTTTTTTCTTGGTATAAACTACGGGTAACGTTTTTATTGAAATCTAAACTAGAGTATTAAAATTTCTGCCCCGACAGTAAGTGTGAACACGACTGTCGTCAAACGAAGAGCACAGCTTCCCAGAAACTCCGTGCCTAGATTTTGGGAAGAGAAGGAATAAAATATATGGGCCAGTCCGTGCTGGGTGCAAGCACACTAATTGCGAATATTTGCTAGTTCCAAATAATCCTAACTGATACCCTTTGGTGCTATACCAAACACAGAACAACTGAGAACATGAGGGAGGTGCCAGATTCGCTCGCTCACCGGCGCCATCCAATAGAAAAGAGCGGCAGTGCCTAGATAACTAAAAGCTCTCGGCTGATGATCCTATGCAACAGAGCTAAAATTTTCAACTGACTTTCCAAATCCCGTGACGCTATGACCAGCCGTTCGGGAGATAACATCTGCCCTTGAACTGAAGGGATAATTCGAGAGCGATTTAGGTGTTGAAATATTTAGGTTCGCCCAGGAAGGCGAATTGCTATATCAATTCAGTAGTGGAGCTTAAAGGTCCTTAATTAAGAAGTGATGTGAGCTCAAGTTTTGAACTCTTAACAATGCCCCTACGTAAGCCGAGTGACAATCTAACAGTTTTATACAGCCAGGCAAGAAATATCATTTCCAGTCTGTACGGCTTTTTAAAGAAGCTTTCGAATACACAAGTATGTGATAACTAGGGACCGGATTTTTAGAATATTCAAATGCATATTTTGTGGGTTTCTTGGATTTATTGTATATTCAAAGGATAACAGAATATTTCTGCATATACATTTAAAATTAAGTACAATCTAAAACAACTTGAACAAAATTGGTTTTGCCTGAGTGTTGGACATCCCTTGTAAAGAAAACTTTCTGAGCAAGATCACGAGACGTGGCTTTTCAAGATGGGAATGGGGTGGAACATCCCGGCAGCCAGTAGCTCGGGGTTAATTTGGTGAGGAGTTTCTTCAGTGTTACTCTAACCTTAGACTGCATATGCTTTGCTCAAAATGTTTAAAGAGAAAAGCAGCAGAAAGTATTTTTATTAAATCAGTGGTTGTCAGATAACAGAGATAATTCAACTGATGGCGTCGTCTATTGCCAAATATGCTCAAAGAAAGTGAAATGTGAAACAAAATTTCAACTTGAACAACATGCAAAACGACTGCATATACACTGTATAACACAAAGAAACGACACACCAGGAAGGAATTGTCCGATGGCGGTAAAAATCGGTGGATGTGAGGAACAGGCATAGAAAAGCAGACGATCAAAAGTGCAGAACAGCAATCAAATGATTTATTGCAGAGTTAGAGCATTACAAAGTGTGGACGTCAATAAGATATTGGTTCACACCTTGGCCTAGATGCAAGTAGTCACTCGACGTGGCATGGACTGATCAAGTTCCCGGATGGTGTCCTGCGGAATTTCGTGCCAAATGGTCTCCAACTGTTCGGCTAAATCGGCGACATTCCGGGATGTTCGCAATCGCCTTCCCATGACGTCACAAATGTGCTCCATAGGAGAGAGATCAGGCGACCAAGATGGCCAAGGAAGGATAGGACAAGCTTGAAGACAGTCCATAGCAACACGTGCCGTGTGTGGCTGAGCATTATGCTGTTGGAAAGCAAGGCCGGGATGTCGCTGAAGGAACGGTAACACAACCGGCCGTAGAATGTCATCAACATACCGCTGTGCTGTCAGTGTGCCAGGATTGACTACCACAGGGGTCCGGCTATCAAAGGAGATGGCACCCCCTGTTATGGGGCTGTGTGGCGTGCGATAGTCAAGGCAGGATCCCCACGCTGGCCTGGACGTCTCCAAACTCGTCTGCCTGTTGTAGTCGTCAGGGCACCGTTGGAAACGGGACTCGTCACTAAAGACTATACATTCCCAGTCAGCGCAGTTCCAGGTTGCTCGAGCATGGCACCACTGTAATCTGACTTTGACGGTGAAAAGGCGTGAGTGGTAAGAGGCGTAACGGGCGGTGAGACCGCAAATTCCTGTCGTTCAGGCGTCTGTTGATGGTCATGGTGGACACATGTATGCGGGCAACACGCTGGATCGATGATAACGACGACTCTGGTGCTGTGACAGCTGTTCTGACAATCGCTCTGTCTGCCCGTGCTGTTGTGGTCCTCTGTCGACCACTGCCGTCCTGACGCTGATGCCTGCCGTTGCTGACCCACGCATGCCAGCATCGTCTAATCGCCGCATCACTTCGGCCCAAATGTCCAGCCACAGCTCGATTCGACCAACCAGCTTCTTTCAATCCGATCGCACGACCTCTTTCCAACTCCGACATCTGCTCGTAATGAGCACGAATTCTTCGGCGTGGCATTCTTACAGCCAACGTTCAGATCATCATCATCATCATCATCTTGTACAGTTTCCAGCCCCAGGCTGGGTCTGTTTGGAACATAAGCCTCGCCACTTAGTTCTTTCTTCCCACCACCTCTCCGCTGTCACTATGGTCCAGTCCTCTCCTCTCTTCTTGACACATTCCTCCACTCCTTTCAGCCATCTATCTCTTGGTCTTCCTCTTGGTCGTTTCTTCTGCATCTGCATCTCATCGCAGTCAAATGCAACTGCCACTTTGAGCATACACTTCAGAATCGCACCTTATATGCACCTGATGTATGCACTGTTCGGACGCGCGGGAGTTCCTGCTATTCATTCATTGGACACGAAGCTTTGATCAGTTGCATGTTCGGTCCGAATGTCTCTGCATACAGAATTTCCTTACAATCGGACAACGCCTTCCCGGTGCGTCTTTTTTTTTTGTTATACAGTGTATTACGGCAAATGAGGGGAAGAAGAGTGAATAAGATTGGCTTATTGTTAAGCGCATATTTTTCAATTTTTTAAATGCATATTTTCTACATTTTTAGAGCCTAATTGCATGCATATTTTAATTTTTTTTTAGTGGATAAATGTCTGGTCCCTAGTGCTAACACAAATTTCTCTGACAGCCTGTGTTATTGTTGTGTATGCAATTGTGTGCGCATTTGTATTAGAGGCGACGAAACCCTACACTTCTCAGTTTGACCTCACGAAACATAGTGTACCCCGTTCTAACCCTGAGACCAGAACTAAATTTCTTGACTAAGTCGTGAATCGAATCCAGTCCTAATGGGTGACAGCTAAGTATGCCAGCCACTACACCACAAGGTGGTCCCCGATAAATGAACACTGATCCTATTGAATTGTTTTCGGTAATTCTTTTTCTTATATTACACAAGCAATATTACTCAAAATGACATGCAGTGTCGATTTGGCCATGTAGACGAAGGTAACGTCGTTTCATATGAGGGGCTGGCCATCTTGGTCATTTAGCCCCATGTACTTGTGTGTGTAAAGGAAAAAAAAGGAAGCTTGTAGTTTTGCGTGACCGTTAATCATGCGATTATGAGCCACGGGATCTCCTTTTTACGTGGAACCCGAACCACTGGACATGGCATTGACCTGGAATCACTTGTGTGTATGTATATAATACAGCCTATATATAATTGGTCTGATAATCTGTATCTGTATTCGAGTGTGTGTATTTGTAATTCAGGGAAGGATTGGGAAGGAGATGGCCATGGCCGTAAGTTAGGAATCATCCCGGCATTTTCCTGGAGTAGAAATGGGAAACTACATTCAGTATAGCAAAGGTGGGAATCGAACTCTCACCTCTTCTCAGTTTTGCCTCACGAGTCTGATTGTACCCCGTTCCAGCCCTCAGACCAGAAAGACATTTCTTGGTAGAGTTGGGAATCGAACCCGGACCTCAGGGGCAACAGCTAAGAATGCTAGTCGTTACACAAGGAAATTTGTGTGACATCTTATATGTACTATATCAGCCTCATTCCGCAATTGGAAGAAAGCACAGACTTCGTTGTAAGTATGGATATTAGTAGGATTAGTAAGCCCTCCCTCGTACGTGCATTTATATTCAGAGCGCCTTGTGTTCAGGGGGAAGGTCGTGTGTATACTGTGAGCTTAGAGCCGTGTCTTGTTCTGCTGGTCTCATTGCGACAACAGCGCTCGGCAGGACGCGCGCTACTGGGTGAGCCATGTTCACAGTTGTTTTGCGTTTGGTATAGTTGCGTACATTATCTGTAGGCTACAGCATTGTTTTCACAGATCTAACCAGGTGTAGCCATTCTACTTCCTTTTTACTGTTTCATGGCCTTTACGCCAGGCTCCTAACCTAACCTGGCTCACCAATCCTTATCATTTTAATTGAATTGCACAACAAGCACATGTAAATGGTATCTGCAAGCTACTGCAAGTTATTGCTGCAAGTCTGGTAAAGAAAACTTGCGCAAGATATTGCGCAACTCTCTTGCTTGAGGTGTAAACGCAGCTTTAGAGTGTAACATAAATTCTGTGAGGTACGTAAAAGAACAATTAATGTGGGTGGATTTTGAAATGTCAGGAAATCGAGTCAGGATTGTTCAGTGTATGCTCCATGTGAAGGGGTGGATAAGAACAAAGTAGACAGATTGTTTCAAAGCCAGGATAGGAAATAAGACTTGAGGGGTATGACAAGGTAATGGGTAAGTGGGGTGGGGATAGGGATGTGAACACCAATGGGAAATGTTTATTGGACTCCTGGGCTAGCATGGGCTTTTCAATTGCGAACTCATTCTCTAAGCATAGGAGATTCACAGATACACATGGGAGGGTAGAGGAACCAGATCAATAATAATAGGCTACAGTAGAACCTCGTTAACACGTCCCTCATTAGTACGTGTTGTGAACTGCACACAGGGGTTGGCAGTGCTCTGGTGCATTATGCTGTCCCCAGGCGCTACTGCTGTGTTCTCCATGACTGTTTGGAGGAACGACGCTGTGGTCGTTTTCTCCATGATCGTTGTTGAGATACGAAACAAGGGAGAAATCCGAAAGATAGAGCAGCCGTTTGCTTTTGGTAACAATACGGTGGGAACGCCCACATACTGACAATTTATATACCGGTACTGCTACAGACCCTGTAAAATGTATAAGTATATAGAGATGTGCATGTGATTAATATAATATGTGATAACATGTATTTAGTGTTCATATAAGCCACAGAGATCCCGAGATACCGTACCAACATACAGTCCACTTCCATCCTTACTTCACGTACATCCCAGTCCCGAACAGTACGTTTTATCGCAGATCACGTCGAAAATTTTCAAGTTCTGATTCTTATCAAATGAAAATAATGTAAAACTACCTCAATTATCACGTTGCATATTTTGCTACTTATCACTTAATACGATCGCATTTCCGTCAACCCTGAAAGTATTCTTTTTTCACCCCTGGAGGAATGTGAGCCCACCCGCTCAGAGATAACATTCCTAGTTATCGGCCAACAGGCAGGCGAGGGTTGCGGTATATAAGGTATGACAGTGCAACTTCGTATGTCCAGCTGGTAAATACCCTAACCCATTGTGCCTATTTATGGATTTGCATATTCAGCAATTTCTGAGAAGGCTAGGTGTCAGTAGGAACTAGCATTATGTATCGAGCTAACCGTACCGAATGTTTATGTGCCTGAGTACTGTATTCCTGCAAATACGCAATACCTAGCGATAATTTTGTTGTGTCGTATTGAAATAGTGATGAGAAAATAAACATTCTTTAAGTAGACAGAAATCCTCACCTTAAGCGCATCAAAACTGGCACCAACATTAAAACTCGTTCCTTCATTAAACACTATTGTTAGCAATCGAGGCAAAATAGTAGTTGCAAACAAAGAGAATAGGAATGAAAGAGAAAGAAGTGTGAACAAAAGGAAGTTTTCAAAACTGGAAAAAATGCTCCTGCAATATTGTTTAACCATGGCCATGAAGCAAACATTCCAGTGGATGGAAACATAATTCATGAGAAAGCGAATTAGCTCGCAAATCAGATGGGAGAAGTAGACTTTGCGGCGTCAAATGGATGGGACGAGCGGTTCAAGAAGAGGTATGGCCTTGTTTAAAAGTGCGTGCAGGGAAAAGCAGCAGCCGTTGACAGTGGCACAGTTGAAACGTGAACAAATGAAATGCTACCGTCCTTGTTGAAGGAGTACGTCCCAAGACTTAATCAACTGACGAAATGGGTTTTTGTTTTTCTTTTTCTTTTTTTTTTTCTTCAACCTTTTACCCGATAAGACGTTGGCGTATTAAGGAGATATTTGCTGTGTTTTGCCACGTTTTGAGATTTGTTTGAGATCGCGTGATGGAGGAAGTAGTAGTTTGTACACACGCGAGCATGTCGAACCTCAAAAGAACTTCAAATAGGTACTCCGTGGGAACTATTAGGTCTGAAAATATTTCATACTAAACTAAATATTTCAACTCGTACTACAATACTTGAATTAAGAGTCTAGTACATTTTTCCCTTGTTTTCATTGCTCCCTCTTCTCCATGCTGTGTGAACTAATTCTGTAATACAGCAATTCTTTAGGTTGTTTAAAATTATAGGTATATTCGATAATACATACTTCCGATTAACGCGTTTTATACTCTTCCCTTACTGAAACAAGTTAATGAGGTTTAATTATCATTTCTCAGTAGTACGAATTCCCGCGTTTTCCATCCTAAGTTTTCAGTCCCTTCAAAAACATACTAACGAAGTTCCACTGTATATCGTTACTGACTTTGAATTTAGTAAATCGATATTATAATAATACAGTAGTAATTAAGTTTATGGTTATACGTCCCGTTAAACTACTGGGGCTTTTAATGACACCGGGATGCCGGAATTTTGCCCCAAATGGGATCTTTAATGTGCCAGTAAATCTACCGACACGGTTCCCTCGCATTTGCGCATCCTTAAATGCCAACTGCCTATGCCAGGATTCGATCCTGCAACCTTGGCACAGCAAGTGAGAACGTTACTGCAGAGCCACACAGCCATTCAGTAAGTTGATAAGGAATTGTAGGGTATTCAGGGGCTTTTTCTTTTTGAAATGGACCACAAACTGATCTGCTGTGAATTAAGCATAGTTAAATCTCACGTGCAGAAGGGGAGAGCCATTTGCAGACTGATTAGAATTACAAGTCACCAGGATAAAGAACTTAAGCAGAAATACATGGAAAAGATTGATGAGAAATTCCAAAGAGAAAATGTAACGAATGGACGACTCGACAAGTGGCGTGGCTTTGAGGTTCCTGAAGTGTCTCGCAAAGTGCGCAGGCATCTTGTGGGCGAGAGACGAATGGCACGTTGTCTTGTGCCAGAATGTTAATTACAGAGTTGAAGGGTCAACGACTTGTGGTTGGCAATACGTATATATCGTATCATCATCATTCTTATCCAGCTCTAGCCGGGTCGGGATATTTATGGCACTTCTCCACCTTCCTCTTTCCTTCCACCATTCCTCTTCCACGATCTTGTCCCAGTCCAGATTTCTTTTTCTTATGCTGTTCTTCACTGAATCAATCCACCTTGTTCTAGGTCTTCCCTTTGCTCTCTTACTCTTGCACTTTGCCTCCAGCATCTGTCTTGGTATTCTATTTTCCTCCATCCTCTTTACGTCACTCTGTCTTTATGTGTCTTTCATATCATACTTCCTAGGAATTTCATTTTACTGGCTTGAATTCTACTCTCTTGCCTGCCTGTCAAGGTCCAAGTCCCAGCTGCATAACTAAATATGGGTACCTAGTACACTTTATACATGATCTCTTTGCTTTTCCTTGGTACTTCCTTATCCCAAACAAGTTTTCTTACACTTTGATAGAATGCATTGCTCTGCTGTACCCTCCTGCTAATCTCCATGTCCAACCTACCAGTTTGCATTAATTCACTTCCTAGGTATTTGAACACGTCCACAATTTCCAAACCCTGACTTCCAATTTTCACAGTGCCCATTCCTTATCATAATTCATATTAAATATACCTCTAATATAGGCATCCTGATCATCAACATCATCTTGCACAGTTTCCAGCCACTGGCCGGGTCTGTTTGGAACACAAGCCTCTCCAACGTCTTCTGTCTTCCCACCATCTCTCAGCCTCCACCCTTGTCCAGTCTTCTCTCTTCTTCACGATTTCTTCCACCCCCTTCAGCCACCTGTCTCTCGGTCTTCCTCTCGGTCTCTTTCCTTCCCACTTCATCTCGTGTACTCTCCTGGGTATCCTCTTCTCCTCCATTCGTTTTACATGTCCATACCATCTAAGTCTCGATTTCTCTATACCACCCTGTAATGGTTCCTCCTTCATTAATTCTCTGGTCCTCTCATTTCTTATTCTGTCCATCTTTGTAGCTCCAATACTGCTTCTCAGGAACCTCACCTCACTGGCCTGTATTTTGCTCTTCTCCCTTCCTTTCATAACCCAGGTCTCCGAGGCATACGTCAGGATAGAGATATAGTACGTCCGAAATATGATCTTTTTGCTGTTCTGCGGGACATCCTTGCTCCATAATATGCTTCTCACACTCCTCCGAAATGCTTCTGCCTGCCTCCCCCGCTCATTTATTTCTCTATCGTTTCTTCCATTATCTTGTATCAGGCTTCCCAGATACTTTAAACTCTCCACTTTCTTCAGCTGTTCCTCACGAATTGTTATTCCCGTTGTGGTTCTTTCCTTCTTCCTGGTTGTGATCACCATCTCACTCTTATTTATGCTAAATTTCATCCCATATCCTTGTATTATTCCTTCCCACACGTCCAACTGCTCCTGTACCTCCTCCTTGTTTCCCCAAATCATCTGCAAACACCATTGCTTTCATCTTTCCTTCCCCAATTACTTGTGCCACTCTGGTCATTATGTCATCCATCACAACAATGAAAAGTAACTGTGACAATGCACTTCCTTGTTTCAGGCAGTTTCTCTGTTCCAACCAGTCTGATCTCTCCCCTCCCACTTTCACACAGCTCACGCTTCCCTTGTACATCTCCTTTATCCTCCTTATAGTCCATTTCTCTACTCCTCTATCCTCCAGGGACTTCCATACTTTGTTTCTGCATACACTGTCATATGCCTTCTCAATGTCCAGGAAGGCCATCAGTAGATCTGTTCCATACTCATAGTGCTGTTCTTGTAACTGCCTTACAGCAAAAATCAAATCCACTGTGGACCTTCCTGCTCTGAAGCCATGTTGTTCTTCCCTCATCCCTCCTTCTATCCTTGTCCTAATTCTCTTTTCCAAAACTTTCTCGAAGATCTTTGCACAATGACTCATCAGTGTTATTCCCCGATAGTTTCTGCAATCTGTTCTACTACCTTTCTTGAAGATCGGGACAATTATTCCTTTTTTCCAGTCCTCTGGGGTCTTCCTTTCCTTCCATGCTGTCCTCATCACTCGGTACAACCACTGTATCCCCACCTCTCCTGCTGCTCTCACCATCTCCACACTCAACTCATCCACACCCGGTGCCTTCCCTCCTTTCATCTTGTTCACTGCATCTTCCACTTCTTTCCATGTTAAGTCCTTTTCTGTTTGCAGTTCATCTACCTCTTCCCCGATTTCTTCCTCCTCACCATCTTTTCCATTTGGGTTCAGAAGTTCTTCAAAATATTCTTTCCACATTTTCTTCAGTTCTTCCCTATTTTCTATCTCTTGTCCCCTTTTGTTCACCATTCTAACATAATCCGTAGGATCCTTCCGCCTCTTATTTTTTACCATCCCATACAGGACCTTTTTTGTACCTTCACTATCCTCCATCATCTTTGTCCACTCTTCCATCCACTTTCTTCTCTCCTCAGCCACTACTCTCATCGCCTCCTTTCTTTCCTGGTACTCTTCCCTTGTCTCTACCGTCCTATTTTGATACCACCTCCTAAAGGCTCTATTCTTTTCCCTTACTATATCTTTTGTCTTCTCATTCCACCATGGTGTTTCCTTCCACCTCTTCTTACTACTTGTCCTCCCACATACTGCTTCTGCTGCACCTACTAGTGTCTTCTTAAATCTAGCCCATTCCTCTTCCACCCCTCTTTCTTCATCTGTTGGAATTCCTTCCTTTACCATTTTGAGGTACTCGACCCTTCTATCCCCTTCTTTCAGTTTCCATATCCTTATAAGTCTTTCCTGGTTCTCAGTCCCTTTCTTCTCCTTAGTCCCTCTCAGGTTCATTACCAGCAATCGATGGTCGCTATCCAGGTTCTCGGATGGTATAACCTTGATGTCCGTGATGTTCTTACTTAGTTCTTTCTCATACAGTATATAGTCGACCACCGACTTCCTGGTCAAGTCATCACTGTACCATGTGATTGTGTGGCTCTCTCTTTTCTTAAACCAAGAGTTCCCAACTAGCAGGCTGTTCCTCTGGCAGAAGTCCAACAGTCTCTTTCCTTCCTCATTTCTTCCGCCCCAACCCTCTGGTCCTAGAACACTCTCATAACCTTGTCTTTCTCTTCCTACATGGGCATTCAGATCCCCCATAACAATCATATTTCTTCCTACCAGCTGCTTCTGCAATTCCTCTTCAAACTCCTCCTCTTCAGAGGCGCAGCCTACTTGTGGAGCATACACTTGCACTATTTCTACGGTCTCTCCCCTCAGTGCTACTTTCACTTTCATCATCTTATCATTTATTCTCCTCACTTCTTTTAAACCATCTCGTACTACTACTCCCACTCCATTCCTCTTTCCCTCTTCGTTCCCACTTCAGTACAGTCTATAGCCTTTTCTCGGTTCTCTCCTTCCTTCCCCTTTCCACTTTGTTTCTGCCAATCCCAATAAATCCAACTTCCTTTTTTCCATCATATCCACTATCTCCTCCAACTTCCCCGTCAGCGTTCTTAGGTTTAAAGTTCCAAATCTTAGTCCGTGTGTACAGCCGTGTCGTCTATTAAATCCATCATGTCCGAGGCTCGTTCCATTTTTGAAAGCATTTGGTTTCATCCACTACTGGCTTGCTGGGTCTATCGTAGCTTCACCAGAGCCCCGTTTGCCATCACTTTTCAGGGTTCCTGTAGGACCTTCACAGCTACCGTAACGGTCCCGGGGCACACAAAGTCCCCACTGTACTTCGCCCCTACAGGCGATCCCCTACTTTGTGCCGTTGCCAGTCTCCCACGACGTGGACGAGGGGTTGGACTTATGGGAGACTAGGCATCCTGATAAGGGTTGTAAAATTTAGTGCATGAACTTACCGGAACCAGTTATGTTCTTTTAGTTACGGTGCCGTGCTCGTAGATATGACAGTTTCATTGTGCGAAATTGAAACTTTATTTCTGAACCAGCTGACATGGACCAAGTAGTTAGAGCACCTCAAAACGTTTAGTTTGAACTGTGCTACAAAATAAATAGGTGATGATGGTTCTCAAAGACTAATGAAAGAAGGCTATAATCTGTGCATACATGAATTATTGAAGATGTTTGGTATGCCTATCAAGGTTATCTAATGACTTTTAAGGCTGTCTGTTTTGCTAGGCAGAGGGAAAACTCCTCTAAGAATATTCTTGGTATTGTTAGCTGTCGACACGGAGGTCCGGATTCTATTCCCATCTCTGTCAAGACATTTAATTCTGGTCCAAGGGCTGGAATAGAATAGGCTACACTTGGCTTCGTGAGGTAAAACTGAGAAGCGGTGGGTTCGATTTCCACCTCTGCCATTCTGGAAGTGGCTTTCCATGGTTTCCCACATATGGCCCTTGTCCAGGACAAGTTTTTCTGCCGGAACGGTACTTTCGCCTTACGGCAGACAAACCGCGTAGCCTTGTCACCAGAAACGGCACGCAGTCGTGTTGAGTCTTGAGTCGGTGCTATATGGATATATAAATGGTATGGAACCTTATAATTGCGTTATATTATCTTTATAAAAAGTGACAACGACAAAGAAGGTACTTAGTTCATCCATTAATGCAATATCGATGGAAATTTGGTGCAATTAATACGTTGATCGAAAAATTGAGAGAAGACAACGCTAAGCATTTTAATTATTTCAGAATGTCAAAAGAAACATCTGATAAATTATTGGTAATCCTACACTAGCCTTTGAAACATGAAGACACCAATACCGTACTCCTCCACAAAACAACAAAATATGGAAAAAAGGTAATAATCACAAATGGAAAAGAAAATACTCGTCAACTACCTAAATATCCTATGTAAAACTAAAACCTATTACTAGGAACTGCCTTTAAATGGAGTTTTAGAATGCATTAGATAATTCCAAAATGTTCGGAACATTGGATACGGTGGACGCTGGGCAGGAGTAAGATTGAAAACGGGAATGAACTGGAACAGACAGAACTGAAGGAGGTGATGTTCATTCATAAATGGAGGCACTGCACTGGTACTACTTAAGGCTTGTAGTGTTTGATACGACGACGGACCTCAGTCAGTTTGGTATCCACATGATGCATTATAGTCATTACACTATTGTGAGGACACTTGCACGGCTTGTGGAGGAATGGTACTGTTGTTTCATTTCTACCGATATTTCCAATCAGTTGCAGGACTTCGAATTGAAAGTCGAATGGGATTTGTCTACAGTTGGTGCTATACCCCTAAAGAACAATATGATTGTGCTTTGTCCCTGTTCACTTGAAGCATCAATGATAGTAGTCATTTTTTGCCCTGTTCATTTAGGTATTAGGAAATCATTTTCGAAAGCTTTTGTCTGGAGCATGGCACTCTATGGAAGTGGAACTTTGACTGTTGGAGCAGCAGAAAAGAGGAGATTTGAAGCGTTTGAAATGTAGTGTTATAGGAGAATGATGAAGAACAGATGGGTAGATAGGGTTAAGAATGAAGAGGTATTAAGACGAGAGGGAGAGGAGGGATATTTCTGGTGACTACTAATGAAGAGAACAGAAAAAAGTCAGTAGCGCACATACAGGGATAGCAAACTTAGTTATGGAACGAAGGGTCAAGGATAAGAACTGTAGCAGGGTGTCGAGCGAAGGCCTGTTTTTAAATTCCCGTATATTTCCCGTATTTCCCGTGCAAAAATCCACAAAATACCCATATATTTTAGAACTCTCTCAGACTAGAGTTCGCATACCGAATGGCTGAAAAATGAATCTTAAAGCGCGAAATCAACATGAGTGGAATCTCTCCCAGATGGGATGAGATGTTACGAAAAAAAATAAAATACCGTACCATTTACCGGAGGAGAGCTGATATAAAATGACGGGTTTTGCTGAGGAGGGTTGAGAGAGCAGAGAATAGGAGTGTCACATAAAATGTTTACGGGAAGTGACTGAATTGTGTGGTACCGTAACCGTATAGAGCTTCCACGAGTTAAAATGGCACCGAAGCTTATGCATAGCGAACTTCCGGTCCGCAAAACTCCATTTGATTTTCATTGACAGTGAATCGTTCATTCGTGATTATCTTCTTTATTATTTCGGATTGTGGTTTTGTTTTTAGGCGTTCAACTTATGAAATAACAACTAGAGGGTTGGCCTTTCATGAATATTCCAAAGACAAGCGTCTCATAAAAGAGTAATTAGTAAAACTTCGCATCAGAGACGACCATAACAAAGAGCTTGCCTACAAAGTGTGCGATTTGCACATTTCAAACGGCAGTGGTCTAACATATCTTAGACTGCAATTAAGTATTAAGTAGGTGCAAATTAAATATGTTATATGTGAGAATATTATTAAAATTTGCTATCCGGTTGTTATATTAGTATATTATGCATTAACGTTACCCGTTTAAATGCTAAATTGTGACGGATGCTACGAGTTATAGGTTATTCGCCGTACCGGTAGGCCTAATATTTACTAACAACGCATCGTTTCTTCTTTAATATTTATTTAATCATTATAATTATAATAGCCTATATATTGAACCCTTTATCCTCTGTTGGATAAATGATTCTATGTTTTATTTCTTCAATTAATAAATATTTCTACCAGCATCATGAAAGTAGCCAGACGGAGATGAGGAAATTTCAAGCATTTGTTGGAGACAGCGGGGACATACCTGAAGCAGATTGACAAAAGGCTAAATACTTTAGCTGTGAAAGGAAATAGCCTAGCGATGTGTCAGAAGGACAGGTGTTGGCCACCTCAAAATAGAAGCGACGCGCAGTGAGACATGCTGCTGGTATGTTCATTGTGATATTCGCGCCTAGAAGAAATATGATGCAGTAACGTGAGTGGCTGATGTACATGCTAGACAATCCTACGACGCCAAGATCTGCTAAAAACCGCCAAGTTACAGAAAATGTGGGAACCAATGAGAGAAGAATGCCTATTTAGCGCGGCAGGTCTAGCGTGGGCACGCTCGGCTAGCATTCACGCGGGAGATCGCCTAGACAACATCTCTACGATCGATTCTAGGATTAATGGGCATATTCTTGACCAGCGCTATTTTTCGAGTTCAGTGATATTTATTTCATTCCTGTATCACTATTATTTTGTGAAATTTTTATCTAATTTCCCCCTCTATCTACACCTAGGGCTGGTTCATTTATAAGTGGCGTGAAAAGCCAAGACAATGACTATTACTTTGTGCGTCTACGGACGTAGACTTTGATTTTGTGTGTCGTGGACACAGGTTGATTATTACTTTTGTGCGTCTAAGGACGTAGGCTGTTATACTTTGCGTGTCATGAAGGACACAGAAATTATTATTAAAAGTGTTAAATTCAGTGTTAGATAGTCACAGTACTATATTTGTAGGGACAGTATCTTCGATAATTCGCCAACAGACTGCTTTGGGGAAAGTAGTACCCGAACGGCGAATTTATTAGTCAGATATCAAGTGTATAATAATTTAATTTTTGAATCAGCACGAGAGATGACATCATTGACCATGGAGGAAGCCTGGAAATATCAAGACTCCGTCAAGATGGTTGAGATGAGATAAGAAGGATCCAGTTGGGAGATGGCTGCGGATGTTCTTTGACGGGTGGCTGGCTGAGGATGAGTACTGAATAATATTTATTATTATCTGATAAATTAACTTATGGTGTATGGGACATATTTTGTCTTGTAAATAATTTGCTTGTGTGATTAACGTAGTCTATTTAGTTTTGGTCTGACACACCTTTTGCATGGAAACAGCTCGCATATATTATTAGTAGAAGGTTCTTTTCTTGTTTGTTGTTTTAACTAACGTAGCTATGTGGACGACCGTGTTCGCATATGTTACGCGATGCGGTTAAAAACGTCTCTCGGAGATATGTTGTGTTTCAGAAGTAGGACTGAAGTAAAATAATTATACAGTAGATTGGAGGGTAATTAATTTCTTTTGGTTTATTATTGATCAGATTCAATGAGATTATTGCCTTTGGAGCAATGTGATTTGTGACTAAGAGCAGTCCGCTCTATCGTAGGTTTTAATATTTTTTTTTAATTGTCGGCGAGCATCCATTCAGCCGATCTGTGTGAAAAAACGTATTGTCACTCCCAAATGTGTGTGTGCGAGTGTGTGTATTTGTGTCATTACAAGCGGGAATTTCAGCGTAGACTGATTTCTGGCAGCTTGATGACAAATCCATTTTGTGACCTCGCGAGGGCAATTCTGGATATTTTGATTAATGTCTGACCATATGTTGAAGTGGTTGAGTTTGTTGCTGTTGATTCCTTGAGATAACGGCACAGCTGGTCAGGTATTTATACACACTGGAGTGGGACAATGACAGGTGATTGAGGAAGAGGGGAGATGTTGCACAAGACGGACTGAAGGTTGCCAGCCAGGTCATTAGTGGAGAGTGCCTGTGTGGCTCAGTAATAACTTTAAATACGGAATTAGGAACTGATCAATGATAAAAATTGTTTAAATAAATGGGAGTTGCCTACGAATCACGATAATCTCCGAAGCGTTAGCTTGACATGCTGTTTTGTTCATATAAAGTAATATCAGCCAGTCAGGCTTTTGTTGTTGTTGGTTTATTCCATGTTATATTTCATTCAGTGACCCGTGAGTCACATGCTTTGCTGTATTTCCTTGTGTTTGTTGAGCAATTTGGCCAGTGTTGGCAGCTCATAGTCAAGTGCGTCTTCGCGCTAATGAGGGTCTCAGAGAGATTCCTGTAAATAGTAGATTTAGTGCGTGTGTCAGCATTACTTTTTAAGGGTTTTTATTAATGTCATGTTCCATATCCATAAACGTTGATTTACGAGATGATTGTTCGTAAGCATCGTGGCTGTTAACCCGTTGTAAACGAACAGTCATCCAAAGTACTCATTCCTCGTAGTTAGTCATTACGCGCACATAAAACCCAAATTGCAAGGTAGTGGAACCAGGATCCACATTTTAAATAAAAGGGGAGATCCGTCTGACTCCTCAAATTTATAGATATTCCTATCATGGGAAATTCAGGGAGGATTGTTTTATATTTTATTGTTGTTTATTTCTTTTTATGCACTATTAGTCATTAAATCATGTTATTATTTTACATCTTGTCACCTTTCTTTCTAATTTATAGTTTATATCCTATGACCCTTACCTCAGTAGAGCATGTTGTTTGGCGAACGTAAACATCACATAGGAACTGAGCGCGACCCCTTGATTAAGATTTCTTACATTAAACACTGCTTTTCTGAAGGGTTCAATATTAACTCTTATTTAACCAATAATCATTTAATAATTGTATACATATTCCAGGTATTGCGAGAAAGCGATATTTGATAGCACATGCGGTTCCACCTTAAAATCCAACCGTGCCTAGTTTTCAGTACCTATGGAAAATATTACCGTAAGTTATGACCTCAATTTCACAAACGAACAAACCTCATTTTGCATGAATTATGGAATTCGAATCCTATTGGAGGTATGGATTGTCTGCATTTAGAAATATTTTAATCCATAATTTAAAACAAGTTGCCAGAAAACTAAATACAAAATCTGCGTGCCTACTACAGTGGAAAGTTGCTCTGTGAAAAAAAAAAAAGCCAAGATTAAATGACGTGCATACAGTTAAATACAATCATCCAATTGTAGAAACACTTTCTTTGTCACGATCTTATAAGCAATTCGAACATAAACTGTTGTAAATTCACAAGAAAATGTGTAACATTTAAAGACTACGAGTGTTGTATGCGGAACAACGTTAGCTGACATTTCGCATCATTAATACATAAGGAATGAACACATGCAGAGCTTTCTCACTGCACACAGCTGAATATCAATCATTCTCGGTGCACTTTACAACAATAATTTGCTTACATGCAAGGAAAATTGTAGTACACAGTTCCCATTGCTTCCGTTACCTGACTACTGAACCGGAAGCTGGTAATGCATAACCACACGCTGGTGGCGCGTCCTATGACAAATGAAAGATTGAAGGAAAATGCAAGCTCTATAGGAGCCCAGAACAAGGCGATACAATTTTCTACACTACTGAAAATAGTCAAAATACCCTTTGAAATAATGAATAATAATTTTGGGGGTCATGTAGTAATGGATGTTACCCACCCACTATCCCTTTTTAGATCACGCCTCTTATAGTAAAATTGGAGGTGTGTCTGCTTTTCACGTGTAAACTATGGGACAAATACAGTATTGCTAACCCTGCGCATTCGGTACTGACAGCCTTCCTGTCACTTTTCCCCGCTTTTCCTCTCCACAACCCACGGTCGTCGCATAACAAGACCCTACGTATAACCGCCACACGGCAAGAATTCTGAGCATGCTTCTCACCTACACCCTGTATTTCGAAGGAAACAATGCTAACGATATGTCGGGAGCTTGGAACAGCTGAGCTGTGTTGCTAAGTTTTTAGTGTTTTTGTAAATCAACTGATTCTAATAATACACAGTGCTACACTTCAGACATTATTTCTGTACAATTATACGTAATATATTTTAAAAGACTATCCTGAGTCAATGTCGAGGACATTCAAACAGAGAAATACGATACTTTTAGATGAATAAATAAATTACACACCGAAGCTATGATACCTTTTTCAAACACTCTAATGAATATAAAATCACTCACCATGCAATGATTATCCTTTAACATGAAACAAGAGTCTGAGTGGAGGCCGTTCATAGCTTACTACAGTAGTTGACAGATAACACCATGCACACTCACAGAATCGTGACTCTCTACGATTAATATTAGCTTTCATGATAATACAAAAGTAAAGTTAAGGTAAAGACATACAGTAGAACCTAATTAACACGTTCCTCATTAGTACGTTTTATCGCATATCACGTCGTAATTTTCAAGTCCCGATTCTTATCTGATGACAATAATGTAAAAGTACCTCATTTATCAAGTTGCACATTTTGCCGCCCATCGCTTAGTACGATCGCATTTTCGTTAGCCCTGAAAGCATTCCTTGTCCACCCTTAGTGGAATGTGAGACCGACCGCTCTGAGATAACATTCCTTGCCAACAAGCGGGCGAGGGTTGCGACATAACAGGTATAGTACTGAACTCTAATTCACCCCAGCTTCAGCCATTGACTGAGCCGAGGATCGAACAGACTTGTGAACCTATTGTTTTAAGAAGTGGAATTTCGAATTGGAAAATTATTTTATTCAAACATATATTTTAGGAAGTGAATAAAAGCATATTGGCAACTTTTTGGAAAATTTTGGAATATTTGGAAAGAATTAAATTTGGGAATATTTCAGTGAATGATAATTTAACCAAGGGAGAGTCAGATCATTCGATGCTGGAATATGACCAAGGCTTCAAGTTTGCAAGCCTAAGACCGGTTCTGGTTGGCAGAGTTGACAACAAATTATGCACACGACACGCTGATACGAGGCTAGAACAGGGAGTTTTTTTGATAATAAATCAACAGCCAATCAGAATGGATCACATAATTTTTGTGGGAATCGCTATTATATTAAATTTGCTTATATAAAGCGAGATTAGCACTTCTACAGATCCAGAAAAGAAAACGACATTTAACTGGCAAAACAGAATTATATATTTATGGACAGGAGAGGAGATATGAGCTAAATTCAGGTTAATAGGACTCGACGCAAGGCTAGAACTTAAGTCTAGAGTGCCACTTGCGCTATTGTCACAAGCGGAGATTTCCCTACTACTCAGAAACTTGAAGAGAGCAGACCTGCATTTCAGAGCAGACCTGCATTTCAGAGCGTCCCGAGTGAGCTCTATGTTAAATTGGTAGTACGGCCAGGAGATCTGACTGGACCATGTGGAGACAGAGTAATCACCGAGGAAGGAAAGGAGATGCCGGAGAAACAGTAAAAGCATTAGCTTGCTATTGAAAGCAGCAACTTTATAATACAAGGCATTAAAAGAAGACTTCGTTTCTACAAGCTTCACAATTCGACAGAACAACGAGTAGCATTACATTAACAGGCTACAATACTGAAACAGCATTTATTAAGAAGATTATTCATCAATTATCTACCATAATGATGATCTCAAGTCAGGGGGGATATTCATATTCGACTCCCATTAAGAAGACTACTATGAACTACTAAATTATGGAAGGAGGTTAACCCCTCAAGCCGGTTGGCCGTACACTGTACGTCCGCTGGATTCTACTCGTTCAGCCGGTTCGACGTACCACAAACGGCCGGTGCAGGCGGAAGTTACAATGCCTATTACACATGAACCACTGCTGCTTCGCGGGATCTTTTTGCACGTTCTGAACCGAGACGTTGTGTACTTTCATGCCATCTCTGTTTCATAATTAGAACTAATACGAAGTTGATCGATATCCGTTGCTTTTGACGACTCATATCGATCAGCAAAAGAACTTGAAACGCGCTCTATTGAGTTTCAAATTAGTTGCTTTAGAAGGTATCACAGTCTCTCCTGCCATCGAGAATATTTTGTGAACTATGTCTAACTTGACAATTTTTGCCACTTATGAAGGGGAAGCACCGAAAGCAAATACTACGTAGATAATTTTTTGCTTCGTAGGCTTGAGGCTACTCAGTCGCAGATAAATAATTGCCGGGCTGTCTCATTATCTTACGGGTGCAGAGATTATTCGTTTGATAGATGACAGTAGTGGAAGTGATGGATAGGGAAGCAATATTTTCGGTAGTGATACGGACTATGCACACACAGCATGATGTTATTGGGGAAGTGGCAGACAGCGCTGATGAAGAAGAAATAGCTTCAGCTGTAATAACGACCTCTGTTCAGTGTTTGTGGCGAGAGGTTCACGGGTATGCCGGGAATAGGAAAGCATTTCACGTCTGTTTTAGATTCTATTTTGCTGTTTTTCGACGACAAAGTGATTGAAATAATTGTTTGAGAAACAAATATCTACGCGGCAGAATGTATAGTTGGCGCACCCTTGAAAGCAAGGTCGCGCGCCAAGAAGTGGGAGTTAGTGACAGGGGGCAACATTTGTGTGTTCTTGGGGCTTGTAATGTTGATGGGGAAAATGCAGAAACCTACCCTAAAGAGGTATTTAACCAGGGATGAATTTTTAGAAACCCCTAGCCTATATTCACTCAAACAAGGCCAAGCGACAGGTTTGAACTAATATTGCGATATTTACATTTTGTTGACAATTATACATCGGATACATATACGGGGCCTAAAAACTATTCAAAATTCAGCTTTTCCTGGAAATTATACCCGAAAGTTATGTAGATTGAGCATTATCATGTACAGATCCTGTTTTCAATGTAAATATACCTGAAACAAATACCAAAAGTGGAACTTATCAAATTATTATATTTTTGTAAATACAGTATTGCGTGTGATCATGGACAACCCTGAAAAGCAGTCATTACATATATTACTGAGAAACATTGGACATGTTATCGGTAAGTATTCCTAAAATTTTCATTACGTTATATTTCGTAGATTTTGCATTATTAATTTTTTACCTTGTTGGTGTCTACACCTCTGCTGAGCTTCAATTTAAATACCGCTGGAGAAGGGAACACCTCCAGATTAAATAGCCGGCCTGAAGGGTTAATCTACACTATGGAATGGGAATTCCGAGTGATCTTGACGACCATATGGCCCTCGCTAAAGAGAAACTGTATGCACGGATGTTGTATTATATTATGAAATGCCTGCATGAATTGTGCATGACTTATTAAGGAATCCAGTGTTTCTTTAATCTATACCAGAGTAGTAGAATATCTTTCCTCCGCTGGACCTTGCAACGGGTCACGCATGTGTAGTTCCGTTCAGTTCCGTGCGATCTGAGCGCACATGCCTACATCAACTCAACAGCGCCATCTATTAGCTCACGCGCCCTACCAGTCATTCTCCAGTGCACTCTGTTAACAAGGTCTTAAGACCTTCCACGGACCAAGCACGCCCTCTGTCAGCCCTTAAAAGTACCTGTGAGGTACGAATCACCCCCCCCCCCCCCCCAAACGCTCACCGCTCACTACGTCACGTCTGGAGGGAGGCCTGTCAGTCAAGCTTAAGATTTATTGCACCCATTATGCCGACGGAATAAGAGACCGCTACTGCAGCAACCTTGCACAATCTGAAAAGAAAGAGGACACGTGAGAGAACAAATGCCACAAGCTTCATTACAGCCATTAACAGCCTTACAGAAGACACAGCATTAGAAGACTTCACATTCCACCGCGATAGACTGCAGGAAACACTCACCAGCTTAACCCAACAGGACGATGGTATCCATGATCTATTATCTGACGCAGAATACAATGCTGACATTACTGTATGTGACAAATATATTGACAATGCAAAGCGCGCCATACAGAAAGCTATTATTGGAGCGGACAAGAAGCTTTACTCGGTCACCTCTACCTTGTCCATAAACGAAGCTCCCACCACTCCCACTGCCTTGCCCACGTCACAACCAATTAAGTTACCCACCGTAAAACTTAGCTCCTTCGCGGGAGATATAGAAGAATGGTCTCGCTTTTGGGAGCAGTTCACTACTTCCATTGACCAGAATCCTACAGTATCGCAGGTCGACAAACACGTCTTTCTGAGAGGTTACTTAGAAGGGGAACCCAAGCATCTTGTCGACGGTATTGCTATCACAGCCGGCACTTATGACACAAAGAAAATCCTCATTTCCAAATACGGAGATGAAAATAGAATTATCCAGGCGCACTTAGACTATCTGGAAAACATACCGCCAATACACTCCGCCGCCCCCGAGTCCCTAAATCACACTTACGTTGAGTGCAACCGACGGATTCAAGCACTTCAGGCTCTGGGAGAAAATATTGCCAACTACGGTCGCGTGCTAGCCCCTAAGATACTCAGAGCGTTCCCAGATGATATCTGCCGAAGTTGGATCATCCACACTCGGAGAGACAACGTTAGTGAAGGTGACATCATCAAACTCATGTGTTTTTTGAACGAAGAGGTTGAAGGTGCCCTCATCAGTCAAAAGATTCGGGGGGAATCTTATCAGCAAGCGGCTTCTATCTATCAGCACCCGGCTTCTGTCCCAGCAACAGCGGTGTTCCAGATTGACACTCACGCGAAGAAAGGGAAGAAGAGAGAGAAGGAAAGACTACAGCCATTCTGCATCTTTTAAGAGGGAAGAGGACACTGGGCTCAAGATTGTACTAAGGTAACCGGGACTGACGCTCGAACTCAGAAATTGAAACAATCATCGCGTTGTATCCTCTGTCTTAAACGAGGCCATCACACAAAGGACTGTAGCAGGAAAGGGAGAGCTTCGTGTTCCCAGTGTGGAAAAGGTCACCATAGAGTGATATGCAGCAACTTAAATCATTCCCCTGTCGCGAATTGCACAGAAACAACCGCCGTTGGTAAAATAAACGTCACTACTCCGGGATTAACCCATCTCCAGACTGCTAGAATATGGATCTCGGGACCAACGGGTTCGAGTAAGCTGACGAGGTGCGTTCTCGATGGAGGTAGTCAATCCAGTTTCGTCAAAAGTTCCTTGATCGATGAGCTGGGTCTGGAAGTCATTGGAGACACATCATTAAAGGTCCACGCGTTTGAAACACCATCCAACACATCATATTCACGTAGGTTCGTTCGCCTGAAGACGAGAGGGTTTTGGGACAGTTCCCAAGTAACCTTGACGGCATTTGAAACCACCCACTCCTTTTCTCACCACCCAGCAGTGCCACGAGATATCACGATGACCGGACATACGCGGAAACTGCAATTGGCTGACCCTACAGATGATTCAACTGACCTTCCAATCGAGCTGTTAATCGGAGGAGATCAGTATTGGACAATCGTCAGTGACTCTGCCCTGATACGACTCTCCTCGTCTGTTGTGTTAATTCCATCGAAATTTGGATGGATATTCACCGGAAACCGCTCAGGTGTATCAGCTATTAACACGGTTGTAAACTTCATCGATGCATGTCACTCCATGCCCTGTGACGACTCTCTTCGACGTTTTTGGGATCTGGAGTCCGTAGGGATTGCAGCTGAACAAGACCGAGCAATGAGCGCTAAAGACACCTCACTTCTAACACAATTCCACGCGTCTTACAGTATTGAGGACCAAAGAAGAGTCGTACGATTGCCACGCAAGGAAACTATGGAACTTGCCAACAACTATCACGTTGCAGAAAAACGATTCCAATCACTGGAAACCCGATTCCGGAAGAACGAAGCCCTGAAACAAACATATATGAACCACATGATGGACTACATAAGGAAAGGTCACGTGGAACTAGCTCCAGAGGAAACCTGTACGGATGAGTTTTATCTTCCTCATCACTCAGTAAAGAAAGAGAAACATGGAACCATTAAATGGCGTATAGTCTTCGACGCATCGTCACACGAAGAAAATGCGTGCCCACTCAACGAGACCCTGGAAATGGGACCCAACCTACTCCCCGAACTGTTTGCAGTATTGTTGTGGTGGCGTTCATTCCCCTACGGTGTGATAGGAGACATCAGCCAAGCGTTTCTTCAGTTTTCCCTTCACGAAGAGGATAGGGACTTGACCCGATTCCTGTGGTACCGTGTTGTCGAAGATGAGAGTGGTGCTCAAGTGGCTTCCAACGAGCAAGCGATTTTCCGCTTCACAAGACTCCCATTCGGACTGACTTGCAGCCCATTTCTTCTTTCAGCTACACTGAGGGAACTAGCCACTAGAAACAGATCTCAGTTTCCTTCCGCGGCTTCATTAATAGATGAAAATACATTCATGGACGACATTATAGCAGGTGCCCGAGGAGAAAATGAAGCGATCGCACTCTTCTTATGAACTCACCTCTCTCATGAAGAAGATAATTCTACCCATGTCGAAATGGGCCACGAGTTCCCAACAGCTGATCCAGATATGGAAGGCCGAAGGAAGAGAGATCACTACGGAAACACACGTTCTTGGCGTTCCATGGAACACAGTAACAGACTCGCTCACTATAGATGTTACCGAAATCACAACGAGACTGAAGGAACGCCCCGCTACGTAACGACACCTGCTCCAAGCGACTGCTAGTTTCTACAACCCATTGGGTTTAATGACGCCGGTATCAATACTGGGGAAAATCCTATTTTAGGACACATGGCATAGAGGACTAACATGGGATGAACTCCTACCGCAGGACCTTGCCAGTCGCTGGCACAGCTGGACCTCAAGTCTACCCCAACTCTCGCAGATCACCGTCCCAAGATGGTCAGGAATGCCCGAACGCGACATTACAGATGTCCATGTGTTCTGCGACGCTTCAGAGCGAGCGTATGGAGCTGTTTTGCATATACGATCTCTCTGCAATGGCACCACATCTGCCCACATGTTGTGCAGTAAAAGTAGACCTGCGCCTGTCAGGAAGGTGACACTACCACGTTTAGAGTTGCTAACAGCGGTGATAGGCGTTCGCTTCTTGAATTACTGCGCTAAGGCGCTGACCTTCGACACAAGCAGAGGGACCCTGTGGACGGACTCAAGAGTAACCCTAGGATGGATTCAGAATGATCCGAGTCGTTGGAAGACGTTAGTCTGCAACCGCGTGACCGAGATTCAATCCTCTACCACTCTGTCACAGTGGAGACATTGTCCAGGCAAGGACAATCCAGTAGATCACTTGTCACGAGGATTGACGGCAGAGAAGATCAAAACTCTTCAGGCCTGGTGGAAAGAACCATCATGGCTATCTCTCGACCAATGCCATTGGCCCCACAGCTCACCCATCTCTACGTCCCTCCCTGAAGCAAGTACTCCCGCTCAGGATGTGCTCCAAATTGAATCACCAGACCCAGTAATTGAAGCTACCAGATACAGCTCCTATATTAAACTTCTTCGCGTAACCTCATGGGTTCTTCGCTTCGTACGCCTACTTAGAAATGAGGACCAACCAACGGGGGAACTGACAGCAGAAGACAAAAATGGAGCCCTCCACTATTGGATAAAGGCAGTGCAAATGGAATGTTTCCCTGCCGAAATTGCAGCTCTCGAACGGAAGACCCCTCTGCCTAAGATCAAACGTTCCAATCCATTTCTCGACAATGGCATACTTCGCCTCGGTGGACGCCTACAATATGCTGCGGTTACACAGAGTGAACGGCATCCAATCATCATGGAAGGCCGACATCATTTCACACAACTGCTGATAAGAGACGAGCACATACGGCTCCATCATCTCGGAGTACAGATTGTTCTTTCTGATCTCCGAAGCACCTACTGGATCCTTGGTGCTCGCCGTGCCATCAAACACGTCCTTCACCAGTGTTTACCCTGCAAGATGGTAAAAAATGTTGACGGCCAGGCAATGGAGGCTCCACTGCCCTCCGAACGAGTGACCCCGAGCAAGCCATTTGCTGTCACAGGTATCGACTTCGCGGGCCCGCTGTACGTAAGGGCAGGAACATCAGCCAAAAAGTGTTACATCACCCTCTTTACGTGTGCCACTACACGGGCCCTACATTTGGAGTTGAGTGGTGATATGAGCACCGACAGATTCATGCAAGCACTACAGAGATTCGTCGGTAGGCACGGTCAGCCACACACTATTTATTCGGATAACGCCCAGACCTTTCACGCGGCTAACAAGGAACTGAGTGGCATTTGGGTTTCACTGTCTGCGGCAAAGACTCACCGCTACCTCTCCAAGCACGGTGTAACCTGGAAATTCATCGCCCCACGCACGGCTTGGTGGGGAGGATGGTGGGAGAGGATGGTTGGATCGACGAAGCGTTGCCTACGGAAGGTACTTGGACGCTCCAGCATCGACGAAGAAGGACTCCAAACAGTACTGGTCAGCATCGAAGCCGCACTGAACTCGAGACCCTTGACTCGCAATGGAGACACCGGCGATGTGTTGACTCCCGCACACTTCCTTGTGGGATAGAAACTCACTACAGTTCCATCTGGGCCTGAACCACCAACGGGAGTTCCTGTTCGAGAATTCCGACTGCGTCAACAACTGGCAGACGACTTCTGGAAGTGCTGGAGTAAGGAGTACCTACTGTTGCTGCAGAGCTTCCATCAAGTCCAGCAGCCCAAGAAGAACTCCACGCTGAGGGTAGGCGACGTCGCGCTCCTTCATAGTGACCTTCAGTCGAGACATCTCTGGAGAAAGGTCCGGATCCACGAGCTGCGTACCGGAAGGGACGGGATTGTAAGGACTGCAATCCTTTCCACAGCAGATGGAAAACAGCTGGCCCAACCCGTACAGCTGGTCGTACCTCTAGAGGTAGACCAGGGTGGGGAGGATGTTGGGAATTGACTTCCATCCTGGCCACAGATGGTGCCACCTCCCAAGCTCCATAGCCATTGACATTATGTTGGACTACAGTGTGTGTGTGTGTGCTATATCTGTCCCTCTCTGTTCTTTGTATTTTGTTACTCTGTATTCTGTGGTGTGCAATACAAGATGGCGAGTTTAGAATAGTGACCAGTGTGTGTTGTCTGTTTACACCCCCTCTATCCCTTCACAGTGGTAGCTATGCAGATATAATGTTATTGGTTTTACATCCCCTTTAACTACTGCGGCTTCTCGAGACGATGGGGTGCCGGAATTTTTCCCCGAAGGGGATCATTTATGTGCAAGTAAATCTGACACAGCTCCCTCGCAGTTGCACTCCCTCAAATGCCTGCTGACTGCGCCAGGATTAAATCCTGCAACCTTGGGCCCAGCAAGCGAGAACGTTACCACTGAGCCACACAGCCAGTCAGCTATGTAGAGATGAAACGATTAGCTCAGGACATGGAGGCCTACATCAAACCTGTCAAAAGACTGAAGACTCAAACAACAACATTCATTCGTAACTTGTTCCTGGACCAGTGTTATCAGGAATTCCATATCAATACAGAGTTCTGCACTCATTTTAGCACTGAACAGGTACATGCTCGCTGTATGTTCTCCAAACACTCAGTGACTAATAACGGTGGATTTGCTAGCTCGTGGACAAGCTGGCATGTCACTACATATCTCAGTGTGCAAACGGCACACAGTGCAGTTGCCGTCTCTACAGTGGGAAGCAGGCACTGCACCCAGTGGCTGTGACAGTACAGTAGATAGCCCGTGATGGCTCGTGGACAAGCTCTCATATGAAATAATGTATCACTACTGTTCCGATCAATGCGCCGGAACGGCATAAATTCTTGTCGTGGACAAGGGGCCTTATACTCCGGGAAAATACCATGATGGTTTCTAACTGAAAGGCAACGGCCATTTCCTTCCCAATTCTCACCTGAATTATAAATACACACACTACTACAGATACTACAATAACACGGGTTATCAAACAATCATCCCACACTCGAAGTACATGGGGCCAAATGATCAAAATGTCCAAGGCCCTCAAATGAAACAACAACAAAAAACACTTTATTTTCAAGGGTGTGAAGAGAATGACGAGTTTGAAGTTCTTAGGTCATACTATTCGTGCAAAGCTGGGTAATATTTTCGTTACTATTTCGAATTTAATAGTGACCCGAATTTTTCCTTTATCTGAGATAAGATTTATGTTCTATCAGATATCAGAAGCCTTTGTTCAAAATTTGAAAGAGATTGACCTAAATTGGAAAAGTTATGAAGTCTGGAATCGAACTGGTGTGTATTGTAATGTTGTGCTATGATTGAGAATGGAGGGAATGGCTTTATTTCTGAGAAGATGTTATTTCTGTATGTATTACTGCGAGAGGCGGCTTTTGAGTCCACTTGTCTTTTTGACAAGCCGACTTGACTGGGAGAGAGCTTGTTTGGCGAGCGAGTTTCTTTTTGTTCTTGTCGACACGACTCGATTCACCGCGCGTGGGCAGAGATAGGGGAATAAGGAACTTATCCAGCACTGTGCCGTGAATATTTGTGATTGGTTGAAGGCATACCACATGATGCGAAAGAATAATTAGATTTACGAAGGAAATAATTGATAATATAATTACTCTGGAGCAGTAATTAGTATCATGAAGGACCAGGTTCGACGTGAAAAACTTTTCTGTATTTTATGATATATTGAAAACTTGAGAAGAGGATCGTAAAAAAGAACACTATTTCATTCGGAAATTTGTGAGGGAATTCTTAGCGGCAAATCTGATAACCCACGCCATCGAAAGAAGGAAGGACTCTTGCTTTCGTGACGTGAAAGAGGTAGGTTGAGTCAAGAGCGCTACGACATTGTTGAAAGTGCGCTGGTGTATCAGTGGAAATTTAAGGGAAGTCCGGTAGTTTGCGAGAATGTCGAAGAAAGTGATAGACGACACATTAATATCTAAACGACCTACAGTCATGTTATTTAACTAAAGTGAACATTTAATTCAGTGAAATATATTTAAAACTGTATGAACATTACGACATATTATATGAAGATCTACAATATTTTGCAACACTAAAGCAAAAGTTTACAAACTACAAAGGCACTCTATAATATAATAATTTCCAAGAAAAATTGTTGATCAAGTCAAATCTACAATATTTTCCTTTTGACTTTGGAAAGATCTACAATTTATATTTTAAAACGGAACATTATTTTTTGGTCTGGGGAAGGAACACCGAAGAAGTGCAAACACAACTAGATGCACTGAACGAGAATATTTAGAAGTACGGCCTGATAATCAGTATAGAGAAAAGCAAGACCATGGTGATGACAAGAGGGGAAAGACAAGGAAAGGGCACTGTGAAAATTGGAAGTCAGAGTTTGGAAATTGTGGACACGTTCAAATACCTAGGAAGTGAATTGATGCAAACTGGTAGGTTGGACATGGAGATTGGCAGGAGGGTACAGCAGAGCAATGCATTCTATCAAAGTGTAAGAAAACTTGTCTGGGATAAGGAAGTACCAAGGAAAAGCAAGGAGGTAATGTATAAAGTGTACTATGTTCCCATATTAACTTATGCAGCTGAAACTTGGACCCTGACAAGCAGGCAAGAGAGTAGAATCCAAGCCAGTGAAATGAAATTCCTAAGAATTATGATAGGAAAGACAAGGAAAGACAGAGTGAGGAATGAAGATGTTAGGAAGGAAGTTGGGATGGGAAAACTAAATGAGAGAATTGAGAAGCATAAACTAAGGTGGTTTGGACATGTAAAGAGGATGGAGGAAAATAGAATACCAAGACAGATGCTGGAGGCGAAGTGCAAGGGTAAGAGACCAAGAGGAAGACCTAGAACAAGGTGGATTTATTCAGTGAAGAACAGCGTAAGAAAAAGAAATCTGGACTGGGACAAGATAGTGGAAGAAGAATGGTGGAAGGAAAGAGGAAAGTGGAGAAGTGCCATAAATACCCCGACCCGGCAGGAGCTGGATAAGGGGAAATGATGATGATGATTATTTTTGAAAATTCTACCATGGAGTTCAAGTATTACGAGTTGGAGGAGAGGGCTAATCAATTGTTCGAAGTGATGGAGATGAACTGCTCGTACATGATTTGGGAAGTTGAATAGCTGAACTAGCAAAATGAGAGGAGTGACCTAAATTATTCAAAATTTATAAATCTACAAGAGAATTTTGAGAATAGACGATGGATGAACCAGATAATAGTAGCGGAGTTGAGAGATGGGGTCGACAATCATCAACCTACGAGAATACCAATTTGAGTCGAGGAGATCCAAGAACGACGTCGGACGAAGGGGACTCTCATCCTGCGATTATGCAACGTACGAGGACTAGGCGAATGCTGTGTTGGAAACGGCGGGGCCTATTAACAGTACAAGAAGATTCATACTCAACCGAGTATGAGGAATCTTATCATCTGGCGAAACCAAGGTACAGAGAAGATCTTCAAATTATCTATGTAGATTTGGATCTTGTAGAAATTTTACGATTGACCATTTTTAGTAGCATTTTGCGTCATATTGACATGAATTTCACATTTTATTTTATTTTTTTTTAATTTGAATTGCATTTTGGCGTAACTTAATATTTAATTTTATTAAATTTCTTCTATAACAAAATTACTGAAGAAGCTTCTTATATAAGTTACATTCTTTGTACGATTACTTTTTAGCACTATTGCAACTTTAAGGGCGTCAAAAGATAGCACTCTCAGCATTGCAATATATTGCTGGTCATGACTGAAAACGTGATTAGGTCATCATCATCTTGCACAGTTTCCAGCCACTGGCCGGGTCTGTTTGGAACACAAGTCTCTCCAACGTCTTCTGTCTTCCCACCATCTCTCAGCCTCCACCCTTGTCCAGTCTTCTCCTCTCTTCTTCACGATTTCTTCCTCCCCCTTCAGCCACCTGTCTCTCGGTCTCCCTCTTGGTCTCTTTCCTTCCCACTTCGTCTCGTGTATCCTGCTGGGTATCCTCTTCTCCTCCATTCGTTTTACATGTCCATACCATCTAAGTCTAGATTTCTCTATACCAGTCTGTAATGGTTCATCCTTCATTAATTCTCCGGTCCTCTCATTTCTTATTCTGTCCATCTTTGTAGCTCCAATACTGCTTCTCAAGAACCTCATCTCACTGGCCTGTATTTTGCTCTTCTCCCTTCCTTTCATAACCCAGGTCTCCGAGGCATACGTCAGGATAGGGACATTGTACGTCCGATATATGATCTTTTTGCTGTTCTGAGGGACATTCTTGCTCCATAACATGCTTCTCACACTCCTCCGGAATGCTTCTGCCTGTCTCCCCCGCTCATTTATTTCTCTATCGTTTCTTCCATTCTCTTGTATCAGGCTTCCCAGATACTTGAAACTCTCCAATTCCTTCGGCTGTTCCCCACCAATTGTTATTTCCGTTGTGGTTCTTTCCTTCTTCCTTGTGTGATCACCATCTCACTCTTATTTATGCTAAATTTCATCCCATAACCTTGTATTATTCCTTCCCACACGTCCAACTGTTCCTGTACCTCCTCCTCCTTGTTTCCCCAAATCATCAAATCATCTGCAAGCACCATTGCTTTCATCTTTCCTTCCCCAATTACTTGTGCCACTCGGGTCATTATGTCATCCATCACCACAATGAAAAGTAACGGTGACAGTGCACTTCCTTGTTTCAGGCCGTTTCTCTGTTCCAACCAGTCCGATCTCTCTCCTCCCACTTTCACACAGCTCACGCTTCCCTTGTACATCTCCTTTATCTTCCTTATAGTCCATTTTTATATTCCTCTATCCTCCAGGGACTTCCATACTTTGTTTCTGCATACACTGTCATATGCTTTCTCAATGTCCAGAAAGGCCATCAGTAGATCTGTTCCATACTCATAGTGCTGTTCTTGTAACTGCCTTACAGCAAAAATCAAATCCACTGTGGACCTTCCTGATCTGAAGCCATGTTGTTCTTCCCTCATCCCTCCTTCTATCCTTGTCCTAATTCTCCTTTCCAAAACTTTCTCAAACAACTTTGCACAATGACTCATCAGTGTTATTCCCCGATAGTTTCTGCATTCTGTTCTACTACCTTTCTTGAAGATCGGGACAATTATTCCCTTTTTCCAGTCCTCTGGGGTCTTCCTTTCCTTCCATGCTGTCTTCATCACTCGGTACAACCATTGTATCCCCACCTCTCCTGCTGCTCTCACCATCTCCACACTCAACTCATCCACACCCGGTGCCTTCCCTCCTTTCATCTTCCTCACTGCATCTTCCACTTCTTTCCATGTTAAGTCCTTTTCTATTTGCAGTTCATCTACTGTACCTCTTCCCCGATTTCTTCCTCCTCGCCGTGGTTTCCATTTGGGTTCAGGAGTTCTTCAAAATATTATTTCCACATTTTCTTCAGTTCTTCCCTATTTTCTATCTCTTGTCCCCTTTTGTTCACAATTCTAACATAATCCGTAGGATCCTTCCGCCTCTTATTCTTTACCATCCCAAACAGGACCTTTTTTGCACCTTCACTATCCTGCTGGTCATGACTGAAAACGTGATGAGGTAAATAGCCCAATACGTTCAAGAGTTTCTCCTTGAGCTTGATTGATTTTGATAAAGTAGGCCGAGCGAATAGGAAATTGTTGCCTATTAAAAGAAAATGTACTGTAGGCTACCTGTAAGTGTTTTATCGTAAGGTGTTAAATCAAGTCGTAGGATTTGAGCTCTCTGCCTATTATTACTGCACCTATTATATCCGAATCCAAGCGATTTCTTACAATTAATATATTACCATATATGAGTCCATGGGAAACGTTCAGATTTCTAAGAAGCATATCTACGGCTTAAACGTTCGAAGTATGTGGAGGCGAATCTCTTAATTCCAAGGAATTGAAAAATTCAATAATAGGGAAATGAAGTAGCTGGCTTTCATCTTCAGTATCCAATCTGTTAACGCTGATGTATGTGTTTGAACTGCTGGATATAAGTTCAATGACTTTTAAATTAATATCATTACATTGTTGCAGCTTGGCAAATATTTTATATTCCAGTAGATCAATTTTACCCTCACAACAGTAAAGACCAAAGTAACCACGCATAGATTTTACGCAAGAGAAATACAATGTAGAAAAATGTTTACATTTGATCGTCAAGGACCTTACAGTACACTGTATTGCATAATATCTGGAATTGTTTCTGAAATGGCCTATTTATATTGGATTTTAAATGTGGCTTCGTATTATTCGATAACACTATAGTGTCCTGCAATAACGGAGCCGCTAAATATTAAATGGCAAATAATACTTCCATTGCCGAAATCAACTACGTAGTTAGACTCCGTACTCTAAACAAATAATCATTAAACAATTGTCTTATACAATGAAGTTCAACATGACCGTCCAGAGACTTTCATACTCAAGTTGGTTGGTGAGGAGAATGCGATGAGACTGATCGCTTAAAATAAATTCCTTATAATTGTTCCTGCCAGCGAAATTTTTTGCGATAGCTTGAAAACGCAGCTCAGAATGACGTTCTTCATTTTGTTATAAACAGTACGAAACTGCTCTAAATAAGCAATTTCCATCACCTGTTATAGGTTATGGCAGTACATTTTGCAGGGGAACATAGAATCACTTCACCAACTACTGGAATGACCATAGGCCTATACTCAATACTCACTTCGATAGTCACCCTAATGGAGGCAGTTTTTGAATTCTATGTCCCGTGCATGTCAAAAATCGTATTAACACATGGAGGCCCACCTATTCTTGTCTATCGCCCCGGAGACCCGGGTTACATTTCCTGCTCTGCCAAGAAATTTAATTCTGGTCTCAGGGCAAAATCGGGGTACATTCAGTCTCTTGAGGTATAACTAAGAAGAGGAAGGTTTAATTCCCACCTCGACAATCTTGGATGTGGTTTTCCGTGGTTTCCCACTTCCACTTAAGGCAAATACCGGGATGGTTCCTAACTTAAGGCCTTGGCCGTCTCCTTGCCATTTACCACCTTAATTACAAATACACACAGTAATGCAGCCATCACAATAACACAGGTTATCAGAAGAAAATTTCACACATACACACCCAAGTACACGGGGCTGAGTGACCAAGATTTCGGAGTCCTTCAAACGAATTATATTTGCCAAGTGTCTCTCATGGCGAAAGCAATTGTGGAGACGCGCGTGTGCCTGGAAAACTACTTTTTTCTTTAATATCGACGATGCATAATTATAACTTTTAGTCTAGGACGCTAATAACTTGACCACCGAAGCATTGGGAAGAAATTGCAATATTAAGGTACATAAACAACCTAGCCTACACATTCAACTGTCAGTTAATGTTCCTCAACATTTCCCTTCTTAAATATTCCCCTCCTTTATAATTTTCCATCACGTGAAAACATGCCATGTCTTGTGTTTTAAATATATCGATGCAATGGTGCTGCCATCTGCTGTCAGTTATTGGAACTATATGGGCGATGTACTGCCATATGTTGTCAGTTACAGGAACTGATTGCAGATATTTAAACGGCGTACTGCGGACAACAGTTTGCTCTTTTGATTACATGCTGCAATGCAATGGTAAAACGAAAATAAAACGTATTTAGAGGGAATGTAGAAATAAGTATCTTTAACAGACATAAAACCTTACTGTTACTCCTTGATTAAGCAATATTTCAGTGGTAAAAAAAAAAAAAACTGGCGAGGGCTAGGATCGAACCGGCGCTTCATGGAACAACAGTCAGTCGCCTTAACCACATGGCTACTCACGCACTCATGTATAGTAGCAGACGCAGCCATTCATTATATTCAAAAGCCGCTGTTTGAAGGAAATAATCAATTTCATTATCCAAATAAATCAATGTTGCACATTCGTATACGTTCATACTGTTATTATACTTTATTGTCAGAACTTGGTTAATGTATGTTTTCAATTACATGGAAGCTTATTAAATAACTTACATTTTAATGGAATTCTCACCGCCATTTTGTCATGACCTCAGGCGGATTGTGCGCATGCGTGAGGGCCAAGAATTCTGCTATTTTCTATATTAATTCAAAAATATACCGAGAGGGAATGTAGAAATATGTATCTTTAACAGACATAAAACCTTACTAATACTCCTTGATTAAACAATATTTCAGTGGTAAAAAAAAATATATATATCGGCGAGGGCTGGGATCGAACCGGTGAACCTTGGAACCACAGTCTGTCGCCTTAACAACATAGCTACACGCGCACTCTTGGTGAGCAGCAGACGCAGCCGTTCTTTATCATTAAAAGCCGCTGTCTGAAGAAAATAATCCATTTCATTATCCAAATAAATCAATGTTGCACATTCGTATACGTTCATACTGTTATTATATTTTACTGTCAGAACTTGGTTAATGTATGTTTTCAATTACATGCAAGCTTATTAAATAACATACATTTTAATGGACTTCTCACCGCCATTTTGTCATGACCCCCAGGCGGATTGTGCGCATGCGTGAGGGCCTAGAATTCTGCTATTTTCTATATTAATTTAAAAATATACCGTAATATATTTGTTTATTTTAGAGACACTCTGCAAATCTGCATGCCAAGAGCTTTCGTTAGAATGTCTTACGAAGCCAATCGGTTAAGTCGTTTTCACAATCTCGTGTGTACAAAAAACAGCTTAGTGTTTTAAATATATAGATGGGAGATTTTTTGTAGACTAATATTCAGTTTATTAAGTGATATTAGAATTTGGATAATTTCAGATCGATGTCTGAATATTTTTTTGGCATTTATTAAACTCCAGTTAATTTTATTATTGCCGAAGTTATATTTTTTAATGTCATGACTACGGTTAAGATTGGTGTACATTGAAACCCCTCAAATCCGACCCCAGAAATCCGAAATCCCGGGTAATCCGAACGAGTTATTTTCGACAATTTCAAGTTTGAAAAAAAAACGCATAAAAGGGAAACTTATTTTAGTCATAAAACAATTATATATTCTACAATATAACGTTATTTTAAATAATTAGTTGAAAAATTAACAAAAGAAGTATAGTTAGCAAAGTGTAAATGTGCTTAAGCTACATACTTATCTCATCCAGGATTGAAAAACGGAAAAGTTGGTTATTATAATTCCTTAGGTTAATCACTTTGCAAAAACAAATGAAATAACAATAGAAAAACACAAAATATCACTTAATCTTTCACTTAAAATCAGTTATCTTCAATTGTCGAAGCAACGAAAACATTTCCGCGGTGGCAATCGTCTGCCAGAGTCGCATGAAAATGACATCGTTTGGCGTGCGTGACCACTGCGTGTTGTTGTACGAAGCGCAATGCGATGTCAAGAGCAGATGCAGCTTCAGTATAAATCACATTGTTTGTCGAAGTTTCTTCTAGCTCAACGCACAGTCCTATACCGTAACGAGGGCTGGTTATTATGTTATGGATATTTTCGGCTAATCCGAACAAATTGAAATCCGAACAGGCTACAGCCCCAATTAGTTCGGATTTCAGGGGTTTCACTGTATTTAATTGCAGTTGAAATTAAGTTGAAATTCGTGACATTATTAGAACGGATATTCATCTTTTGAATGATCTACAGTAGAGAGATCTATTTCGAAATATGCGATTGTTGGTGAGATTAATTCTATTTATTTAGATGATGCATCGATATTTATGATTGACATTATTAGAAGTTATTTTGGATGTTAATCCCTATGTTCTATGTCAATTGCATTTGCAATTTGTGACAACGAAGTAAAAGTTACTTTCATTTTAAATGTAATGAATAGATTTCAGTCTTGTTATAAATCAATTAGAGCAGTCAGTTTCTGACCATGTGGAATTTAATCTCTCAAAGTTTTGTTTTTCTGAAAAATTTCTGTGATGTTTAAAAGTATTGTTGATTTGGAAAACAATGAGAAAAACCAAGAGAAGGAGAGATGCATTGTATTTTTATCGAACGGATTTCTGTTAGACGAATCTGTGTTTTCTTGTCAATATATTGGATTGCAACGGCTATTAAAATATGTATTAATGGAAAGGAAGGAAAGAAAGTATTAATAGGAAGGTTATTTGACAGCATTATAAATGGTTCTGCACAAGTTGGTTATTATTGGTGAAGTTTTATTCCACAATTAGAGGTTTTTTAGTGTGCAATGACGAAACTACGTGAAGGGTAAAATATTTCCACATATTTGCGATGTTTGGTTACGCAAGTGTCGTACTGAATTAGATGTGAAGATTTATGCCACATAATTGGAAGGTTGAAGCCTGTACTTCGAGGAGAATGAAGGTTATGTTAATATTGGTGTAAGAACAGCTGTTTATTTTAAATTGATAACCGATGTATGAGAAAATAATGTAAGAAATGGATTGGATTTGCGAGAACTAATTTCTTTATTGATATGATTGGATTAGACATTTTTACCAATGCTAAGCTTAATCGCTTGGGCTATGGAAGCCAGGACATAGTATAAACTAACCAAATGTGAAACAAGAGTGGTAGTGAATTTTAATGTTGTTTGACGAGCAGAAACAGTGTGTGGAGATAATTCCTATGGAAATAGTTGAACTTTCAGTTGAAAAAAAGGAAAGGAAATGTTTATTTAGCGAACACAGTACTGTATATAGTTGTGCATAAATTAGAATAGATTCAATATTATTTTATTTTACTTAAGAGTTAAAAAGGATTTTAATGTTATTTTCCAATTAACAAGGAGTTTAATGTATAGAGTGAAAACTTGTAATTTCAGAGTTAAAACTAATGGATGGTTTCTATTATTGACTTTATTTAAATTTTATTTATTCGTCAGCCGAATAATTTAATTTTTCGTGTTATTATGCGAGTTTTATTTGGAAACTCCTAAGAGTGGGAGGAATTTCAGTGTATCAGCCGTATGGTTAACAGCCAGGTCATGGACCTACTTTCAAAGAAAGCTTAATAATTATTATTTATGTACTTAAATATTTTTTTTCTTTAATAGGGTTATTATTTTTGTATTTTGTCAAAGTGAATAAACTAGCGAGCATGCTTTGTTTGCTCGTCCATTTTTAACATAATTATGTCTTCTATTTATAATAGTTAGTAAGATGATGAACAGAAGATAGGCACCCATTTCATTCCCACGATTCAAGATTCAGGAATCTCATGCTTGAGCTAAGTTAGATTTTTATTTCTTTTTGCGGATATTCCATTGTTCACCATCGCCTTATATCGTTTAATGATGTATGAAAATGAGCAACTTGTCAGCATTAAATGTAGGTTATTCTTGCCGGGGACTTCGATGTTTCTGCAATCCTTTGTCCATCTGCAGATTGACAAGTACCAAGAGGGCTCGGGTTCATTTTCGGGCACAATAGGAATTGGCTGTCAGGGAAGACATTTAATATTAACAAACTTTTCTTTAGCTAAGGAAATGCAATCATCTAATGGGATTGTTTTACCTCGTCTATGCTGTACTGGAGCCACTGAAATTTCTGCTAAAATATCTTGCACATCCGTTGAGCAGCAATGGTATAGGCTAAACCTAGAGAGAAGTGCATGGTCCCAGAACCAGGGACTATCATGGTATCCTTGAAACCTAACAGGAAGAGGAGAATTCTTAATTCTGTGAAATTTCCAAATTCCACAGACATACAAGTTGGCTTCTTAAAATACAGCTGAAAATTTAATTTATGTCTGAATTTACTGCTGCTAGTTAGATATTGTTTTTGTTTTAAGGGGAAGAACATCAAGGTTATCTGCACCAATTTTCTGCCGTAGAGGATAATAGCAACCTAGGCCTAATTCCATGCGACGTCTTTTTACAAGCAAATAAGAGTGTAGAGAACCCTTTTGTATGATGCATTATAAATCATACTGGTATTTACAGTAGGTCTAGGTCTACATATATATATATATATATATATATATATATATTTGGTCATCAGGTCTTAACAGAGGACCTGGATTTAAGACCACATAGCACATGGGCCTAAACACCAACCTTCCTCTTTTCATTATTTTTAGCCTGTTAAATGCAAAGTTCATAAAACCTCTATAGGCTACTACAAGAACGGTATGTCTAATTTAAAAACTTATATTAAAGCAACTCAACTGGTATCATCATCATCTTGCACAGTTTCCAGCCACTGGCCGGGTCTTTTTGGAACACAAGCCTCTCCAACGTCTTTTGTCTTCCCACCATCTCTCAGCCTCCACCCTTGTCCAGTCTTCTCCTCTCTTCTTCACGCTTTCTTCCACCCCCTTCAGCCACCTGTCTCTCGTCTTCCTCTCGGTCTCTTTCCTTCACACTTCGTCTCGTGTACTCTACTGGGTATCCTCTTTTCCTCCATTCGTTTTACATGTCCACACCATCTAAGTCTAGATTTCTCTATACCATCCTGTAATGGTTCCTCCTTCATTAATTCTCTAGTCCTCTCATTTCTTATTCTGTCTATCTTTGTAGCTCCAATACTGCTTCTCAAGAACCTCATCTCACTGGCCTGTATTTTGCTCTTCTCCCTTCCTTTCATAACCCAGGTCTCCGAGGCATACGTCAGGATAGGGACATAGTACGTCCGATATATGATCTTTTTGCTGTTCTGAGGGACATCCTTGCTCCATAACATGCTTCTCACACTCCTCCGAAATGGTTCTGCCTGCCTCCCCCGCTCATTTATTTCTCTATCGTTTCTTCCATTATCTTGTATCAGGCTTCCCAGATACTTGAAACTATCCACTTTCTTCAGCTGTTCCCCACCAATTGTTATTCCCGTTGTGGTTCTTTCCTTCTTCCTTGTTGTGATCACCATCTCACTCTTATTTATGCTAAATTTCATCCCATATCCTTGTATTATTCCTTCTCACACGTCCAACTGTTCCTGTACCTCCTCCTCCTTGTTTCCCCAAATCATCTGCAAACACCATTGCTTTCATCTTTCCTTCCCCAATTACTTGTGCCACTCGGGTCATTATGTCATCCATCACCACAATGAAAAGTAACGGTGACAGTGCACTTCCTTGTTTCAGGCCGTTTCTCTGTTCCAACCAGTCTGATCTCTCTCCTCCCACTTTCACACAGCTCACGCTTCCCTTGTACATCTCCTTTATCCTCCTTATAGTCCATTTCTCTACTCCTCTATCCTCCAGGGACTTCCATACTTTGTTTCTGCATACACTGTCATATGCTTTCTCAATGTCCAGTAAGGCCATCAGTAGATCTGTTAACTCAACTGGTATATCTTTTTTAAATAAAAATGACTTGTATCGAAAATCTGATATTTTGTAAGAAAGGTTACCTTAAGCCGATTAATTTCAGAAATGTCAACTAAAGATAATGCCAGGACGCTCAAGGTAATCCTCCAGAACTGCCGTAGGCCTACCGGTATGTGAAAGTAACTAAGCTCATAATCCTTATCTGAAATATCGGTATTTTTCCTAGGAATTTTCAAATATATGTTAGAATAACTAGAAATATTATCTTAGGCTATGCCTAGAGATACGGGAAAATCGCAACTGCGATAAATGCGAATTTTACTTTTTTCAACTATTAGTTAACTATTATGACTAAGCATACCCAGAATTTGAGAAACTAAATGTGTGACAAGTGCGATACCGTAACTAAGAGCTCTTGCAAATTTACCCGATAAATGCGAAAAGTGCCCAATTTACCGAAAAATACTGAATATATTTTCTTGCAAAATTTTTTGCACCACACTTTGAGAGTTCCAGCAATGGAATTGATTATAATCAATATCTACGAATATTGATTATTTTCTTTTTTTTCTCTGTCATGTAAATAATAGATTATGGTAGTTGAAATAAATGCATTTGAAAATGGCTGTTCTTCCGAATGGTATCCACTGTTTATCGCCAATAAAACAATGTTTTGGGAGAAATTATTTTGTAGTTACATTTGATGGTGCTAATAAAATGAATGGTGTGATTGTATTGATTCTTTTTTTTCTTTTTTATTTGAGTGATAAGGTTATGCTTAAATTGGTTTATCTTGCGCCGGCCCTCATTTCTAGTACTTGACCATTATAAATAAAACTGAAATGTATGTGTCGTGATAAGAATAGACAGTGTTTGTTTGGCATTCTCGTTTTAGGGAATGTTGTTTAATATGATGAACGTGTGAGTTATAGGTTATGTAACATTCCGTCCTGGGATTTCTCCTTGAAGTCTGTCGGATACTGTTTTACAGATTGTCAGTCAAGAGTCGCAAAAAGGTATATCAGTAATTGTATTTTTGCATATTCTGTTTAACTTAAGAAAAATTTTGAGACTGATAAGGTGTGATCATTTTAATCTTGGGAGTAGACATGAAAGATTCATAACAAAGTTCACAAGATTGTCAACACTCGTCGATAAAAGTTGCATTGGCAGCAGTGTTTAGTCTCCTGTTGGTTTTTTTAGGGAGTGGTAGAAGTACTAAAATCCCAATATCAGTATTAAAAAGTTTAGAAACCTGACACCAAACATTTTTCAAAAATGTGATCTCTGAAAATAAAGGCATCAGCCTGGCTAGATTGAGTTCAAGTGCTGTTGGATGGTTGTATGACTTGAGACAAGGGCACCTGAGCTATGTTGAAAAGATCCTAAGGTCATATTCTCATTATGGAATGAACAATATCAGGTGATGTGCAGCAACTCAAATTACAATGAGCTGCTGGTGTTAGGAGTGTGATGCCAACTCCACAATCGAGATGGAGAGAACATAGAGGTTTGGCAGAGAGTTGTATTAGTTCACTGATACCAAGGTGCCAATTGTTAGAATAAAGCGAGCTGTGGTCAGGCGACAATGCTTGTCTAATGAAGTTTACTGTGCGGCAGCCTTGGGTGGAATGACAACAATACCGGGCTGTCCTGGACTCGGTGGTTCAAATTCTGTGAGATGTCTATGAAATCCTTTTTGTGTGGTTTCCCTACTAACTCCTTGCCATGTTCCATGAATTTCTTTTAATAACTTGTGAGGTTGGATTCAAGAAGTGCCATTTGACCATTAAACCACCCGGGAAATAGAAATTCAATGCACCTCATCCCTCGCCCCCATTGAAAAGGGAATAGTGAGGGGTTAAACATGCATTTCATTATTTAGTTACCGTATATACCCGAATAATTCCCGCACCCTCATTTTTGAATGGAAATTTAAAAAATAAAACTTTTATTTTTATTTTTGTCACTTTTAAACAAATGTATACTATTTATACTGTACTACATATGACGAGATTTCATGTTAGCTATTTCCATCACTTGTTTTACGTTTACCGATGCCATGCTACCGTATCACGCAACTCACGAAACTGTAAGACCCACGCTTCTGCCCACAACACCTGTTGACCTCGACGGCTACTCTCTCACCCTACCGCGCAGCTTAAGAGTTCCGTACCTAGCATCCCGCATGGCCGAGTGCAGCCGAGTGTAAGAAACATGCAGTAGCCTACACAACGACTGAAAATGAGCAAAAGAATAAGTTTTACGGCATCCTTTAAGTTGAAAATGCTAGAATTTGCTGCAGAAAATGGAGTGAAAGCGGCAAGTCGTAAATATGAAGTGCAGCCGTGTATGATTCGTTATTGGCGTACCGGTAACCAGAAGGACAAATTATTGGGAACAAAGAAAACTTTTAAGTCCTTCCGCGGTGTGTAAAAAGGAAAGTACGAAAATGTGGACATAAAAGTTCAGGAGTGGGTTTGAGAAACAAAAGACGTCACACTGTAAATCGCGAAATGATGCCACGGAACACGCAACACTGCGTAACCTTGAACTCTGAGCTCGCACTGCTGTGCTGCAGCGCTGTAACCAGTCAGCTGTGATGATCCAAGAGAGAGGCTATTTAAATGGGCTATTATCACTTATCTAGTCAATAAAGTATAGGTTGAAATAACTATTTTGTGTGTTGATTTAAAGACGCTAGGTGCTCCTTTGTGTGCCTTTATACCAAGCCATCCTAACTTATATCAAGGGAAATTTTTAAGCCGAAAATTCACAAAGAAAAGTAATAAGAAGGCGGGGTGTTATGCGAGTAAATACGGTATACCCGAAAAAGAACTCGCACCATCTAGCGGATACTCGCAACACCCTATATCGCACGTGGCGGGCAATTTAAATCTTTAAAGTTTGGACGTCTCAATTAATACCCGCACGCCAATTTTTCACGTCCGATTCTGAATAAAAAGGTGCGGGAGGGGGATTCAGGTATACACGGTAATTATCCGTTGTAAGTTATTTACTTGAAGTTAAGTACCGGTAAATGTACGATTCACATTATTATATTAAATGCTTATGCCGTTCATCAGAAACACCCATATATCCAATCCTGTGCATGTTTGAATTCGTTTCCGTGCATATTAATTTTGAACCCGTTCAACTTTTATCGTACCTGGTGACGAATTTTGAAATGCTACAAAATGCTAATTTTTAACATTCAAAATGCTACAAAATGCTATTATTCAAAATAAAAGCGGTAAAAAATCAATTTCAAAATGCTGTTTTCTCGTATCTTTAGCTATGCCTATAGCTGCGAATTGCACTTACTTTACTCTGAATTCTGGCTTGTTGTAGGCACTGAACTGACACCGTATTCATCAATAGGAAGATAATTAGTTTAAAATCAGAAATAAATCTCATTAGTTTATTTCTATACTAGCCTAACTTTTTAACATATCATACCAAGCGTTTAACAAAGAGTGTGCACAATACTGTCTTACATCTAGGCGTAATTTATATGCCAGCTTATGACGTGGCGGCTTCAATTTTCGTGGAGAAGAAAGCGGGAAATACACTTGCCACAGCATCATTACTTAAAAATTTCCTTCCAGGCAATACTGGCTTGCAGTCTTAAGGTGAGAAATAGTCTGAACATACTCTCATATGGGTATGTGCGATATCCTTTCAGCACTACGAATTTTGACAAGCCACTATTTCCTCAAAATACAATCAATGGCAAGGAATGAAACGTTACTTTGTGCTTGCCATATGGGGAACTGCACAATATTGAACCATTATTCTATAAGGTATAAAACAACGAATATTTAAGCGTAATTCGTAACTACAACGCACACAAGCAACTCATGGCTGCCCACAAAACCAGTTTGTAAACAAAGTCAAGTGACAGCGCGACGACAGAGGCTGGTACTGGTCTAGTCGTTCATTGCAGGACATAGAAACAGAGTGGTCAGGATACAGGAATGCAGTACTAGAAGTAGCAAAGGCATGCCATGGGACAACAGTGTGTCAAGACTGGAGAAAGTACACATCCTGGTGGAATGACATTGTCAAGTCTGCTTGTAAAAGTACAATGAAGGCTTACAAAACAACATGACTCCAAACAAGGAATCTGGGAGACAGAGAGCTATATGTAGAGGAATGTAACAGAACCAAACAAATAACAGTAGAGTCCAAAAGGAAATAATGGGAAGTATTTGGAGATAAATTAGAAAAGTTATTTTGAATAAAATCAGTAACATCAGTAAATGTGAGATCCTGTTAACGACCAGGGAAAAGGACAGACCAATGAGTGGGATAACACTTGGAGGTGGACAGCTGAAGAAGGTGGAAAGTCTCAAGTACTTGGGAAGTATAGTGGAGGAAAATGGGAGAAATGACAAAGAGATTACGGAACGTGGCAGACAGGCAGAAGCATTTCTGAGAAGCATTAGGAGCTTAGTGTGGAATAAAGATGTCCCACAAAAAAGCAAGGAAGTGTTATACAGAAGCTACTATATCCCGATACTGACCTATGCTTCAGAAACTTGGACAATGAAGAAAAGAGACAAGCAGAATACAGGCAGGTAAAATGAAGTTCCTGCGAAGTAGGATCGGAGTAACAAGAAGAGACAGGGTGAGGAATGAAAAGGTCAGGGAAATGGTGAAAGAGGAGCCCTTGCAAGGTAGGATTGAGACATCAAGACAGGTGGTATGGACACTTAAAGAAAGGAAGAAGGAAGATTGTAGTTTTACGTGACCGTGAATCTTGTGATTATGAGCCACGGGACCTCCTTTTTACGTGGAATCCGAACCACAGGGCATGGCATTTCACTTCGAAAATCTCACATGCATTGACCGGGAATCGAACCCGGACCGCCTTGGTGAGAGGCATACAGCTAGACCGCTGAGCCACCACGCCCACTGACACTTAAAGAGAATGGATGAGAAGAAGATTCCCAAGAGGATACATGAGATGCAGATGCAGAAGAAACGACCAAGGGGAAGACCAAGAGGTAGATGGCTGAAAGGAGTGGAGGAATGTGTCAAGAAGAGAGGCGAGGACTGGACCAGAGTGACAGCGGAGAGGTGGTGGGAAGAAAGAACTAAGTGGCGAGGCTTATATTCCAAACAGACCCAGCCTGGGGCTGGAAACTGTACAAGATGATGATGATGATGTCAAGCGGCAGGAAAACCTTCCTTGAGTTCTATAAAGAATCTTAGAAATGGAAGAAACAGAGAAATGTACAGTGTTCTAAATAACTCAGGGAACCTCATTGTAGACACCAAGGAAGAACTGGGAAGATGGCAGGAATTCTTTGAAAACTTGCTACATGTTAATGGAGACTCATCTGGCAATGTGGCAGATTTTGAGAATATGCAGGAGGAGAATGAGAACAGGAACAGAAACACGGTTGAGAAAATGGAGAGGGTGGTAAATAAACTACATTGTCACAAAGCGGCAGGGGTAGATAAAATTCAGCCAGAAATGGTAAAGAATAGTGGGAAAGCTAGGCTGAAATGGTTGCATAGGATAAATAGTTTATTCAGTTGAAACTTTCCGTCAAATCAATACAAAATATTTTGCGCTATTATTGCGCTAAGTTAGGTACATGTTTCGAACCTTGCAAGGCGGTCCTTCATCAGCCTCTCACACAAATGGCAACACATCAAAAAACACTGAACAATATCCAAAAATGCATGCACAATAATAAAACACATATTAAAAACATTCCATTAAAATTTGTACGAAACATATTAAAAAACACATGTTAAAAGTTCTGAGAGTCCATTTATCTTGTTCATTGCCAACGTTTAAACACGTGTCGTTCTGATAGGAGATCTTGTCCTGTTCTGTTATCTGCTTCTTGTCATGTGGGGAACGGAAATAGAGTAGTATTCCCATTTGAATGGTCCAAATGCAAAAGACTTTTAGGCACTCCCAGACTTAACAAGTAGTCCTCTGTTGAAAGAAAATTAAAATTAATTTAGTGAATGGACTGAAGTAATGTGAATCTAATTATGATCAACCAGAAAACTATTGCTGGAAGATCCTTACCTCCCAGTGTATGCAGTGAACCTGTGCGCTTGAAACAGCTGTTGCAACTAAAGTGCTGAGTCTAACGAGGCGAGGTGAGGCCACGTGAGACATGTAGGGGTGGAGAATACCATTGGTGGAAGCAATGAGCGGAGGGGCGGGGAGGCACTTGGAGTGGGAGGGGAAAGGAAGTTTGGGTGGTACTACGAACCCAGATCTAATTTATGGAGGTTTTTTATTTATGGAGGTTTTTTTATGTTTGTTGCTGGTGACAAAGTTTGTCAATGTTTCGTATAAAACATTGCTATCGAAATTGATTTCATTCAGATTGTGTAACGGGTTGTTTCTCAAGGCCTGGTCTATCTCAAGCTGTTCTAAAATATTAAGCATAATGCCTTTGCTGCAATAATGTAAAATTACCAAGTCTTCCTCAATTTTCGAAAAGTTGTGGTTGTGTTCCTGCATGTGATTATTAATGGCTGAGAATTTTTTGTGCCTCGCAGCGTTGAAGTGCTCATTATATCTTATTTTAAAACTACGCCCCGTTTGACCTATGTCAGAATTACAGAATAAAGTGCAAGGATTGTGATGCAGATTACATAGGTCAAACGGGGCGTAGTTTTAAAATAAGATATAATGAGCACTTCAACGCTGCGAGGCACAAAAAATTCTCAGCCATTAATAATCACATGCCGGAACACAACCACAACTTTTCGAAAATTGAGGAAGACTTGGAAATTTTACATTATTGCAGCAAAGGCATTATGCTTAATATTTTAGAACAGCTTGAGATCACCCTCATATCACAGATAGTAAAAATACTGGAAAGGATATTAGAAAGAAGAATGAGAAGAAAGGTGGAAGGAGAGTTGCAAGAGGAACAGTATGGCTTCAGGAGTGGAAGATCCACAGTGGACCCAATCTTTAGCTTGAGGCAGGTGATGGAAAAGAACTGGGAATATGGAGAGGATTTGATCATGACTTTCATAGATCTAGAAAAGGCATATGATAGTGTCCCCAGAGAGAAGGTATGGGAAACCATGGTTAAGAAGAGACTGGGAAGAGAAATGTTGGAAATGGTGCAAGCAATGTACAACAACTGTGTTAGCAGGGTACTGACCCCAGTTGGAAAGACAGATTGGTTTAGGAACAAGACTGGACTAAGACAGGGGAGTGTGCTGTCACCTCTTTTGTTCATAATGGTGATGGATGAAATAGTAAAGGAAACAAAGGAAGCATATGAACATAAAGAAATGAAGTTACTGTTATTTGCAGATGATATTGTGGTCTGGGGAAGGACCACCGAAGAAGTGCAAAAACAACTAGATGCACTGAACGAAAATATTCAGAAGTATGGCCTGAAAATCAGTATAGAGAAAAGCAAGACCATGGTGATGACAAGAGGGGAAAGACAAGGAAAGGGCACTGTGAAAATTGGAAGTCAGAGTTTGGAAATTGTGGACACGTTCAAATACCTAGGAAGTGAATTGATGCAAACTGGTAGGTTGGACATGGAGATTGGCAGGAGGGTACAGCAGAGCAATGCATTCTATCAAAGTGTAAGAAAACTTGTTTGGGATAAGGAAGTACCAAGGAAAAGCAAGGAGGTAATGTATAAAGTGTACTATGTTCCCATATTAACTTATGCAGCTGAGACTTGGACCCTGACAAGCAGGCAAGAGAGTAGAATCCAAGCCAGTGAAATGAAATTCCTAAGAAGTATGATAGGAAAGACAAGGAAAGACAGAGTGAGGAATGAAGATGTTAGGAAGGAAGTGGGGATGGGAAAACTAAATGAGAGAATTGAGAAGAATAAACTAAGGTGGTTTGGACATGTAAAGAGGATGGAGGAAAATAGAATACCAAGACAGATGCTGGAGGCGAAGTGCAAGGGTAAGAGACCAAGAGGAAGACCTAGAACAAGGTGGATGGATTCAGTGAAGAACGGCGTAAGAAAAAGAAATCTGGACTGGGACAAGATAGTGGAAGAAGAATGGTGGAAGGAAAGAGGAAAGTGGAGAAGTGCCATAAATACCCCGACCCGGCAGGAGCTGGATAAGGGGAAATGATGATGATGATGATGATGATGATGAGCTTGAGATAGACCAGGCCTTGAGAAACAACCCGTTACACAATCTGAATGAAATCAATTTCGATAGCAATGTTTTATACGAAACATTGACAAACTTTGTCACCAGCAACAAACATAAAAAAACCTCCATAAATAAAAAACCTCCATAAATTAGATCTGGGTTCGTAGTACCACCCAAACTTCCTTTCCCCTCCCACTCCAAGTGCCTCCCCGCCCCTCCGCTCATTGCTTCCACCAATGGTATTCTCCACCCCTACATGTCTCACGTGGCCTCACCTCGCCTCGTTAGACTCAGCACTTTAGTTGCAACAGCTGTTTCAAGCGCACAGGTTCACTGCATACACTGGGAGGTAAGGATCTTCCAGCAATAGTTTTCTGGTTGATCATAATTAGATTCTCATTACTTCAGTCCATTCACTAAATAAATTTTAATTTTCTTTCAACAGAGGACTACTTGTTAAGTCTGGGAGTACCTAAAAGTCTTTTGCATTTGGACCATTCAAATGGGAATACTACTCTATTTCCGTTCCCCACATGACAAGAAGCAGATAACAGAACAGGACAAGATCTCCTATCAGAACGACACGTGTTTAAACGTTGGCAATGAACAAGATAAATGGACTCTCAGAACTTTTAACATGTGTTTTTTAATATGTTTCGTACAAATTTTAATGGAATGTTTTTAATATGTGTTTTATTAGTGTGCATGCATTTTTGGATATTGTTCAGTGTTTTTTGATGTGTTGCCATTTGTGTGAGAGGCTGATGAAGGACCGCCTTGCAAGGTTCGAAACATGTACCTAACTTAGCGCAATAATAGCGCAAAATATTTTGTATTGATTTGACGGAAAGTTTCAACTGAACAAACTATTTATATACGTCAATACGGACCAGAAATGGCAATTAGTATTCCCATTGCATAGGATAATCGAATTGGCATGGGTTTTAGGAAAGGAACCCTCCGATTGGACAAGAGAAGTAATCGCCTCAATTTATAAAGCATGGTAACAGAAATGATCGCAATAATTATAGAGGCATTTCTTAGATTAGTGTCCTGGAGAAAGTGTACTCAGGCATTGTAGAAAGGAGAGTTCGATCATTGGCCGAGAGTGTGATGGATGAAAACCATTGTGGAAATAAGAGTAGAGGTATAGAAAAGCCAATGCAGCGAGTTCTCAGTTGCGATTTACAGCATTCTGCAAGAAAGAAGTTTGTGTACCGACGAAACTCTCCCTACATCACTCAGTATTTAGACCAACCTTGCTGTATAGAAGTGAGCGATGGATTCATTCAAGATATCTGATACATAAGCTAGAGATAACTGATATGAGGGTAGCAAGAATGATTGCTGGGACAAATTGATGGGAGCAATGGCAGGAAGGTACAGTTGCACACACTGGATTGGCATTGTGGATAGATGGGAACAGACCAATAGGACGACCGAGACAGCGTTGGCTTGACATTCTACTTGACGATTTAAATATTGCCTGACTTCTTTCAGACATGGCACACAATCGTGTAATATGGCGACAGAGAACCAGAAAAGCAGACCCTGCTAATTTGTGGGACAAATGCTAAAGAGAAAGAAGGAAAAGAATGGCAGGAAGGAACTCGTAATGAAGAGATAACGGCTAAGTTAGAAATGAACAGGCCAGATGAAGCTGTTCGTATGAGCACTCAGATCTTGGGGTCATGTGAAGAGAATGAGTTCTGTTGTCGAGGGTAAGAAGGAAGTTTGAAGTTTTACGTGAACATTAATCTCGCGATCATTAGACATGGGACCTCATTTTTACGTGGAATCCAAACCACAGAACATGGCATTTCACTTTGAAAATCTGACATGCAGTGACCGGGAATCGAACCCGGACCGCCATGGTGAGAGGCCAACAGCCTGACCACTGCGCCACCACGCCCCCTTGTAGAGGGTAAGAGAAGCAGAGGTAGACCTAGGTGGCGATGGTTAGATTCAGTGTTGAACGCACCCTCAAATCCCAACAGACTGCACCAGGATTCGATTCTGCAACCTTGGGCATAGCCAGCGAGAGCATTACCGCTTGATAAGAAGCTGTATGCTGCCCTGGTTTCATTTGAGAGATACTGCACCATTTTAAAATGAGTAATATCTGGATACCGCCTTAAGAATTAATACATATATTTGGCCGACTTGCCAAAGATCTTTAACTAAAAATATGAATGAATGAATGAATGAATGAATGAATGAATGAATGAATGAATGAAGCATCCCCTTTCTTTGGTGTAAGTTCAAACCTCACAAATGATAATTTACTAAACTATCTTATTTAGTTGTAACATAGTGGAACGTTGCTATATTCTAGGTCTTAATGATTTATGATTATGCAACTGAACCTGTGAATAGTGTTACTTTTTATTAGTTTAATCCTACTGCACAGTATTGTCATAACATGCATAGCTTTTAATTAAATGTACTGTACAGTATTTCATTTATGGTTTTAATCAACCATTACTTACATTGTATACATTCTGAAATATCACATCCCAAATTTTAGGTAAGAGAATTTTTTAAAACACATTTCTATAATTTCTTAGTCTGAAATACTGAATGTTTACTGTATATGTAGGCATACATTTGTGTTTTTGCATTAGTTTGCATTTGCACTGATGTTAGCAAATTCGTCATTTCCAAAGATTTTTATCAATTCTGTTCGAAGAGCAGCGTAATTAGAAATGTAATATTGTGGTGGTACCCCCCAGGGGCTTACAACTTAAGGGTCGTGGGTCGGCAATCAAGGGACCCCAGCTGAGTCTGGGATTGCTTCCACTTACTTGTGCCAGGTTCCTTTCAGTTATCTTTCTGGTCGGCCTCCCTTGGTCACCACTTGTTTTCTTCCAACCCCAACGGTAGTAAGGTATCCGAGGTCCAGGGAGTCTTTCAATTTCCTGCCTTAATTGGCCCTTGTCTACCTTTGGGTGAGGCGAACCTATCGTATAAATAGCCTAAATATGATAGTGTGTGAATCGAGTCCTCGGATGGAGGTCTTTGATTCACGCTCCGACCCACATTACTGGAACCGGGAAATTATGAATATTGTGGCGGTAATATAGATGTGATTTTGCATTAAAATTTACTTTTTTAAATAATTTTTTCCCAATGTAAATTCTCATCACATTACTTTTATTAACTCTGAACAATGAAAATGAGAGATTAATGTTTTGTTTAAATTATCAGTATGTTAAGAAATGCAATGTTTTGGTAACAAGTACAATAAATTAATGAAATTTTTGAAGTATTCATATTGGTGTGTTTTATTCTTTCATTGTAAATTTGTTATCTTTGGAGATTTTTATGGGTTTTTCAGGTACATGGCAAGGATTTTAAATTTACATTGGTGTCAGACCTGCATTGATGCAATTTAAATAACTTACCTTCCTCTGTTCCGTAGTGAGCGGCGATGGTCCCAAGGACTACGGGTGGGAGGTGGGGAAGTCTGGGGAGGTGTAGATAGTTCCAGGATTTGATGTCCTCCTCGAGACACACGGCGTCGCTTGCGAGATGGACTTTCACTCTGAAATTTCCCACACGAGTTAAAAACACTCAATCTAGTAGTGATAGTAGTAGTAGTAGTAGTTTGATAAGCAGTTTATTTAAGCCAGTTCATACAATATTTGCTCCTGTCAAACTTATGCTTGTCAGTAGGTGCCAGTAACAGTTACAATTGAAATGCTAAAAATTAATGATTACATAGTCCAATCTCTCTCCTCTCAAAACGTTTAGTCTTTACCTTGCAGTGCCGCTAACAATTAGATACAGAAATAATCAAATTTTCATAATGGAGTCATGAAACTGCCGTAACTAATCCAACAGTTTACCCACAAAATTTCTGAGATGGTGAGTAAGTCCATTGAATTCTATGCGCATAACAGAGATGCCCTTAAAAATGGAAAAGGAAATTCTTTCATAAGCTTCACGCCCTGGTACTGCGGTTCTGGAATCTTATTCAGACACACAAACAAATGGTGAGCTGAGGGGACTGCAGGCTTGACTGAAATGCCTCCACATTCCCAAGAAAATAAAGAGACTTTTAAAACAGTGGTTACCTTTTTCGTTCTTTAACTAGTCTAATATTTTTCTGCAGACTTTGGTATCACTTCTCTTTTAAGACATAATATTTGATCCCTTAACTGTGTATATTTAGTTAAAAATTGCAGCATAACAAAACAACGCAGAACTAAAATCTAAATTTTGTTACCAGCACCTGCCTGCAGAACATTTAGTCTACTTTTCACATTTTGTAAAAATTATGAAAAAGTAGACTTACAAGATCAATCTGGGCTGATTTGTGTGTCCCACCATTAATCCCTAAACGGCTGCAGCTATCGAAACCAAATTTGGAATTAGTGAAGATCTATTACAGTATATCTCAAGACCATATTTATAAATTATGACATTCCTGCCAACTGCTGAAAACACACATTTCAAATTTGTACTCTATGTTATATATCTCTGAAAATATACATGGAAACTGCTTCAAAATTTGCACATGTCTAGACCTTAATATCGCAGATGAATTCAGAGCAATCTCCAATCTGGAAAATGCCGGACGCAGTTTTCGGCGAAACGTCGGGACCGTCACAAGCCCCTGGAACACGGCCCTTAAGCCCGGAATACATCGATGAACTTTGTAACGCCGGCCGTGAAAGCCTCAATTCTTACATCCACATGACAGTGTTGCCCATATGATTTTACTCATGATGATAAGTTCAATCTTTAACTGAATGAAAATGAAAATCCACAGCCTGCTTCCAGTCTCCGACCGGGTCAGGAATGGAAACCATTCCTTAAATTAAATGTTGTATGTGCCGTGTATATCTTAAGAGATGTAACTGCATATTTTCAGAGCCACCAGGGCTGCCAACTGTTGATGAATGCTCTCTAAAATCTTGAAACCAAGTTCCAATATCTTGGAAAGTATGAATGTGAACAATTCTAAACTTCGCAGATTATAGCAGATTAATTTTTAGACACTCATGAAAGACAGTGTTTGAACCATTCTGTTATTTCATGTTGGGACGAGTTTTAATTATTTTGGTGTCCCTGTTATATTCTTCTGGCGACCTGACAATTTCATTATTTTATTTTATTTGACGGCTTATGCCATCCAATCTGCCCGCTTATCTATTGGTTCGAATAACAGGCGCCACACTCTATTAGCCATTTCTATTAGGGTTTATATTTGTATTCCTATTGTCTCTCACCTCCTGCCCATTGCTATATGGCAGCGCTGTAACTGTTCATTTCTCTACTTTCTTTCCATACGTTATGTTTTAACCTTTTCACTGTTAATATTGTGAGAGATTATCAAACCCCTCCATGCTGAATAAATTTTCAAAAGTATGTTATTCAGATGAAGGTGCCGACGAGATATCTCGGGCGCAGCAAGGACGTGACGTTCTACCGCACCCGAGATATCTCGGGCGTAGCAGTGTAAAGGTTAATAGTAATTATTTTCATTACTTGATTATTCTCTTTTGCATGTGTCTTGTACTTAAGAACGTACTACTCAACATGGAGGTGATTCATTGAACAGTCATTTTATTTTAACTTAGTATGATTTGTGTGTAGTTTACTGCATGCCTAATTGTGCGAGAATGTTGGCCATTATTCGTGCTTCTTTTCTTAGTGTCTGTTAGAGTGCAGCCTACTGTCTCATTCCCTCCCTTTTGTCTTTGAGATCTGTTATTACATGTGTGCTGTGTCTTTATGATCGTCTGTGGGTTCCTGTTTGATTGGAGGTCCTGTATATGACCGAGTTGTGGCCTCACTCATCGATTTATATTTTAGTTATTCTGTGACGGTCTTTTTCCTTGCGATGTCTGTTCGGCCTCGTTCGAGATTACAATAATAATCCAACTGGGTGTTATGTATGTGCTGCAGCCTAAAGCGTACCGGAGATTACAAACGAGCCTGTGCTAAGATTAACCTATCTACGACTCTCTACCCAAGCAAGGCTGTCTCTATTGTACACCTAATGATACATTTGTCAAAGATATGGTGTCCTTTCACAGGACAGTTTTTCTCTCTCTGCGCGTGCAATGGTGGTGTTCTTGCAAGTCGGTAACATTGCTTCTCCCTTGAATTGTCTTTCCGTGCACTCCTACATTCATTCCATGATTTAACCCATGAGATTGTACTTCTTTAATTTTTTTGTAGTTCTTGCTTGGCTCCCTCCATCTCACATCATGCCAGATTATAACCAGTGTGCTCCTACACAGTTCTGGTTTAATTTACAGGGTAATTATCTTTGTGCGCCCCAGTAATCACGGAAAACTAAGTGTCATTTGGCTGGCCAGGTGCGGAGCAAGTGGACCTCGCAATACCCCGCTCCGCTGATTCATATAGTTAGTTCACATGTGTTTTGTCATTCATATGGACATGTATCTGCAAACCTTAGACGTTAGTGTTGCACGTTTAGTGAGTATTGTGATTACCGTGATTGTTGATCATGCCTAGACACCAATTCACATTGCGCGAATGTGTGTATATCCATAATTCGTACATGAAAAGCAGAAAGTCTTGTTCTGAAAAAAGACGAAAATTTCGAATGAAGTTTCCAGGAAGACCTGTGCCTAATGCTAGTACAATTCGGAGGCTCACTAAACGATTCAAGAAAACAGGCTCCGTAAATAATAAAAATAAGTTAGCAGACAACGTGTTCTTAGAGAACAAAAATTAGATGAGATTGTTGTCCATTCTTTCATCAGAAGATGTCAGGTGTATGTTACAAGAGAGGAAGGACATTTTCAGCATCAACTATGAGCACTGTAGGTACACATTATTGAACATGTTTGGTAAAAGAGTAAAAGTGTTCGCCCACCACCGACTGAACCGTGTACGCGCGCCCGCGATCAGCGCCAATCAACACCGGCTTAACTTGCCGTGTTTACCGGGGCGCACAAAGATAATGACCCTGTACCTGAGGTAAGTGTAATACAAATATATGACACTCTACCATATTCTTATTTTATACCGGGTCATCATTTTATTTCCCGCATGTACGCGCCGCTAGGCCGGTGAAGGTGGCCTTGGCAGATGCGGCCGCTAGGCCGGCCAAGGTGGCCTTGGCGTTCTCCCCGCAGTGAACACATGCGCTGCGATCGGCAATGTTGCATAAGCTGTCAGTATCTCCGGCCTATTCAAGCTTGTGAAGTGTTAGTTGATTTGACCTATCATACAGTGCAGTCTCGGGGCAATTTTACAGTTTATGTGTTGCCTTAAAGTGATGTTTTCTATACAACAACGTGTATTCATTGTGCTTTGTTATGCGAAGTGATGTTTTCTCTAGAACAACGTGTATTCCTTGTGCTTTCTTATGCAACATATTCTTCTGTTAGAGAGTGCCGTTTTCGATTCATTCGGAAATATCCTGGTATCCGTCCTCCACATAGGCGCACGATACGCGATATTGTAAAAAGTTCCGCTTCACCGGGTCCGTTCACAACAAGAAGAGACGTAGGAGACGGACTGTTTTAACAGAGGAAAAGCTTGATGAAATAGGAGTTATCTTGGAAAGAAGCCCGTCGAAATCTTTAACACTTCTCGCTGCGCAGACTAATGTGTCGTTTTCTTCTGCTCGTAATGCGACGAAGTTGTTGAAAGCCAAACCATACAAACTCACAGCTGCCCACAAATTAAGGGAGCCTGATGGTGGTGCGAGGATTCAGTATTGCAACTGGCTGCTGCAGTCAGTTAACGATGGATATGTAGACCCTGAATTTTTTTTTAGTGACGAGGCTTGGTTTCACTTAAGTGGTTATGTGAACAGCCAAAACAATCGCTACTGGAGTGCTGAAAATCCACATCGGTTGCATGTCCGCCCGCTTCATGATGTGAAAGTTGGAGTGTGGTGTGCGATAACTTCTCGCAGAATTATAGGACCTATATTTTTCCACGAAACAATTCTAACAGTTACATTGACCTAATCATAAGGCCGTTCTTTCATGAACTCACGGACGAAGAAAAGAACAATGGTTACTTCATGCAAGATAATGCAACGGCGCACACAGCTAATCACTCCTTGGCAGTAATACGGGAAGTTTTCAATGACCGTATAGTTAATTATCCCGCCAGATCACCCGATTTAAATCCATGTGATTATTACCTCTGGGGAATGCTGAAAGGAAAAGGTATATGCAAACAATCCTCACACAAGTGAGGAGTTAAAAGAAAATATCCGCCAAGTTATAACGAACGTCACCCAGGAAGAAATCCGCTGTGTGTCTAGAAACTTGTTTACGAGGTGCCAGGCATGCTTGAGAGCTGACGGACAACACTTTGAACATTTCTTGTAAAACCAGGTAAGTTTGTAGATAATTATTTTCACTAGAAATTGCTATTAAATGACTGTATGTTGACGCGAAGTAGTGGGGAGAAGTCGCGCACTTTTTACCGGCCAGCGAGCGGGTGTCAGCGCGAGAGCTTGCCGCGCTGTGATTGGTATCGGATGCGAGACTTAAATTGATGACCCTGTATTTCACAGGCTATTTTTCACATTAGTTGGCCACAAACTTGCCAGCGTACCGTTTTCTCTGACCTTGTGTCTATGCCCTATAATTTGCTTTTTTTTTTTTTTTTCCAACTTATGTTAGATTTATTTGTGATGATTCGATTTCCAGGTCAACCTAAATGACTATTTGGTTTTACTCCATTCTAGTATTAGTTTGTGCATGTTGCTTATTTTCTTCCAACCCTTCTGGATTTAAGGATCACCCTTCACATTCGTGCCTTTGCCTTGGTAGATATTCCACCTTCTGACCTATACTTATTTCCTCCAGGTTCATGTTTGGTTCGAAGAATGACATTACTTTCGAGGGTTCTGTCGAACTTTTTCTGCTTCTTGCAAGAGCACGTTCATCCTGGCCTCTACGGCATTCATGCTCGACTGTTTTGTCTTTCAAGTCTTGCTAGTTTCCGTTACTGATTAGGCCCAGCACAAAATTAATCCTACTTCCACAATTTTACCATCTTTAAAGAAGACCAAGAAGATTGAAGCCGAGTGTAGACCAACAATAAGATAAGTATCTCCGAGGGTATTCTCGCTGGACCAATTCATGGTATGTCATTCTCAGCAACAAGGTTGCCATAGTTAGTTTTGATAGAAAATTTTACGTTAAAACTATTCTTAGCTGCCCCACCTAAAATTGCAAACAATTTATACATCTAGTACTGCTAAACATTTAAATTTAAATAGTTGACAAATGTACAGTTTTTACAGTTCATCTGAAGCACATATTGAAGTCGCCTATCTTTTGTCATTGAGAAAATCAAAAGACGCAAGTTTAATTTTAATAAAAACAAATCTGTATAAATAATATTAATAATATTATTAATAATAATAATAATAATAATAATAATTTTTATCACACTAATATATAACGATTTTATATTGCAGATACAAAAAAAACTTCAAATGGTACCTACAGTGCATTTCGTATGACTAAGAAGAATATAACTTGGTTTTATCAAAGACAATGGAAAAATATTTTCCAAAATTTTAATTAATTTTATAAGAGTTTTTAAGTAGTTTAAAAAAGGGATTTTAAATCATTTTGAAGAAATTTTAATCAACTTATGTAGATTTTATTGTAATGTTGATTTTTTGAATTGTATGTCAAATAGATTTATCTAATAGGTATAAAATTGCTAATTTTGGGGGAAAAAAAAAAAGAAGGCTAACGATGGTCCCAAAAGACCATATCATGTACCATTAATGTAGAGATGTGTTTTAAAAAACCAAATTTGTATCGAGAAGTGGATGAAAATTACAGTGTTATTATAATCAACACGGACAATAAAAATGTTTTGCAGTTAGATAAAAGTACAAGTCATTCATTTTTGTTGGAAATAAGAGATAAAATATTAAGTCAATTTCTTCATCATATACCACATTAAACAAGACTTGCATACCTTTCTGCCATCATCCTGGCTATTAGTACGGTAGTATGGAGGCGAGTGCTGTATCTGAACGGGGCTCAAGCGCAATTCTGGAACACAAAAATTATACGACAGGTTAATCAAATTAATAAAAGGACAAATTTGCTACTCTTGGTGTATTTGAAATAATGGGAATCGCTGTGGAAGAGATTTAAGAAAATAATATCAGGGGAAATTATATGTGCGACTACAAAGAACTCCTATCACAAGAGATGAGGAGAATCAAAAGGAAATGGATTCCAGGTTTCGACATTTCCAAATTCGTGTTTGTGCACTGCTGTGATTGTTATGATGAATAATTTGCACCAATTATTGTGTTAATTAGGGTAATTAACTTATGATTCATTGCAATGTTGTTGTAATGTCGTAATATTTGATTAAAACAAGGTTTGAAGAGGTTCAACATTGAGTTCTGTCTGAAATTCGTAACGTTTCGCTTTTTATGCTGGTGAGTGTATCATGTCCAATCTAGGCTACCCTCCAAGTTTCATCTTAGCTGTCTGTTGTCCAAATGCCAGAAGAAAATTCAGGCAAGAGAACTCTACTGCTGTTGTTTCATTTGGCATGTTTCATCATAGTCACCTGCATGTGCTATCTCGCATACCTGCCAACCTTCGGAAGTCAAAAATAGAAAGATTTTTTAAAATTATAGATTTCATCATGCGCGGTATACCATTGCGTGGGCGAAAGAGGGCACACAAAAGACCTGCGTGTCTTTATTGGCAAAGTATGAATTCAGCATAAAATTCACAAAAATGTTAACAATCATCAATCATCGAGTAGTACATATGACCAATATTTAAACGTAAGAAAATGCATACAATCATTCTGATGGATTACACTTCGCATTCGCTACCACATATTCACGTTTCATCAGACTTGAGTTAATTACCATGGACAACTTACCTAATTATGATTAGGAGATGTATATACATGTGGATGGTAACTTGAGACTGCTTACTGATTTAATGCAGACCTTGTAGCCAACTTTGTTCTCTTTTAAAATGGCCTGTCATACTGCTGCTCGTAGCAATTTCCACTTAGGCTTGATTTAACCACCAACAGTTTGTTGAGGTTTCCGTCATTCAGAGATCGGAATTGTGTCCTTGTCTTCTTCACCTGGCTAAACAATCTCTCACATTCAACGTTACTGTATGGGATTGTTAATATTGACAGCATTATTCCAGCTAGTCTGTCATATTTTAGACACCCATATCCACCTCGTATATCCCCTATTGCAGACCAAGAACAATCTGCTCTTTTTCCTTCCACAATAGAAGATGGCAAATCCTCCATTTCGAGAGCACAAAACAGTCATTGTAATGCATCCGTTGCTTGGTGCTCATCTTAACCGTCTTTTTTGGCAACACCATTTTTTCTCCCTATCATAACAGGGGCATTGTTTGCACTAAAAGCTATACAGTTTGCCATTGGAATGGCATGGCTTTCCAGAAGACGCAGAAGCAAATTTCCAATGTTAGCACCAGTCGAGTCACCTTCCAAATTTTCCATGGATAGCAAACGATTTACAATCATCTTCGATTCTTTGTTGAAAAATGACACGACGACAGGATAGAGCTTACACTCTCTATCATTGCTACCATCAGTGGAGATCGCAAAAGGCCCAATTTTATAATATTAATAATTTTTGAATCGTCGTCACGTGCCACTTCATGAACAATGCCGGATGTTTTTGTCCTGCCACAGGCATATTTCTTCGCAATTTCCAAATCCGGGAACATTTTTCTAAACAATTGTCCCACGTGATCGGAACATGATAACGAGAGGTTATGTCCTATGATGAACGCCGTGAACAAACATTCTGCTCGAATGGCAGCATTGTCTTCATTCCCGTGAACAAAAAAGTTCCTAATTCTTTGTTCTTCTGTAAACAACTAGCACTGTCCTTGTGTTGTAGAGTGTTGCTGTGAGTTACTAAGTCAGTTTTTTCCACCATGAGAAATATTTATATCGCAACGGCACACGGAACAAAGAGCAAAATGGTTTTCTCTACTAGATTGTAAAATGAATGGAAATTCAGTTTTATAGCTTTCTTTGAACACTTGGAGATAAGGTTTCTGAGGTTTTGTCGCCATAACGAGACGGGAGAAACTTAAAACACACGACACGAAACAATCATTGACACAACTCGCTGACATAATTATCCACCGACGCACACATTAATACCTCAATTAAATGCACTAAACATGACGCTAGCAGAGTATAAACACGTGGCGTCAAACGGAGTAAGTCACAATCGCCGCGCATAGCATACAAGGTTTCAACCCCCTTCTGCACAGTCACATGGGGCCAGCCTCGACCAATCAGCGTAGGCTTGACACCTGTTTGTCCGTAAATTACCACCAATCAGTATGCAGTAGGCCGATCAGCTGACTCACCATTACGAGATTGCAGCTATGGAGCTCACTGCCAAGCTAGGAACTTACACACACTTACACAAAAAACAAGGTTACGCAAATCACAAAAGCAATTACGAATTACGAGAGAATCTCCTTGAGAATGGAAATTATTTGCAGTTCCTTTTTCTTTTACAATATATCACTGGGGTCCGAAATTCGGAAGAAATAATAGTAATTAAGAAGATCGGAAGACTAGATGAAAATTCGAAAAGTTTCCGAATAAATCGGAAGGGTTGGCAGGTTGTATCTGTATACATAAATTATTGTTGTGTTGTACCATTGCAGGCACTTTTAATTGGGGCAAGGATTATCAATGAGGTGGTGTGTCCTTAAGATATAGGTACCATCCTCGGGTAGTATAGAATTCCCGTACACGCTACAGGTAATGATCGATTAATTAGAATGCGATTAATTAGAATGCATAGAGAAATCTTGTTCACAATACAATAATCAAAATAACAAAATTTGCATGAAAATATGGATTTTCTTAAATTTTATCATGCATAATTTTTCATCTTTAGTGCGTATTTAAGCACTTTTTAGTGTATAAATGCATGCATATTTTTGCATTTTTAGTGCATAAAATTTGAAGGTCTATTCATGTTATTCTTCTAGCAGAACTATTTTGCCTACGTATAAGTTGTGTTGCTCATTTGAATGAAACTTGTGTCCATCATCCCTTATGATGGTTTTAAGTAAACTCATGCAAACCCATTATTACCTGGTATGGTGAGCGATAAGCTATCACTCGCTATTGAGTATGATGTCTTCTTTGGGACTATAAGACTTCTATGTCTGTGGGTCCTCTGATGACTGTGTAGACCAAGTCTGGAGCAGCAAACTCTTCCACAATGTTCACAAACATGTATATCACCCACAACTCACTGAGGATTGTTCCCTTGAGCGGCCATTCGTTCTTTCCTTGCCTTCAAAGTTTTCCATATTTGAGGTCCGTATTGACGTTTACAACTATCGAATGGGGTTGTTGATTCTCCGCCCAATCAATACAATTTATTACAAAAATTTTCACAGTTTTATTATTTCTGGGACATGTTTCGGGCCATACCTGGGCCCTTCTTCAGCCTTGATTAATTTCCAAAAACATCCATTAAAAAGACATGCATTTATAATAGAACAACACTCTTAAAATGCTTAACGGTATTAGATACATTAAAACAACACTAAAATACACATTTGGAGAGAGAAAGAAACACTGATACGATAAAACACCTCTTCATGTCAGCCATACACAAACTAAAATGTATTACATGCTGGTTGTTTTTAATGGTGACAAGTGTCCATTTTGCTGAGTGATTCTGACTTATCTGTTAGTCACGCCGATACAGTTCTGTTTGGTGACCCAGATATGCTGGCGAGTCTGGGGCTTAACATACTTTGGCCTTTGCTAAAATAAATATTCCGCCTGGCTTGTATAGTGATTGAGCGAAGATAGCCACCTGTTCAATATGTTGTCCCTGGACCGAGCATGGTTGACGCATTATGTAGTATGCGTGGATTAACTGCAAAGATAATAATTTATGCTTTAGTAATGGCAGATGCTCTTAGGTTGAGGTCAAGATTAAATATTAAGGAAACAAAACTTCAAACTTACAGGGTAAATTGGCACTAATAGTTTGCTGCTCGTTCCCGCCCGGAAGCTGAATTTAGTGGACCGCCTTTCCTATGCGGGGGCTAGAATGAGCGAAACGTTCTTTCTCAGAAACACATGCAGATTTGTTTCGACTAATTGACGAGCGAATGGCTTAGACTTACCCAGGTATGGCCCGAAACATGTCCCAGAAATAATAAAACTGTGAAAATTTTTGTAATAAATTGTATTGATTGGGCGGAGAATCAACAAACCCATTCGATAGCTTTCCTTGCCTGTCGCAAATCCATGGCATGTCTCCGACGTTCGTATTCGAAGTGTTGATGGATCTCCGTGAACAAGCCGACGCCATGTTTGTCAGAAGCACTTTTTGGTGTTGATCTTTGTGTCTCCTGCTCTGTCCTCCCTACGTACGCATCCATTCATAAGTTGAGCATACAAGATTTGCTTAGGGAGACGATACTCTGGCATACGGACAACATAACCAGTCCATCGAAGTTGATGTTTGATTATTGTGGCCTCGATGCTTGTAGCATTGGCTTCGAGGATGCTGATGTTGCTACACCGGTCTTGCCATGTTATTCTCAAGATACTTCTCAAACAACATTGATATTTCTCCAAGCAGATTGTGTGTTTCCTGTAGGTGGTCCAAGTTTCACAGCCGTAAGTAAGGCTAGGTATTACGATAGTTTGGCATACGTACAGCTTAGTTCCGAGTGCTGATATTATCATTATCGAACACACTTTCTTGTAGACGACCGAAAGCCGTGCTAGCACATTTAAGTCAATGCAGAATTTCAGCAACAATATTTCCACTTGTAGAGAGGTGGCTTCCAAGATAAGGAAAATGTTCTGTGGTCTCCATGAGCTCACCACTGATTGTAATGGTAGGAGGCATTGACTGAGCAGTACAAACAGGTTGATACAGAATTTGGGTTTTCATAATGTTGAAATCGAGGCCAATGCTCTTATAAGCTTCGTTAAAAGCATTCAGAATTGTCTGTAGATGATCTTCGGAGTTGGCCAAGACAACATTATCATCAGCGTATTGAAGTTCATTAACACTAATTGAAGATATCGTTTTCCTAACCCTCAGCCTTCTTAGGTTGAATAATCCTCCATCAGTTCTGTATTCTATTTTTACACACGGTGGTAGTTTTCCTTTGACAAGATGTATAATTGTGCCAACAAATAATGAGAATAGTGTGGGGGCAATTACTCATCCCTGTTTAACACCTGTGATGATGTCAAATGGTCCCCCTGGTCCATTGCTGGACAGAACAGTACCATTCATATTGTCATGCAGCAGTCGAAGAATCATTATGTATTTTTGTGGGCAGCCAATGGATCCTAGGATCCTCCAGAGTGCATCCCGCTGCACTAAGTCGAAAGCCTTTACAAGATCTATAAAGACCATGTATAATGGGCGGTTTTATTCCCTACTTGGTATGGTAATGACCCATTTAAAGCCACTTTCTTTTGCTGGCGAAGTAATAAAATTGTATTTGGAGCCAAGTGCATGTGCAACCTGCATAATTACCTGTATTATTATGGTGTCTGAACCAGTGTAGGTATATGTAATTGGGGCTAAGTAAGATTGTCAATAAGATGGCTGTGTCCTTAAGATAGGTACTAACCTGGGGCAGGAAAATATTCATACAGTATAGAATTCCAATACACGTGCACCCTTCACCAATGACACATCGCTTCCCAAGGAATATGGAGAATCATCAGACCGATTAGTTGTAGATTCATTTGAGGGGCTTGGACATCATTGCCATTTAACCCCGTGTGTGGGTGTGAGTCTACTGTATGTATTATTATTATTATTATCTTGATTGGTCACATTGGACCACTTGAGTCGTTCCACAATCACTTCTTCTTTGAAGGTAGTACTGCTTGGTTCTTGCGCTCTTTCCAGTACTTTTTCATTCTTTCAGATCGGGATTTTCTCAACTCATCTGAAATCTCCATAGGCTTTCTATGTGTCATTTCTGCAGAAAATTTGTGAGTTTTAAGAATGGTGTTAATTTTATTTTTCTCCTCGGCATCTGTTATCTTAAGTCCAACTGCTTTGAGATCTTGTTGGATTCCTTGGATCCATTTTCCTCCAGTTTTCTTTCCTAGATTTCTCATCACCAGTTGGCGTACAATTCTGTTTTCTGGAAGCCGTAAGATGTGAAAAAAATATGAAATTCTTTTCTTCTTCATTGTGCTGGTGATTGGATCAATCTCACGATAGACAGTTTCATTTGGGAGAATCCTCCAGACTCCCTCCACCTGATACTTTTTATTTATGCACGTTCTAATGATTCTTCTTTCCGTTTTGAGGAGCTGATCAGTTCTTTGTTCATTTTTAATTTGGAACAGTGTTTCACAAGCATAAGTGGCTTCTGGGAGAGTTACAGTTTTATAATGTTGGATCTTAGTAGCTATTGATAGGCATTTTTTATTATATGTTGACCAGGTTAGAGATTGTGCCTTTTTCATTTTATTTGTTCTATTTATCCAAGTTACTTTTTCGTTTAAGTTATGTGTTATAATTTCTCCAAGATACTTAAATTGAGGAACTAGGTTAATTTTATGATCATTTATATAGACTTCATTTATATCTAAGGGTTTCATAGGCATGATCTCAGTTTTTTCAAAGGATATCTGTAATCCTATCCCTTGAGCAATCTCTTGGAGACTAGTGATCTGAGTACAAACCTCTTCCTTGTCTAGTGCTAAAAGAGCCAAATCATCTGCAAATCCTAAGCAGTTTATTTTTATTGATGGTTTTGTTCCAATTTTGATGTTAGGAGGGTTTTCCTTTTGCCAAACCTTCATGATATAATCAAGAGCCACATTGAAAAGCAGAGGGGATAATCCATCACCTTGTCTGAGACCAGTTTTTACTGAGAAAGCTGTTGATATTTCTCCCCTAAATTTAACTTTCGAATTTGTGTTTGTTAATGTTAATTGAATGATTTTTATCAATTTAGGATGGAGACCATATGATCTGAGGATTTTTAGCAGTGTCAGTCTATGAATACTATCATAGGCTTTTTTGAAATCTATAAAAGAGATAAAGAGTTGCTTATTTCTGTTTTTGTAATATTCCATTATTAATTTCAGGCTAAGGATTTGGTCTGGACAACTTCTGTAAGGGCGAAATCCTCCTTGATATTCTCCAAGTTGTGGTTCCAGAATGTTTTTGATCCTGTTGTAAATTATGCGAGAGAAAATTTTATATGTGCAGTCCAGAAGGGTAATTCCTCTGTAGTTATCTGGGTTCGTTTTGTCTCCTTTCTTAAATAATGGATGGATTATTCCTATGGTCCAGTGTGCAGGAATTTCTTCAGTAATCCACATTTTAACTAGATGTTGATGAAGATTTATAATCGCAGGTTTACCAGCATTTTTCCAGATTTCAGCAAAGACTAAGTCTTCGCCACAAGTTTTGTAATTTTTTTGTTCTTTAATTGCGAGTTCTACTTCATTAATGTTTGGAGGATTTATTAAATCAGGTGAAGTTAAAATAGGTGTATCAGTGTTTACTTGCAGGGTTTCCAGTGGATCATCACAATTTAACAGTTTCTCGAATGCTTCTGCAAGGATCTCTGTATTTTCTTGGTTAGAATGTGCTAACTTTCCCGTTTGATTTTTCAACATTAATGTTGGAGCTTCAAATTTTTTAAGATATTTACCAAATGTTTTGTAATAATCTCGAGATTGTTTTTTCTTGAAATCGTCTTCTATCTTTTCCAGTGTATTCTTAAGATGATTACGTTTCGTTTGTCTGATGATTTTATGGGTTAATTTTCTTTGTATAGTTAGTTCTAAATTTGATTCTTCTGACTTTAGAGCTTGATGTTTTATCCATGCTTGGTGTCTTTTCTCTATTGCTTGATCACAATCTACATTCCACCATTCATGTTTTTTCCTTGGATTTATTGGTGCTAACTCCTCTGCTATTGATTTTAATTTAGTGATTAATTCGTCCAATGTTTTAGTGTTGAGAGATTCTTCTCCTGTTCTTTCACAGTACTCTATATTTTTTATTAAGGTAGATGGATCAAATTTCCTCCTATTGTTATTATTAGTTTTTTTCTTGGCCATTGGAGTTAATTTTATTTTTATCTTTACCACATAGTGGTCTGATCCTGAGTCAACTCCCCTTAGAACCTTGACATTGTGAATTTCGCGATGGTGAAATTTATCCATGCAGACATGATCCAACTGCCATTCACCCCTTCTGAAGTCAGGATGTTTCCAAGTTTTCAATTTATGGGGCTGTCTTTTAAAACATGTTGATTTAGAGATTAATTTGTGGTTTCTACAAATTTCGACTAATCTTTGACCATTTTTATTGGTTTGTTTATGTGCTGTCCATTTTCCAATGATATCTCTATATCTTCTTTCTTGTCCGAGTTGCGCATTGAAATCACCAAGGAGAATTTTGATGTTTGATGAAGGGATGTTTATTAAAGTTTGATCCAAAAGATCCCAGAATTTTTGTACTTCTTCTCTGTCCTTAATGGTGTTGTTTTTTTGATTAGTAGGAGCATGTGCATTAATAATTGTATATGTTTTATTTGCCGATTTCAAAGTTAGGGTCGTAAGTCTGGAGGATTGAGATTTAAATTCTGTTATCGAGTCAATGATTCTGAGATCTATTAAGAATCCGTTACCAAATTGTGGACAATTTTTCATAACTCGTTTCCCTGGAATTCCTTTATATAGTCTGTATCCTTGTGATTCCAGATGGTCTTGATCACTATTTCTAATTTCCTGAAGGGCCATAATTAGAATTTTATGACTTCTCATGATATCCGTGATGATCTTCAATTTTCCAGTTTGAACCAGAGAGTTAACATTATGTGTAGAAAAGAATGAGACTTGTTTAGGTTTGATTTTCCATAGTATTTGTTTGTTTGCTACTTGATGAGTTTTCAGTACAAAGTTTTTCGGGCTTATAGGCCGTGGTCCAGACAGGATATCTCCTGACGTTTCACCGGAAACTGCGTCTGGCATTATCAAGGGTTCCGCTCCTTTCCTTGGTCAGCAGTGGAAAGGAGCGGAACCCTTGATAATGCGGGACGCAGTTTCCGGTGAAACGTCGGGAGATATCCAGTCTGGACCACGGCCTACAAGCCCGTAAAACTTGTACTTAATTATGAACGCCGGCCGTGAAAGCCTAAGCTGTTATTTCAGTTAAATGTTTAGATAATTTAGATTTAATTGGTCTCCATAATTATATGCTTACATTAAAAGCATTATGCTATTGTTACATTGCTGAGAATTTAAAATAGGGATTGTTGGACAGAATCACTATCCAAAATTTCCAGGAATATAATTTAGGGATTATACGGGGCAATTATCTTCGCCGAAGAGTTCTTATTTCTTGAACTGATTTTCCACCTTATGACAAAATATATCCTTTTCTTTTAAAAGACAGTTTTCCAATTTGACTCTTTCATATCCAAAACCGAAGCTCATGGGAAAATGCTTGACAGTGTGTATATTTTTAATGTTTAGAGCATATTTAACTGAACTGGATTTGCCTTGCTTTGTTTCATTTAATGGGCATTTGTTCAAACCAGGGTTCAGTCAAGTCGAAATGCCAGGATTGCCATCATTTCAGAATATAAAAGCAGCAATATTAATAAATAAAAACAATTGGACTGAAATTGTAATCTACAAATAAGTCCTTTAATAAATCATCCAAAATAATGAAGGTTTACAAATATAAAACCTACAGTATTTTGTGACGATTAATAAATAATATCATTAAAAATATATATTAGTATTATTTTTTCAGTCTTACATAGTCATCATTTTCACATACTGCTCCTTTAGTGCAATGGGCTCACGAGTTAGAATTAATTCACAAATATTTTATCTACAAGATTATAATTACCTCCACCATTCCGTCGTGGTGAGAAATCCAGACCAATTCCTGAGTGAGGACGACCATCCATTGTACTAGGCCCCAAACTTCCCGGACTAAGGGTCAGAATTGGGGTTCCATGAAGAGAGCTTTCCTGCAATTCAAAATCTTACGTAAAATCAAGATAAAAGTCAACAAGAGGGATTGGAGATAAATTATATGTCTCTCAACTTGCATAAAAGAAAATGTTGAAATCTATAAAGATGTACTGGATATATGGTTGTACGAGGTGCAATCATTTTATCCTGGACTGTATTTGCTGTATGCAAACAGATCAAGCAATTGCTGTGTGGGCGCAGGGGTGACAAAAAGCGATTTTGAAGAGACCCGCCACAATGTCTCAACGAATTATCTTCATTCAGTTCTGTGTTACACACATTTTTAATAGCACATGCATCCGCGCAGTTGCGAAATCATGATGGACTCAAAACTGGAGCAGAGACCAAATTCTGTATGAAACTCAGGAAGTTGACAATTGCACCATTTTAGGGTACAGGGCCTTAAGGCCCCTAGCAGCATACCGTCCATCACTAACAATAAAACTTATTCTCGCTGAACTTCATGATTCCACAATAAATAAGTTCATACAATTGCCGAAAAGAACTGCTATTGTTGAATGATTTGGTGTATTCAGAACTTCAGACTGAAATAAAAACAAGTGATTCTGTGAAGAATTAAATAACCTGTTTTTATAATATACTACTGGTCTTACTTGGGACAAGAGAAATGAAAACTAGATTTTAAAAATATTGCACAGCTGCCAATTTTGAAGATACACCATGCCAAGTTTCACAGAGCTCGGATGAAAAGTCGCGTAAAAAAATCAATTTAAATATTTAAATTTCGTGTTGCCGCCATGTTGGTCTTGTGCTCACCAGGTTATTGAATGATCCATAGGTGAACTTATGTTAATAGCCTCTATTAACATACAAACTTTCAGTTTGCTGTAATAGATTCGTAAATACTGACAACCGTCTAAATATTTTGGATGGTCGCCATGTTGGATTGTTCTATGTATAGGCCATACAGTTATGCACCATTTATTGAAATCGCTTCGGCCGTGAAGATTTTATTAGGGACACACACACGCACACACAGACACGGACCATAGGTGATCTCATTGGCCTATTTTTTTTTTTCATAAATGAAAATACGCTTAAAACATCTCCAGAAGGATCAACTAATGGTGCAAATAATCCATTGCAATGTATGTCCCGCAAGCATCCGCTGATTCATCAACAGAAACCCAGAAGTGATTGTTGCCCAAACTACTTATAATTTTTTGAAGTTCATCATCCTTATAATTATGAAGGTAGATAGATTCTCCTCAGTGTCATTTCATCTGTAATTGCATGCATGTGTACTTGCTCATGAATTTCCATAAGTGTTCATTGTTCACTTTGTTCAGAAGAATGTTCACTGATGCCATCAATTTACCCAGATCTTTTGAGAAGTCTATCGGCCTGAGAGATATGAAAAATTAAGCCTCACTGAAGAAAAATACCTGTCTGTTGCACAGAACAGTTTGTTAACCGATACCGTTGTATATGAAATACAGTGGAACTCCTGAAATCCAAAATCCCGAGAAATCCAAACATCACATTTTGGAACCGAACAACCGAGTAAAGAATGATTTTATTATTAGTAAAACTAGAAGATCCGTGCACCTCCGCAGCATTAATTTCAAACATCCTACATCACTTCTCTCCTTAAGACATTTGCTGTTCGCATGTCTTCATGCTAGTGACCTGAACAGACAGTTACAGAGTACAGTCACTTTTGGAAAAAATATGAAAAAGTAGAACTAAGAGATTAAATGTGTGTTTGCCTGTCCTTCCCTGCTTTTTGAGTGTACAACACTATCGACACTCAAAATGCTGCAGCTATCGAAACAAAATTTGGAACGAGTAAAGATCTCTACCAGAAAATCTCAAGGACATATTTGAAAATAATGTCAGTGCTACCAAATGCTAAAAAATTGCAGTTGAAATTTGGACTTTAAGTTGGATATCTCGGATGATATTCATGGGAACTACTCCAAAATTGGCACACAACTAGAGCATAATATTTCTCATTAATTAATTTTCAGAAGCCCATATATCACAGTGCTGCCAACATGATTCGACGTGTCCTGATAGGTTCAATGTTTAATTGCATGTAACATCCATACTAAAAAAAATGGGTTTCTTACAAAATTTGCACATATCTCTCAGTTTTTCAGATTAATTTTCAGCAACCCATGCTTAGCATTGTTGCCAACATAATTCTATGCGTGCTGATAAGTTCAATGTTTAACTGTATGCAACGTCCTTACCTGCAAGTTTTGTATGTGTGATATATGCTCTAGTACATAAGACAGTGCTTATTATATGAGTCACCATGGCTACTAACTGTTAACCCTTCCCGAGCGGAATACGGATATATCCGGCGCATACTTTTCAGCTGCGAGTGGGAAACTGATATATCCGGGAAAATTTAAATATGGCGCCGTTTTCCGTCAAAATAGTTAATGTTAAACCCAGGAGATGTAGTAGAAATAGTAATTGATGGCACCACTATGCAGATAATTGTTTGATAGTTAATTATGTCACCCCTTGAGACCTCTTTGACTTCAGCATACCTTCAGGCAATTGTTGCTTTAGATGAAGGCATGTGTCATTGCGTAGCTGGTGAAGTGAGTGCATTTTTGTAGTATTTATTTGATGATGTGAGCATAATTTCACGGAAAAGGCTATGGAATGATGAAGATATAGTGTCTGCTTTGGATTTCAGTGATGGTTTGAAATGTGCCACACTTAATTATTAATTTATTAATAATTATTAATTAATTAACTTGACAACCTTCAGATGGAACTCAAATTTCAAGTATCAACAGGTAAGAAAAATATATGAGAGTTCTAATTATACTCCTAATTAAATGTACTCCATGAAAAATATAATCTACATATTTTGAATTTTTGAAAAAAAATCCGCTCAGAGCCATAAAAGCATCTACTCGGCAAGGGTTAATTAATAGCCATAAAAGCGTCCACTCGGCAAGGGTTAATTAATAATCTCAAGTTTGTGATCCCCAGATACAATGCCTCTGAATAGTTGTATGGAACCAACTTAGCACATTGTATGGAACAAACTTAGGACTTAGCACATTATAAGGCCAAGATATTTTAGACTTACTGCAATTACAGTATATGCACATTTATAATTTCAACTCCATGCAGCTGCCATACTAATTTACGGACCCACACATAATTTTTCCACGTGCCTACTGCCAAGTAACATTCTAACATTTGAACCCTGGACTCAATATCGTAAAATCTGTTGACATAAACAGTTTGAAACTCTATTTGAAGATAGATTTTCAGCATCACATATACGAGGTATGTCCAGAAAGTAAGTTCAGTTTGGTAATAACATTAAATTGTGTACAGATACAGAAAAATTATTTATTGCACAAAATTCTACAACCCTTAAACTACTTTTCCACATAACTGCCGAAATGTTGCAGGCATTTGTCGTAGCGTGGCACGAGTTTTTGTTTACCTTCTTCATAGACTTGTGCCGCCTGTGTCTTCAACTAGTTGTACGTTCCGCTGCAGCGCAGTTCCGCATATGCGCGGTAGACGCTCTGTATCAAGGAGAAGAAACGTGCGTCATTTGGAGAGCGCTGTCAGCCACGTATGCGTTGTTGTGCACGTTTACTCTTACAATGTCTGTGTTGATTGAAAATCCCGCCGCTTGTGAAATCAGATCTGCGATTCGTTTTCTGAATGCTAGGAAAGTGAAACCAATTGAAATTTATCGGCAAATTTGCAAAGTGTATGGACAAAATGCGATGAGTGATTCAATGGTGAGAAGATGGGTCCGACAGTTCAATGAAGGACGTAGTGAAGTGCACGATGAAGAACGAAGTGGGCGTCAATCTTTGGTTACAGAAGAACTGGTTCACGCAATTGATGACAAGATCCGAGAAAACTGCAGGTTTACAATTAGTGCTCTCGCTATGGAATTTCCCCAAATCTCACGATCACTAATTCATGAAATTGTTACCGAAAGACTGAACTTTCATAAACTTTGCCGACGTTGGGTACCAAAGATTCTTACGGAGCAACACAAAACAAAACGGATGGGTAATGCACTTCAGTTTTTGACCAGTTACAATGAAGGCGGCAAAGAATTTCTGACACAGATAGTCACAGGAGATGAAACTTGGGTTTCTTACGACACCCCTGAAAGTAAGCGGCAATCAATGGAATGGAGGCACACTTCATCCCCAGCAAAGGTTAAGCCGAAACAAATCTTGACACCTCGGAAAATGATGTGCACAGTGTTCTGGGACTGGAAAGGCATCTTACTCATTGATTTCTTACCGCGTGGTCAATCAACGCAGATGCTTACTGCGAGACACTTAGGAAATTGCGCCGCGCAATACAGAATAAGCGCCGAGGGTTGCTGTCAAAGGGTGTTGTTTTTCTTCACGACCACACACTGCAAATGTGACGAAAAACCTCCTACAGGGATTTGGCTGGGACGTGTTTGACCACCCTCTGTACAGCCCTGACCTTGCTCCTAGAGACTTTTATCTGTTCACATATCTCAAGTCTTTCCTTGGCGGTCAACACTTCAACAATGACGACGAGCTGAAAGAAGATGTTTCCAACTGGTTGAAGACACAGGCCGCAAACTTCTATGAAGAAGGTATCCAAACACTTGTGCCACGCTATGAAAAATGCCTGCAAAAGTTTGGCAGTTATGTGGAAAAGTAGTTTAAGAGGTGTAGAATGTTTTGCAATAAATAATTTTTCTGTATCTGTACACAATTTAATTTTATTACCAAACGGAACTTACTTTCTGAACGTGCCTCGTGTATCACTGTTACCTATGCATATGTGTTTAGTTTTAACTGAAAATAACTTCCATAACTTTCAATGGATTTCTGCCAAATTGTGTATGTACAGTGGATGCCATAACATATACTGTACAGTATATGCGCACATTCTCAGATAGAGCAGTGCTATCGACAATCTATTAACTCTCCCTGAGCATTTCAGCCATGGACTATCAATATCTCAGAATCCACTGCTGAATTAAACCACATTATTTCAGTTATATTTTGAGCAAATCGTATAATGGCAGTGCTACCAGCAGAATTCCGTAGATAAAGATATTACTCTAAGGACCTGTTTTTCGATAGCAGGGCAAAGCTCGGAGTAGCGTACTCCCAGCCTTAAACGCAATATTGTGTTTATCAATCGCTACGCAGCGCTGCCAAGGGAATAAATGTGGTGGGCAAGTTGGTCATATTTACTCGGTGCTATTTGTAATGGATAAGCATTAGAGTAGAGGTAGAAAGCCAAATAGAGGAGTCTCCTCCTTGGAGCAGTTTGGATTTAGAGGGGGCAGGTCAACAGTGGAACATATTTTCATTCTGAGACAGAACACGGAAGAGAGTTGGGAATATGGGAAGGATATGGTAATGACTTATTGATCTAGAAAAGGCCTATGATAGCATCCCTAGAACAAAAGTTTGGGAAAGCTTAACAAATAGGGGGATAGGTAAGGAACTGAGAGACATGATAAAAGGAATGTGCATGGAGTGCTACAGTAGTGTGAAGACTAGAGTCGGGACATCGGAATGGTTTAAAATTGACACTAGACTAAAGCAAGGAAGTGTGTTGTCACCACTATTGTTCGTAATGGTGATGGATGACATCATGAAGGCAGCAATGAAAGAATATAGTAGGGCAAAGATGAAGGTAATGTTGTTTGCAGACGACGTTGTGATCTGGGGCGAGGATGAGATGGAGGTACAAGAACAGACGTAATAAATGAAAAGATTGAGCAATGGGGATTGAAGATAAATGTGGAGAAGAGTAAAACAGTGGTGATGATTAGAGATAAGAAAGAAGGTAAAGGAGTAATCAAAGTAGGAGATAAGGAATTGGAAGTAGTGAAACACTTCAAATACTTGGGAAGTGAACTGACTGAAGATGGAAGACTAGATTTGGAAATTAGCAGAAGAATACAACTCAGGAGTGCTTTCTACCAACAGGTACGGGGACTAGTATGGAACAAGGATATACCAATTAAGGCTAAAGAAGTTATGTACAAAGCATATTATGTTCCTATAATGACATATGCAGCGGAAACTTGGACAATGACCAAGAGGGATGAGAGCAGAGTACAAGCAGCCGAGATGAGATTCCTGAGAAGTATGGTCCAGAAAACGAGGAGGGACAGAGTGAGAAATGAAGATATACGGAAAGAACTGGGAGTACAGAAACTAAATGAGAAACTGGAGCAAAACAGATTGAGATGGTTTGGACATATCAAACGGATGAATGAAGTAAGGCTACCAAGGTGAGTACTGGAACGACGGATGACTGAGAAGAGAGGACGAGGAAGACCAAGAATGCTTTGGATGGACTCGGTGGAGAATAGTATTAGAAAACGGAACCTGGATTGGAACACTGTGTCGGAGGAGGAATGGTGGAACGACAGAGCAAAGTGGAGAGGAACCATATTTGCCCCACCCAGTGTCAACTGGAAAAGGGGAAATGAAGATGATGATGATGTAGCATTAAACCTTCGGAGTAGTGACTCCGCAGTTGCTTGTTGTTTTTCTCCTACCAGCTGTGAACACTTTATGATTGTATCATGGAATGTATTCTAATTGTATGAATCTTTATTTCATGACTTGTTTTTGTTTATTGAAAACTGCTGAGATGGCTGCGCTACAATTATCAGCTTAGGTAAGTACACAGGTGACGATATTTGTATACGGCAATAGAAAATAAAAAATTTCAAAGATCTAGTATACCACACATTGTGACGAATGTGAATTTACGCTCCGTTTTCATACCAGTACTATGATGAATGTATAGATTGAATTGGAGATATGTTACTGTCACACTTGTTTCAACAAACATCACATATTATTTTATACTGTAAATTAAGAGGATAGATGGAACCATGGTCTCTAGCCTATCTATAGACTACTAGAAACGATGTTCAATAAAATCAAATTTCTCAAATCCTACTTGCTGCAACAAATTGTAATAAAAAGGAGATAAATCATAATTTCATGTAAATTCTGTTAAAATTACTCATGATATGATAAATATTGTTTAAATCTATAATCTGGTAGCAAAAATAATTGCCACGACTGGGGCTCGAACCCGAGACCTCATGATTCTTAGTCCCAAACACTATCACCGCGGCTATTACAACCACGGAAATTGTGAGTACAAAACGGTTACTTATTTCCACGTACCGGTAATATTATGGAGTAATATCTTATGCTCCATTAATATTTTGCTTGTTTTCGATAATGTTCCTGTGTGGAATCGAGTTGTAAATTCATTATGAATAGGCCTACTTGGCAGTAAAGGGAATGCGTACAGTAGTCCATGAAAGGCTAGCCCAGTTCCTGTATAAAAACCATCGATATATATTATGTTGATTAACTGCATTACCGCAGTGTGGGTTAATATCTGAATAGCTATTGTGCAGAAAAATGATACCGGTATTGCCGACTAGTTGCAATGTTTCATATTAAAGCATATCATTATTTAACTACTGATACGAAGACTGATACCATGTGGTTTGTGTTTCAATCAGTTGACACCAGAGTTCGCAAGAGCGTTTACCGTTCAGAATTCAATTTTGACCAATCACACAACCCGTAGTGTAGCCGTTCGTTGATACTTTCAACGAGTAGTAGCTTGCCAAGTAACTTTGCATTAAAAAACACGTTTCGAATGTCGAAGGGATAAAAGAGTTGAGCTTCGGCCGACAAGGATTATAAATGACAACTCGTGTACTTATGCCAGAAAGTGAAGGAATATCTTTGCAAGAGATATCTGGTAAGTAATATTATTTACACCACCATTAGCCGGTACGTTTTGTAGTTCAGTTTTCAAAGGAACTTCTTCAACACGCTTAGGATTTCTTACTGCTGTTATACTGGTAGGACTGCTATTATTCTTCTACAGGACACTATAATGTACTTTGTCGAAGTTTCCAGAAAATAGTAAGTCATGTAGCCTATAGTCTCTCCATAACTATAGTCAGTACTTGTGTCACTATTTTCATGGTTTACTCTGAACCAAACACTCAGGAAACAGATCATTCACACTATGAAGTTCAACATGTCCAACATACTGCCCATCAGCAACCATGAAACGTTTATATTCAGTAGGGTTATTCATTTTTCGTCGAAGAGATCCACCATCAATATAAAATTCTTATGTGCACGGCTGCACGCCAATTCTTGATAATATTATCAACAGCAGCCAAACGAATTTCATAGAGACTTCTCTTCTGTTCCATATTGTTTAGAGTCTTCAGTCATTTGACTGGTCTGATGCAGCCCACCATACCTCCCTCTCCTGAATTGATCATTTCATTACCTACATAGCATAGACATCCTACATCCGAGGCAATCTGTTTAACATATTTTAACCTTGGTATACCCCTACAGTTCTTATCTTCGACCCTTCTTTCCATAACTAAGTTTGCCATTCCTGGGTGTCTTAGGGCCAGTTGTACGAACTCGGGTTATACCCCGGCTAAAGTTATCTCCGTAGTTAACGCAGAATTGAGTTGTACGACATTGGTATGAGAGATAATCCGGGTATAAACGACTGCATAGCTAACCGGGCATGGAATGGCAGGCTATCTGCTTATACAGAGTATATATATGGCGGATGGGAGAGACCGCTATAACATCCCAAGTTAAACCACCGCAAACTTATTTCCAGTGAACTATTCATAAATGAACATATAATTTTAATAGCAGCACAATAAATACATACACATATTTACAGAAAAAATACCAAAACAAGCCAGCGACATTACAAATGTATGCATCATATGTGTTGTCTTCAGCACAGAACGCCATGTCGCAGTGGTCCAATGGATAGCGTGCCCGACTCACGACGAAACAACGTAAATTTTGAGGATCGAACCCCACCAGTTCCAACTTTTTTTGCATATTAGATTTTGTTTCTATGTTATGCTTAGTGCTTCTGCATTATCTTTTATATGTAGCCTACCAGTAATCACTTTGGGCGATCCTAGGTTCAACAGGGTAATTAATAACTCCGCATCAGTCGAGAGCATAGGCTACTCATATTCAAGAGAACAATCATACTGGAGATGCCAGGAATTTATGTAGAAAGTGAGTGATGCAGAGGCTCACTTATTAGAAGGAAGGAAGGAAGCTTGTAGTTTAACCAGGGTGTCTACTGTAAGGATGAAGTAAAAATTAGTTACTTTTTAGGTACCTTTTAGTTACCTTTTAGTTAATTTTAGTTACCTTTGAATTAAAGTTACGTCTGCGGTCTACAAGCATAGGCGCGCATCACGCGGTGAAGAAAAACAACAATGAACTGTTTTAAAGAAGTTTTTTATTTATCGTATGGCTATTAGTGGCGGGAGTGTCCGAGGACATGTTCAGCTCGTCTGAATCTGTAGCTGCTTCCAACGGACACCCTTAGGGTGAGCTACAAGTTCCGTTCAATTTCAAGTTGCTACCAGATATCAATGATACCTAGTGGTGAACGTTGGAACTTTGATAGAGCGTTCGGACGAAATATAACCTAACAATTTAGCTTCACACAAGTTTAGTCTGTGGAAGAATCCTTTACATGCCATAAATCCATGACATGGGACCGCCGGCTTTACTTCCCCTCCGAAGGAAGGCATACTGAAGGATTTTTAACGCTTTTAAAAAATCCGACGACTTCGGCCGGGTTTGAACCCGCTATCTGGGGCACAGCAGTTCAGCATGCTACCAACTACACCACCGAAGCCGCTTTAAATGAAATTCACAGGATGTTATAAAAATTTAAAAAATAATAAATATATACTAGATATTTAACATCCAATGAGTTGTTTCAGCTAATATGTCGTCTTGTCCACAATATGTTGTTATTATTACGGTACCAAGAGGTTGCTCAGCTCTTGACCATTTGGCGAGATTTCCTTCGTCCCCGCGGTAGGTCGCGAAGAAATGCATGCGATGTTACACGATCGTCACCGAATTCTGTCTTCGCAGTCAAATGCGGAGAAATATCGAGATGTTACACGATCGGCGCTGGTCTCAGTTGTTTGGTGAGCTTCCCGTAGTTTTCACGAGAGAACACGGAGAAAAATCGCGATTTAGATAATCAGGGTCACTTTTAGTCATTCGACGAGATTTCCATTGTCCTTGAGTTCGGGCACAAGAAAATATAGCATTATTACGCAATCGGCGCCACTTGCTGTCCGTTTGACAAGAATACAGTTGTCCTCGTCATTGAATGCGGAGAAATATCGCGATGTAACGCAATCGCTGCCGCACTCGGCCGTTTTATGTTGTCCTCGAGATATTATGCAATCGTCGCCGCACCCGGCCGTTCAACGATTGTCTGCCTGTATATCTGTCCTGATAGAATGGCAGAGGCAAGCTCAAGGTTGGGCATGGTTAAAATTCACGCGTAGTTATGAACATGTTGTTCGGTCGGCGCCGTGATTCCCTTTGTCCCTATGCTGTAGTTGGGAGTTTATGAGTTCAGGGTGGATCGCGAGGATGATTTAGTATGTCGATGCTACGTAGGCTGCCATTTTTATGTGGGTTGATGCACTTCTCACTCCCCGCACGCTTTTAAGTATACGGTCATGGGAAAAGTGGCAAGTAGGTTTCGTGATGGGTGCCCCGTGATGGGTGCCCAATCACCTTTGACAGGATTCCCGCAGTCCTCGTAGTCACAAGTTCACGATAGGGGACGGGTTTTATGATTTTATGCAACTGACGTCGATATCGGTCCGTTTTAACGAGATTCCCGCAGGCAAGTCGTGCGGTCAGCCGGCCGTCTTGAGGACGCGATTTTGGAGGATGAACGTTCGAAGTAGGTACGGTATCGAATATTACGAATTGTTCTGAGAGGATTGCACGAATAATACGACAAGAGGGCAAGTTATATTTAGATTGAGAACCACGAATTATCAACAAGTTAGCGAAATAATCGGTTAGATTATATATCCGATGGAACGAAAGTTCGAAGGAAAAATAGACTTATAACGGAATTTCGAATTAACCATACTGAATGTCGCAAATTTACTTGACATATTTTTTAAATAAGTTATATGTATTTCGAAGATTTTTCGCATTTTTTTTCGAAACGGTAACATTTCGCAAGATTGCGACATTAAATTGTTTCGCGTTATTTCTGGACTTTAATTTGACATAGTTTCCAAATAACAGAAATGAGAGATTTCTTCTTAGTTTCGGAAGTATTCGCGAATAAACGTCTCGCGAAAAGTCAGGTTTCCTAATACAGTAACACAGAAAAATATTTCACACGAAACTTAAGACTTCTTGAGGCCTAAAATATACGTTGAACCGATGTATACCGCTCACGGTATCCTCGGTATGTATTTCCTTGAGGTCGGGCACTGAGAGATATAGCTTAGTACTATGCAATAGGCACGGCGCCGCTTGCGTGAAACTCGCAATCTCTGAGCCTAGCGGTGCGAGTTTAAATGATTCAACCCGCCTTCAGAAAATTTTCGTTACCCGTTTGTAAAATTCGTTACTTTTTCGTTACTTTCGTTACCCATTTGTAAAATTCGTTACTTTTTCGTTACTTTCGTTACCGGTAGACACCCTGTTAACGTGACCGTTAATCTCGCAATCATAAGCCACGGGACCTCCGTTTTACGTGGAATCCGAACCACAGGACATGGCATTTCACATCGAAAATCTCACATGCAGTGACCGGGAATCGAACCCGGTCCACCTTGGTGAGAGGCATACAGCTTGACCGCTGCGCCATCACGCCCCCAGTCACTTATTAGAAAACAACCAAAGTTAAATCATCGCAAACTCTTAATTTGAGTGAACTATTTATATATCTACATGAAAATGTATAATCTTAATAGCAGCACAGTAATTACATACGTATTTTTACAGAAAATAACGAAAGCAGGTCGCTGACATTACGTACGTAAGCATAATATGCACAGTCTTCAGGAAGTTACGCTAGGCAGCGGTGGTCTAGTGGCTAGCGTGCTATTCTCGCGAGTATAAAGTTCCAATTTTTGCGGATCGAATCTCACCAGGTCCAACTTTTTTTCCTTATTATTTTTTTGTTTTTATGTTATGCTTGGTGTTTCTGTATTATCTTTTATATGTACCGGTAATCATTTGGGGAGATCCTTGGTTCAACAGGGTATTAATAATAACTTTGTGTCAGTCAAGAGCGTAGGCTACTCATAATTATTCAAGAGAGCATTCATGCTGATGCGGAGTATCCCTTAATAGAAAGAATATTTCTGCAAAGGAGAAAAGCAAAGAAGATCAGACACAGGCCGGATCATTTTCTGAACTGTGATGTAAATTAATTCTTTATACAGTTCAGACTGGAAAATTACACAGTTTTGAGCTTATTAGATCAAATTATCGATGGACTGGAACATAATGACTGACTTTAATTCTTGGATATGCTATATTAGTTTGCATTATATTTATATATACGATATACTTGTTGTGTTGGCAGCAAGCACAAGAGTGTAGTGCAGTATCTTGGACATAGTCTTTGATATCAGTGAAGTTCAGTGTCAAATCAATATGGTGTGTATCGTGTGAATTGTGAACCTTTCCACAACAAATAATAAAAATATGCATTCTAGAGGAGTCTATGTGATTTATTGAGAAGTGAACCTAACATTTTATGGCGACCGCGACAGGATTCATTCATAGTAAAAGGCTCCCGTGAAGAAAGAAGATGGAAAGACTCGCTAAAGAAAGAACCGTAAAGCGGCGGTTATTTACGCGCTCACACAATCAACTAATGGCGTTGTTAGAAGATGATCAAACTGAAACGGAAAAAGTGCAAGTCCAACTTTAAATCCTTCAAGAAAAGTATGATGATATCTCTAATTTAGATGGATTAATATTTCAACAGATGATAGACGACGAGTGTGAGGATGACGAAATAGAAACGGAATGTGAATCAGCTGATGATTATAAACAAATTCCTTAGCTGTAGAACAAAAGCAACACGTTTTATGAATCCCGTTGTTTCCATTACCCCTCCACTAAGTGTAGTGAATGACAATGTTTGTGATAAAAAGAAATATAGACTTCCAAGAATAGAATTTAAGAAATTTTCTGGTGAAATAATTGATTGGTTATATTTTTGGAGCCAGTTCCGTAAAATTCACGAGGATGAGGACATTGGGAAGGAAGATAAATTCCAATATTTAATTCAGGTTATGACAGAAGGTTCCAGAGCATATGAATTAGTTACTAGTTTTCCACCCACTGCCGAGAATTATGACAAAGCTATAGAGAGTCTTCAAGCTCGATTTGGTAGAGAGGACTTGCAGGTGGAAGTTTATGTTCGTGAATTGCTCAAACTAGTATTGACGAATGCAGTCAATTCCAAAGAAAGGCCAACACTGAGTAGCTTGTATGATAAATTAGAGTCACATCTCAGATCGCTGGAAAGTTTAGGCGTTACTACAGAAAAATGTACTGCAATGCTGTATCCCCTAATTGAATCATCATTGCCAGAAGACCTATTAAGAGCATGGCAGAGGAATACTTCCTTCAGGTGTGATTCCATATCTAAAGATCGTTTGCAGCAGCTCATGGCTTTTCTTCAAAATGAAGTAGTAAGTGAAGAAAGAATTTCATTGGCTATGAAAGGGTTTAGTATTAACACATCCCAAGGATCTAAGATTAAGGGAGACAAGAATCCAAGGGAGGTCATTGAACCAAATATACCTACTGCTTCTTCTTTGTTTGCTGATGTTTCTAAGAAACAGGAGTGTGTTTTTTGTCTTAAACCTCATTCGAGCCCAGAGTGCATTAAAGCTCAAAAAATGACTGTAGGGGAGAAAAGGAAAATCTTAACTGATAAACACTGTTGCTTCAATTGTTTAAAGAAGGGCCATGCAAGTAGAGCTTGTCAATCGATTGTCAGGTGCATTGTTTGTGGTGGTAAACATGTGGTATTAATGTGTTATAAGCTCCGTGACAAAGAAAATGAAAGTGTGTCCAAACCGAATTACGAGGGAGACAGGAATTTGGTTCTCCAGGATGTCAATAATGTGGATAAGGCTTTAGCTAATGTGTCTTGTTCTCCTGAGGTGTACTTGCAAACCCTGGCAGTTGTCGTTAAAGGAAAGGGTAAACAAAAAAACTGTACGAGCTGTCATTGATACTGGGTCTACTAAATCCTACATTGCACGTGACCTAGCCGAAGAAATGGGGTATCAGTCAATCAGGAAGGAAACGTTAATACATTCCTTGTTTGGTGGAGTACGTTCTCGAGAAGCAAAACACGACTGTTACAGAATAAGTTTAAAGCGATTGGAGGGAAACTATTCCAAGGAGCTGGAAGTTTTAAGCCAAGAGATAATTTGTGAAGATGTCCCATATATTAAGAATGGTTCTTGGAGTGAGGAGATAAGGGATCTGAAAATATGTTTAACTGATGTACGAGAGAGAGGGCCTGTGCAGATTCTGATTGGGGCCGATAAGGCGGGTGAACTGCTCACTGGGAGGAAACATCAACTAAAATGTGGCCTAGTTTTGGTGGAGACTTCCCTAGGGTGGACACTAATGGGAAAAGTCATAGGTAACAAGGCCCAAAGGGATTCGGCATCATTATTAGTGTCATCATTGTTTTCCCAACATACAAGAATTTCTGATCTCTGGGACTTAGAAATTCTTGGAATTACTGACCCTGTTGTGAAAGAATCTATCGTCGAGAGGAATGAGTGTGTTAGAAATAACTTCCTTGAGACTGCACGACTGAATGAAGATAACAGATATGAAGTGTGTCTGCCTTGGAGTGAACAACATCCACCTCTCCCTGACAACAAAGAAATTGCTCAGCACAGATTAGAAATCACTACAAAGAAACTACAAGCAGAACAACATTATCAGGAGTACGATAATGTCTTACGAAGTTGGTTGGAGCAAGGAATCATCAAGAGGGTACCTGAAGAAGAACTGAAGAATAGTGGACACTATCTACCTCACCGACCTGTCTTCAAAGAAAACAACACCACCAAGATCAGGCCTGTTTTTGATGCCTCGGCGAAGCAGAGAAACGCTCCATCTCTGAACGAATGTATTGAAAAAGGGCCTAACTTCATAGAGTTGATCCCTAGTTCGCTACTGAAGTTCAGAGAAAATGAGATCGGTGTGATGGCTGATGTAGAAAAAGCATTTCTTCAAATAAGTGTCAATCCTAGAGACCGTGATTTTCTGAGATTCCTTTGGTGGGAGGAGGAATGTACAGGGAAGGTAGAAGTGTTCCGTCACAATAGAGTTGTCTTTGGACTTGCATGTTCTCCGTTCCTATTGTCGGCAACCATCAAACTCCACTTGAACGAGTTGAAGAGACAAACAGTCGATAATAGTTCCTACTCAACTTCAACAATAGAAAGATTGGAAGAATGTTTTTATGTGGATAACTGTGCTATTAGTGTTACAACAGAAATGACCTTCATTCATTCATGCGAGAGGCAAGCATAATAATGGATAAGGCATCTTTCAATCTCCGAGGGTGTGAGTATTCTCAGGATGGTACAGCTGAAAATCTTACTCAGGTGCTAGGGCTCAATTGGAATAAAGGAGAAGATACCATTGAACTGAATCTAACTCATGTTAACGATTTCAAATATGATGTAATCACTAAAAGAGCTATACTAGGAGCTGCACATAAGGTGTTTGACCCTATTGGCTTCGCATGTCCGGTATTTCTCTGTCCAAAATTAATCTTGCAAGAACTATGGGCCACTGACTTGGGTTGGGACACCAGAGTAGACGAAACAACAAAGAGAAGATTCATGAAGTGGTTGGCAGAACTACCTCAGCTGTCTGAGATTAAACTAGATGTTTGATCGGTAGTGTCCAGTCGGTTGAAGATATATCTCTTCACGTGTTCTGCGACGCCAGTCAAACGGCGTATGCTGCAGTTATATTCTTGTGAATACAGAGGGTTGACAATATAGAGCTACGATTTGTACAAGCCAAGACAAGAGTGGCACCCAAGAAGAGTATCACCATACCACGCCTGGAATTATTAGCAGCTACAATAGGGGTTCGACTAGTGACGTCAGTACTGCCAACATTAACTGCAAAAGAAATCGTTACTTATTATTGGAGTGACTCGTCGACTGTGTTGTCCTGGATCAAGTTAGACGAACCTTGGGGGACCTTCGTGTGGAACAGAGTGCAAGAAATTCGAAGACTGTCCAGAATAGAACAGTGGCGGCATGTTCCAGGAACCATGAATCCGGCTGACCTGGCATCAAGGGGATGTAGCACAAAACAGTTACTTCAACAGAGATGGTGGGAAGGGCCAAAATGGCTAAAACAATCCACTACACAATGGCCTAGCCCCGAAATTTCAACAAACGATGATGAAGTCTTCCAAGAAAGAATAAAGAAAGTCAACACTATGGCGGTGTTAGAAGACAAGTCCAATACCCAAGAATGGCACCTTGACTATTTCTCAAGTTTCCGTAGAACAGTTCGTATGATAGGATGGATCTTGAGGTTTCTGTATAATTGTCGACAGAAAAATAATAGAAGAATTACCGAACTATCCATTGAAGAAACCACAGAAGCAGAAAAAGTCGTGATGAAGTTCATACAAAAGGAGTGTTTTGTTGGTGAAAAGGATGAAAGATTCAACTCACTATGTGTTTTCATGGATGATGAGGGAGTGATGAGACTGAAAACAAAAATTATATCGCGCAAAGATGATTATGCTTTCCGTTGTCCTGCTATCCTTCCTGCGAAGCATACAGCAGTTCACGCTCTCATTAGGGAGAAGCACAAAGACTTATGTCATGCTGGAACCCAGATTCTGCTCAGTGGGCTCAGACAGAAATATTGGATCCTTGGAGGAAGGAGAACGGTGAAGGGTGCAATTAAAACATGTGTTGTCTGCAGGAGGTACCATGGAAAACATCTTGAAGCAGAACAAACTCATCTCCCCATAGACAGAGTAAGAGAAGCCTCAATTTTTGAAATAACAGGGGTCGACTTTGCCGGGCCTCTGATTTTGAAAGGCGGAGAGAAAGCCTGGGTCTGTCTGTTCACGTGTGTGGTTTTTCGTGCAGTACACCTGGAGCTAGTAACATCTTGGGCTACTGCAACATTCCTCGAAGCTTTTCGGGGCTTCGTGTCCAGACGTGGAAGGCCAATGATTGTCTATAGTGACAATGGGACAAACTTTCAAGGCACCTGCAATATGTTGGAGACAATTCAGTGGGATAAAATTGCTGAATATAGTTCTGTACACCAAATAAAATGGAAATTCAATCCTCCCACTGCAGCATGGTGGGGAGGATGGTGGGAGAGGCTGATTGGTGTCCTCAAACAAATGCTCAGGAAAGTTCTGGGAAAGTCATGTCTGTCGTACCAAGAAATTATGACTGTTCTGTGTGACATTGAAGCTGTCATGAATTCACGACCACTTACTTACCTGTCCAATGATGGAGAAGACTTGATGGCTATCACCCCTGCAATGTTCCTACAGGAAGTCAAGGAGACTGGAATGCCCGATATCGACATGATCGAGGACATAAAACTTGACAGAAGATTCAGGTACAGACAGAAAGTAAAGGAAACATTAAGGGTAAGATTCAGGAATGAATATCTTGGACAGCTAATACAGAAGAACCACATTAGGAAAAGTCATCACAAACCCTGCGTAGGTGAAGTAGTACTGGTAGCCAGTGACAACACGAAGAGACTAGACTGGCCGCTGGCAAGAGTGACAGAGGTCATCCCTGGCAAAGGTGGTGTCGTGAGAGTTAGAGGGTGTATCCACTTGAAGTGACATCTGGAGAAGATCATGCTTTAAGACTGCATGTTGAGCGGAATGAAAATGAGAAGGAGAAAAATCCAAAGACTGTTAAACCATCTACTAATACTTCTGATCTCATCAAAACCAGTAGTGGGAGAGTGGTGGTTAAACCAAAGAGATATTTTGAGCGACTTATTTATTTCTGTGTTCATTTATTTCGTGAAAATATATGTGTTATGTTATTTTATTGTTTTGTTGAGTTGTTCTCACTCCACAACTCGAGGTGGGAGAATGTTGTGTTGGCAGCAAGCACAAGAGTGTAGTGCAGTATCTTTGACATAGTCTTTGATATCAGTGAAGTTCAGTGTCAAATCAATATGGTGTGTATCGTGTGAATTGTGGACCTTTCCACAACAAATAATAAAAATATGCATTCTAGAGGGGTCTATGTGATTTATTGAGAATGAACCTAACATACTATTATTTACCGACTCGTAACCAATGCATGTATTTATTATATTTGTTCACGGCCATGGTTTGTTATTCTCACGGCCTCTCGTGGAGTATCGCACTGAAAAGCTACCTTTTACACCAATATCTTCGCTTCGGCACCGACTTCACGACGACCTGTCAAAGTAGCCCTACGCTTTGGCCGACAAAGATTATAAATGACAACTCGAGTACTTATGTCAGAAAGTGAAGGAATATCCCTTGCGGAGTATCCCTTAATAGAAAGAATATTTCTGCAAAGGAGAAAAGCAAAGAAGATCAGACACAGGCCGGATCATTTTCTGAACTGTGATGAAAATTAATTCTTTATACGGTTCAGACTGGAAAAATACACAGTTTTGAGCTTATTAGATCAAATTATCGATGGACTGGAACATAATGACTGACTAATTCTTGGATATGCTATATTAGTTTGCATTATATTTATATATACGATATACTATTATTTACCGACTCGTAACCAATGCATGTATTTATTATGTTTGTTCACGGTCATGGTTTGTTATTCTCACGGCCTCTCGTGGAGTATCGCACTGGTCAATTCGATATTCATCTGTTTCCAAAGAAGTTGAAATTTCGTGTCAATATGTCCACAAAGTTAGCTCCGTTTGTTACCAACTTAGCTAGTCCCTCAGACAAACATGGAATAGCGAGCCCCGGAATAAAATCTCGTCATGCAACCCACCCTTGGAGATATACCAAGGAAGACGCTAGCCCAGGTAAAGCTATTCCGATAGATGACCCGAATTTGTACAACTGGGCCTTAGTTGTCCTACCAATCTATCTCCTCTCTTCATTAGCAGTCGCCAGAAGCACCTCTCCACTCGTGGCTGGCTGCGTGGCTCAGCGGTAACGTTCTCACCTGATGTGCCCAAGGTTGCAGGATCAAATCCTGGCGCAGTCAGCTGGCATTTGAGGGTGCGCAAATGCGAGGGAGCCGCGTCAGTAGATTTACTGGCACCCTGACATCTCTAAATGCTGCAGTAGTTAAAGGGATGTAAAACCATTACCATCATTATTAATACTTCCACTCGCCTTAATACCGCTTCATTTGTCACTCAATCTACCCATCTGATCATCGTTCTCCTGTAACACCACATTTCAAATGCTCTTATTCTTCTCTTTCCTGCTGCGTCAACAGTCCAAGTTTCACATCCATACAGTACCACGCTCCAGACAAAGGGTTTCACAAGTGACTTTCTATTACCTAATACTCTCAAAAATAAAATTAAAAAAAACATATGCAGACTTGGCTATTACCTCAGAACTTCACTCAGAGGCATCCGAATGCAGTGGCCAACTGCGCCGACGAGAGATCCTGATTTATTAAATATTTTAATACTTAAACGAACGGTTTACAGCAATTACAACCTAAGATATAGATACTTAAATGGAATATACTCTCCAAAAAAGCATTTGCTGATTTGGTTGTTACCTCAGAACTCCACTCAGACGCAGCCAATTACAGTGACCAAATACGCAAAAGGGAGCCCTTGATCCCTGTAGTGTTGTTAGACATAAGCCAACGGTGTACAGCAATTACAGCCAGGGATATGGGTGATAGAAGAAAAAAAGTGGAAAATATCAGGAAAAAATTGAGTTATAATATAACTCAATTAAGGAGAGGAGTAGGTGGTTTTATATCAGCGATGACATATCTGGGCACATACACTTACTTACTGGTCGGCGCTACAGTCCCTGAAGAACCTTGGCCTCCTTTATCGCCTGCCTCTATTAATCTCTATCTTCCGCCTTCTCCAGTTCCTGATACCAGACTCCTAAGGTCATCTTCCACGTCCTCTATCCACTATCTCCTGGGTCTTCCTCTTCTCCGTCTTCCATCCGGTCTTTGTGTAAACAACTTTTTGACGCTACACGATTCTGGCATTCTCTGTACGTGTCCTGCCCATCTTATCCTCCCTTGCTTAATTTTCACCACAATATCTACCTGTCCGAAGAGTTCCTGTAGTTCCAAGTTTGTCCTTATTCTCCAACCTTCCTCCTCTCTCAATGGCCCATATATTTTCCTCAAGATCTTCCTTTCCCATCTTCACAGCCAGTTTTCTTCTCTTCTATGCAGAACCCAACCTTCTGATCCATACATAACCACAGGTCTTAGTATTGTAATGTAAATTTTTACTTTAGTATTCCTACTAACATTTCTGGATTTAAACATGCTTTGCAGAGCGTAATAGCATCGGTTTTCACTGTTTATTCTTTCCTGTATTTCCACTGTTCTGTTATCCTCCATTATTATTGGGCCCAAATATTTCAATTATTCTACTCTTTGATGTTCTTTCCCGTTTAATTTAATATATGGCTCTCTTCTTGCCTCTCTGTAGTTTCCCCATCTTCATATACTTAGTTTCACTTGTATTCACTTCTAATCCTAACTTTCGTGCACTTCCTTCCAACAGGACATAGCTCTCTTCTAAAGCTTTACTGTTCCTTGCAAGTAATGCTACATCATCCGCATATGCTATCACCTGTACTTGTCTGTTAAATATGGTCCCTCCTGGTTTGATTGGTAGTTGTTGAATTATTTTTTCTAGGGCTACATTAAAGAGTAATGTAGAAATTTCATCTCCTTATCGCAAACCCCTTCCTACAAGGAATTCGTCGGACATCTCTTGTTCTAATCTAACCTTACAGATTGTGGTTTCCATAGTCATTTGTCAGCTTGACCAATTCAGGGTGTCGAGCGATTACCTTTTTTTTAAATTCCCGTATATTTCCAGTACGAAAATCCAAAAAATTCCCGTATATTTTAGAACTCTCCAAGACTAGAGTTCGCATACCGAATGGCTGAAAAATGAATCTTTAAGTGCGAATCAAGATTTTATGGCGTAAGTGCAACTGCATTTTTGGAGATACTTCCGCAACCCCCGGGTTATGCCGAGATTTAGGCCTAATCCGTAGCATGAGCAAAGTGCGCGCGAGTTAACTATCTGGCAGAGGGGAGATGCTACGAACACAAATAAAATACAGTTTACCTGAGGAGGGCTGATATAAATGACTGTTTTACTGAGAAGGGTTGAGAGAGTAGGAGTGTCACATATTTACGGGAAGTTACTGAATTGTATGGTAATGATAGCGTAACCGTATTGAGTTTCCACGAGTTAAAATGGCACCGAAGATTATGCATAGCGAACTTCCAGTCCGCGATTGATTTTCATTGACAGTGAATCGTTCGTGATTATCTTCTTTATTATTTCGGATTGTGGTTTTGTTTTTAGGTGTTCAACTTATGAAATAAGAACTAGAGAATTGGCCTTTCAAGAATATTCCAAGGACAAGTGTCTCCTAAAAGAGTAATTAGTAAAACTTCGCATCAGAGACGACCTTAACAAAGAGCTTGCCTACAAAGTGTGCGATTTGCACATTTCAAACGGCAGTGGTCTAACATATCTTAGACTACAATTGTATTAAGTTGGTGCAAATTAAATATGTTATATGTGAGAATATTATTATAATTTGCTATCCGGTTGTTATATTAGTATATTATGCATTAATGTGACCCGTTTAAATGCTAAATTGTGATGGAAGCTACGAGTTATAGGCTATTCGCCGTATTGGTAGGCCTAATATTTACTAACAATGCGTCGTTTCTTCTTTAATATTTATTTAATCATTATAATTATAATAGCCTATCTATTAACACTTATTTAACCAATAATCATTTTATAATTATGTACATATTCCAGGTATTGCAAGAACGCAATATTTGATAGCACATGCGGTTCCACCGTAAAATCCAACCGTGCCTAGTTTTCAGTACCTATGGAAAATATTACCGTAAATTAATAAACCAAACAACTGGCGACAATTAAAAAAAAAAAATGCTCATTTACATCTTCACCCTAGTCTACATAAAGTACCATACGGTAATCACTGAAAGGGCAGGGGGGGGGTTATGACCTCAAATTCACAAACAAATGAACCTCATTTTGCATGAATTATGGAACCCGAATCCTAATGGAGGTATGGATTGTCTGCATTTACAAATATTTTAGTCAATAATTTAAAACAAGTTGCCAGAAAACTAAATACAAAAAGCCGTGTGCCTACTATGGTGTAAAGTTGCTCTGTGAGAAAAGAAAAAAAAACACCTCACCAAGATTACACGACGTGCATACAGTTAAATACGATCATCCAATTGGAGAAACACTATCTTAGTCACGATCTTAAAAGCAATTCAAACAAACTGTGGTAACTTTACGGGAAAATGTGCAACATTTAGAGACCACTAGTGTTGTATGCGGCACAACGTTAGCTGACATATCGCATCATTAATACATAAGGAATGAACACATGCAGAGCTTTCTCACTGCACACAGCTGAAGATCATATGAGCCGGTTAGAATGACAGTGGTGTAAATCAGTAAATTGCACAATCGGACTTATGTGTGGATGTGTGTTCCATTTAGTTCCTCTACTTGGTGTTATAGTGATGTAAGTCAATAGTACACAAACTGGCCACTAGGATCAACACCAACTTTGTATATGGAACTGAACAGCTGTGTAGTTGAGAATGACACTGATGTAAGTCACTTGCAAGGGTTACGGATGTTTATTAGTAGTTACTGTAGCTACTGTAATCGATGTTTTGCAGCGTTGTGTGTGTGTTTCGATTCTTTATAGTGCTTTAGTGAGAATGTGTATCGGAAAACTAGTGAAGACTTATTGTATTTGATTTAAAAAACAAATTATTTTGCTATTTGGTGTTTTGAGGTTATGTGAACTATTACAATCCTTAATACAATATTAAAATGGCTAGGCCTAGTGACAGGTTTGAGCCTTTGAGCAGTGATTCTCAGTTTGAGGACGATCCTGATGAAGATCCCGATTACAATGTAGATCTGTCACATATTGTACCCCGTGCAAAAAGACTTGTCAGCTATTCGTCTACAACAAATTCCGAGGAATTAAGAGCCTGACAATTCACAACATACCCCCGAGTCTATTGGGCCTGATAATAAAATCAAATCTAGAAAGAGGACCGGAGTTCTTGCAAATCATAAACAAAAAGAAGCCAAGCGCCTTAGAAATTCTGGTCAACAATATATCAATAAAACAGGTAGTATTATACATGAGAGAAAATATTCTGATGCAAAATGCAACTGCTAACTGAAGTGTAATGACAATTTTTCAAAAGATGAACTTATATCTATTTTTGAGAACTTCTGGTGAATATACTTTTGTGATCTGATCCAGCAGCATGAAATTAAACAAAGGAGACAAGGAAAGTGGATGGGTTAAATAAGGGGAGGGTCATACAAATATTTTTTCAAGTCCAAAAAGGGCGTATCTATTCACGTATGTTATAAGTATTTTCTAAACACGTTTGGTGTGTCAGGTGGGAGAGTTGACAGAGCCCTGAAAAAGATGGTCCAAGGAAACACTCCCGGGGAAGATCGTAGAGGTAACAAGGGCTGTCCGTCGAGAAAAATATCTGATGACTAGCAGGTACCCGCGGCTTCGCTCGCGATCAAGACAATGTGGACGATGCATTATTGCTGATAATTGGTCTATTCTATTACAGCAATCGCGGCTACAGGTGGGTCCATTCTAATTCTGAAAATTCTGATACATACAGTATATTGATATGAGCAGCAAAGTGGGAATTTTATAGAGTTGTGAAAGTCTGCAGGGTACGATGTTACATTATGAACACATTTTAAAATTAAGTTTTTGGTTTTACCATCTTCTGCTGAGACATAACGATTTTGTTTTCCGGGTACTCGCGAGCACGCCACATACAGTTGCCCATGGGAAAAAATGGTTTTGTCTAAATGTACACGTGCTAATGTTGAAGTGTGTCATTGCACTTTGTTAATGGAAATTGCAAATATTGCTTGAAGAGGGAACTGCACTCTTGCACACTGGAATGGCAAATCGATCGGATTATGGGGAATTAAACGTATTTTTCCTTAAGCTATTCTGGGTGTAATTTTGCCACACTTATTGATGATTTGAACGTCAACTTGTCGCTATTAATAGCCGTATAGTAAAATATCTCTCACCTTGGCCGCTGATGTACATTATGCAGTCTCTTCCAGTGTTACATCCCAGGGATTGAAATTCTCCAACAACCCTTTTGCCTCACATGCCTCTCTAAGTAATTAAAATTCCTGATTGTTGTTGTTTGAGTCGTCAGTTTTATAACTGGTTTGATGCAGCCCTCCCTGCCTTCCTCTCCTGAGCTAATCGTATCATCTCTACATAACTACCACACCCTACATCCGAGACAATCTGTTAAACCCTGCTCTACCCCTCCAGTTCTTGTCCTAGACCCTCCCATCCATAACTAAGCTTGCTATTCCTGGGTGGCTTATTATGTGTCCTACCAACCTATCTCTTTGTCTTCATTAGCAGTCGCCAGAAACGTCTCTCCTCTCTCAGTCATCTTAATACCTCTTCATTCGTTACCCTATCTACCCATCTGATCATCATTCTCCTGTATCACCACATTTCAAACGCTTCAATTCTCCTCTTTTCTGTTGCACCATTAGTCCAAGTTTTACTTCCTTTTAGTGTCACGCTCCAGACGAAAGCTTTCAAAAATGACTTCCTAATACCTAAATGTATATTCGATGTCAAATGATTCCTTTTCTGTAGAAATGCTTTCCTTGCCTGAGCCAACCCACTTTTTATATCCTCTTTGCTTCGTCCATCACTTGATATTTTGCTACCTAAGTAACAGAAGTCTCCTACTTCCCATAGCGTTTCACCTGCCAATTTGATGTCCATAGAGATTTCTGATTTATTGCGGCCGCATTCCAATATTTTTGTTTTATATTTATTATTTTTCATCATGAATTCTTTCCTCAAGACGGAGTCCATACCATTCAGAAACTCATTCAAATCCTACAGCGTATTGGCCAAGATGGCGATGTCATCAGCAAATCTCAGAGATGAAATTATTTCTACTTGAATCTTCACTCCCACTTAAAATTTTTCTCCAATTTCCTGATTACAGTAGCCTCTCACAAATCCGGACCTCAAAAATCCGGACTCCGGCAAATCCGGACCGCTCAAAAAATATTTTTTGTAATACAAATACGTCGTTACACTGTTGGAAAAAATACCCGGATGTGAGGAAGTGAGTGATAATGATGTCCATGAATGGATGAACAATGACGACGAAAATGAAATAACAGATGATGATATAGTCAGAATGGTGACAAATGAAGATTGTTTGGAAGAAGAGGAACTACCTGAGAGCAACATAAACCTGATTCCACATTCAGAAGGATTTAAAATGTTGGACCGAGCCCTAGAGTACATTACTCAGCAGGATGGAATATCTTCAGCTGACATCATTTGTTTAATGAAGTTAAAAGACATTGCGGCAAGAAAACGTGCTGAAACTGTGAAGCAGAAAAATATTCAAGACTTTTTCAAGCATGTGTAAGTTTGTTTTTACACACTGTTTCTGATGATTTATTTTCATTTATTTTGCATACTGTAGTACTGTAATGTAAATTCTTAAGTCTTATTAAAGTTGTTTAATACTATTAACCATCTATTTTTTCTACCCCTGTGTTCAGTTAATTGCAGTTCAGAACTGTTTTATGCGAGTAACAATAAAGTACACATATCGGCACGGAGTGGCGGCGATCGCGGCACGCAAACCACTGCCGCGACCGACGTCACTCTGTCTCCGGGAAATCCGGATTTTTCGGAATCCGGATCGGCCGTCCGCCACATTGGTCCGGATTTTCGAGAGTCTACTGTATTGTGTTTTTAGAGATCTTGGAAATGCGTTGCCCTCACACATGGTGTAGATGCATTGTCAAAGGAAAACATTCCATGTTACGATTATGGGCTGCATAACCTGTACCAAAAGCTTCTGCAGATTTAACCCAAGGGCTATTCTGAACAGCAGATTTGCCAACATTTTATTGTATCTTTCCATGTGGTATATCTCTGTACCTCAACATACAGAAGAGTGCTTTAAAAATCATGTCTTGTGTAAATTTTGGAAAAGGTAGCGAGTGTGCTTTTTGCTGGAGTGGATACTCGCTCGTAGAAATTCTTTTCAGTAAAATAGACTGGTTCACAATTTTGTAGGTGCACATTGAGGTATATGACGGTGGGATGCCTTAAGTGTTACTGAAATGGCAATAGCCGCCAGAGCTTCGTTGCTACTGAAATAAGGACCAGACTGATATTTGTACTGAACTAGATGGAATTTGTGAGCAGAGTGTTTATGAAATTGAACGTAGCTATATCGCTACCTTTATTTAGTAGCCGCTACTGTAGTGTTTAAAAATTTAAGGTGATATTAGAAGGCGCTTCCCCTAATTTTTTACCCCCTGGCATTACAGCCCATGAAGAGCCTAGGCCTATCATGCGACCGCTTCCCAGACATTTGGCCTGCAGATATTGTGGTGACGCGTGGTCAGTGCATCGTGTCCCCTCGGACGTTAATCTTGTTCTTCGTGACCGGGGCGCTGCCTCACTATCAGACAGCTACTCAATTATTGTCCTCACGAATCTGAGTGCATCCCAATGCAGCCCTCACGTCAGTGTCCAAAATCTCTGATGGAGCCGGGAATCGAACCTGGGGCCTCCGGATGAGAGGCAGGCACGCTACCCTGTTCTTATGGTGTTTATATATATCTTGAAAAAGATAATAAATGGATTGGCATTGCCTGCTACAGGGATATATAGAAAATCGGATGTCATACCTTGAGGTAGTGTTGCCATGGAAACGGACTTGCGATTAGTTCATCAATCAGAGCGAAGATAGTTTTCTGGGAATATCTTTGAAACGGTCGGTTTTATGGCCTTAAAATGTAGTTTTCGGTGTCCCGTAGGGACATACCGAGTATGGTTTCTTGCATCGAGGGGCTTAAAATGAGATTTGTCCGGTCTTTAGGCGACAACTTCGATATTTAGTCCCGGTTGAGTATTTTTGGTGACTTTTCAGTTATGTTGCCCGTTCCACGGGAACAATGATTTATTTCCGGATGGAAGGCAGCCTATATGTTATCCCAGGGTATAAGCTGTCTCCATTTCAAATTTCATCCAAATCTGTCCAGCCGTTTTAGTGTCAAGCGGTAACAAACTAACACACACACAAGACTTTCACAATTATAATATATATATAGGGAATAGGGATGATACCAACTTGGTAATAGAACATATACTTTCATTTCAGTCCTACCAAAGCCACTATACAAGGAAACACAATCCAAATAGAATATACCTTTGTGATTCTCTGAACATTAGAAAAATGTATGCACTTTATGAAGAAATGTGTATTTCATCTGGCAAAACCCCTGTAAAAGAACATTACTATAGGTACGTGTTTAATACCAAATTCAATTTACACTTTTATGTACCCAGGAAGGACACCTGTAAAAAATGTGACATTTTTAGGATGCAATATTCTAATCCTAAATTGGGTGTTACTGAAAAGGCCAAGTTGCATACTGATCATGAATTGCACCTAAGGAGAGCCGAATTAGCCAGCGACACTATGCAAAATGATGCAACATCTGCAAAAAGTAATCCAGACAGTTATGCTTGTAGTATGGATTTACAGAAAGCTCTTCCTTTTCCCATATTAACAGTAAGTGATGCATATTACAAACGGAATTGCTATTGTTATAATTTCGGTGTACATGATTTGGGACGAAACTATAGCATCCCAAGGATCGCAAGATTTAGCTTCCTGTTTAGTGAAACACTTAAAAATGTATGCTTCCAGGAAGAAACACGTAACTATCTACAGCGACACTTGTACGGGGCAGAACTGTAATATAAACATAACCCTTGCTTTAATGAGATTTCTTCAAAGCGGCGAGACGGACATTGAAATCATAGATCAAAAATTTCTTGTGTCGGGACATTAGTTCCTCCCTAATGACTCCGACTTCGGGTGCGTGGAAGTAGCAGCTAAAGGAAAACTTTTGTATGTACCTGAACATTGGTATAGCATCATGACATGCCGTCACACCAAAAAGTTTATTGTTTGCTCAATGAATCGTGAAGAGTTTTACTCTACCAAACAATTAGAACGAAATATTAGTCGGAGAAAAAGAAACGCAAACAAAATGGACGTATACTGGCTGAAAATACAGTGGATGAGACTCGAAAAAAATCTTTCTTACAGCGTTAAGTACAAAGAAACACTTCAAGAGTGTATTGACTTTGACACACTAGATCTTACTCCAACAGGTCGAAAAAAGGGAGACCAGTACGTTTCAACAATCTGCCAGAGGACCTGTTGTACCCAAACATCAGGCCAGTGTCAATAAAAAAAAAAAGGCAGACATGACAGATCTCTTACCATTCATACCACCAATACCACCATTTAACAGTTTGAAAACTACCAACGTTGAAGACAACATAGGCCCCTTACCCCATTATGAAGACGTGGAGGTACTAACTTGATGAAGCAGATTTTGGAGGAAACTGAACGGACCCATAATAATTTATTTTTAATATAACAGATAATATCCAATTAATCTAAAACTCAGCAATTTTTCTAGGTTCATGCCGTGTCTTGTGCGGGGTTTTGCCTAGGAACACCAAGATAGGCTCATCAGTGGGCTCTTGGTGTTCTTGCCCGGACCCCTACAGGAGCTACGCGCTACCTCTCTTCTTATAAAGCGCACCCACGCTGCTTTACTGCGCAGTTTGCTACTCCTGTACGAGTCCTGGCACGGACACCAAGAGCCCGCTGATGAGCCTATCTTGGTATTCCTAGGCGAAACCCCACACATGACACGGCACAAACCTAGAAAAATTGCTTAGTTTTACTTTACTGGCTGTGAAAGCAAAGATACCATCTTTTTCAAATTGATCTGTTTGTAAGTTTAGTTATAGTCATTCAAAGTTGTCTGAAATGGTATCAAACTGTGTTATAATAACCAAACTAAAAAACCTCCGAACAATAAATATGTATGTGACATTTCACTGTAACTTTCTTTCAGTGAGCCCACTTACGGTGTAGAATGACAGTGGCTTAAGTCATTGGAATAACATTTAAATAATAATAAAAATTACTTACAGGCTGGTTTAGACCCTAACATTAATGCATATTAACATAGGGACTACAGTATGTTCAAACATGAATCCATCGCTTACAGTTAAATATATGCTATCTTGATTTTTTATAGATACTTTCACAAAACCTTCGATTACTCAAAACAATGTTCGTATGACTTACACCACTATCATTCTAACCAGCTTATATCATTCTTGGTGCATTTTTAAGTTCTCCTAACAACAATAATTTACTTAGTTACATCCAAGGAAAATTGTAGTACACAGTTCCCATTGCTTCCATTACCAGACTACTAAACGTGAAGCTGGTAATGCATAACCACACGCCGGTGGCGCGTCCTATGGCAAATAGAACATCAAAAGAAAATGTAAGCTCTATAGGAGCCCGGAACAAGGCGATACAATTTTCTACACTACTGAAAATAGTCAGAATACCCTTTGTAATAATGAATAATAATTTTGGGGGTCATGTAATAATAGATGTTACCCACCCACTATCCCTTCTTAGATCACGACTTTTATAGTAAAATAGGAGGTGTGTCTGCTATTACACGCGTAAATTATGGGACAAATACAATATTGCTAACCCCGCGCATTCGGTACTCACAGCCTTCCTGTCACTTTGCTCTCCGCAACCCACGGTCGCCACATAACAAGACCCTACGTCACCGCCACACGGCATGAATTCTGAGCATGCTTCTCACCTACACCCTGTATTTCGAAGGAAACAACGCGAAGGATATGTCGGGAGCTTGGAACAGCTGAGCTGTGTTGCTAAGTTTTTAGTGTTTTTGTAAATCAACCGATTCGAATAATACACAGCGCTACACTTCAGACATTATTTCTGTACAATTATACGCAATATTTTTTAAAAGACTATCCTGAGTCAACGCCGAGGACATTCAAACTGAGAAATACGATACTTTTAGATGAATAAATAAATTACACACCGAAGCTACGATACCTTTATCATCGGTATTCAATTCAATAAATACGACAAAGAGGGCAAACACTCTACAGCTAATGAATATGAAAACTCTCACCATGCAATGATTATCCTTTAACATGAAACAAGAGTCTGAGTGGAGGTCGTTCACAGCTTACAGTACAGTAGTTGACAGATAACAACATGCAAACTCACTGAATCACGACTCTCGACTGTTAATATTAGCTTTCGTGATAATACAAAAGTAAAGTTAAGGTAAAGACATAATTAGCACTGAGCACTCAAACAAGCCGCTCTGTGGCGATGTTATTGCCGTGGTTTTATATTGTCGAGTTGTAGGCTATTGAATGACAGACGTTATTTTGAACACTATGACGGGAAACAATAGCCTGCGCTCTATTATCGATTGATGCAAGTGAACTGACACCAATAAATAAATTTCTTTGACACCCTCCATCCCTCACTGTCCCTATCATCACCACCATCATTGTCTTCATCAGAGCTTGAAGAATTGCCAAAGTTAATAACCATTTCATCCTCCGCGATATCAAGACCGCCTGCAGTATTTCTTTCTTTCTGTACATGCTGTATGGGATGTGTCCAGTCCTCGGGTCGAACTTCAGCGAAGTAAAAGTAACGAAACAATGACAATGAAAGGAAATCCGACACAGACAGTGGTTAACAAGCGACTGAAACAATGCCTGCCTAAACGAGAAGGAAACTGTCACTTGTGTGGTGTATTTTGTGGCCACATTTTGGTGACGGGTGTTTGATAGTAAAATGTCGAGAGCTGTGAGATATTGTTTGTAGTTTTTGAAAATTATGCACATGTGACGCATTTGCAGTGAGTGTTTACATGGACTTTAAAACAATTTGGTATGTGCATCTCCCCTGCGAAAGAAGACTGAAGGCTAAAAAAACAGTAAAATTCCACTCGCGACACGCCGCGAATACCTTTTAATTTAGATTCATTTTATCAAAGTAGGTAATAGAAAATAAAATAAGGCAAAATGAAATTAAATAAGTCACTTTGACAAATACAAGATTGTTACTAGGAACTTCAGTTATACACAGCACAAATTGTGGTTAGGAACTTGAGTCACACAAAGTGAGATAAAACAACAATAATCTAATTTAAAGCTTCACTAGGGAACTCATCTGCTCTTCAATTTTCTCTGCTTCAGAACGGGTGTCGTTCAATATCTTCTTATTTTTATTTTTTTGCCAATTCCTGGAGATCTTTTGTAGCTTTTCTATCGACTGCCACCTTAGCCGTCGCTTCCTTTTCCTCCTGGCTTCGCACCTGTTTTGCTTCCTTTAACACCGCGTAGGAGTTTAGTGCAGTATGGACTCTTGCTCACGGTTATCTTTTCTACTCCACCAGCTGCCATCACAGCCTCCTGAACAGTATGCCAATCAGATTTGCTTCTTTGTGATTCACGATCATGCACTCCTTGTTCAGGGAGAAACTTCTCTCTAGTACTGCATTGCTGTGATACAAAATCAGTATCATTTTAACGAAGCTTGTGAGATCGTCTTTTGCAGAACTGAGGAAGGTGCTGAAGCCACTAATTCAGACCACAGCACGTCAAACTGCTTCAAACGCGCAGTGACGGAGGGCAGTCTCAGAAGTGCGGAGTAGCTGCTCTTGATGCGGTCAGCCATTGCGCCAGAAAACAAATTCTTCTGATTACAAAGAATTTCCAGGGCAATGACGATCCTAACTTCTTCAACTTAGGAGTCTCAGCGACACCTACAGGGTCTAGGCAGGAAATACCACGGGTCATCTTGTGAGCAAGAGTTGACCTCTCTGATTTTTTCAGCCATGGGATACGAATGTACAATTTTCGGCAGTTGGTGCAAAATTGCAGCACATCTGCGTCTGGAATTTTTTGAGATCGAGCTGTTAGCTTCTTTAAAGGCTGCTCTTGTCGAGAAACCCAGGTCTCCTCTGTGAATAACAATGCGGACTGATTCCTGTATGTCATTGTCAGCAAGCCCCGCACGGAGAGGGTACAGTCGGCGGTCGGCCGGGCAAAGCATGCATTTGACGTTGGCTGCGTTCTCATCCCGCTTAGTGCTCTATCGGTGGCGCAAATTGCGGGTGGCAGCGCGGGGTGCAGGCGAAATAGAAGGCTGAGCGGGAGGACTCCACCGAGCGTTCGGGGCCTAAGAAGTTGGGCATTATGCAACTTTTCAAGATTTCCCGTATCAAGTGCGAATTTCCCGTATTTTTACCGTGTAACTAAAATTCCCGTATATTTCCCGTATCGCTCGACACCCTGCCAATTTTAGCAGGATTTTAAACTCTTTCATAATTTTTAAAATCTCCTTTCTATCTGAACTGTCATATGCCTGCCTAAAATCTATATACAGTTGATCCAGCTGTTTATCATGTTCATATAACTTCTCTAGTACCTGCGTCACCACAAATATCTGGTCCATTTATTTTTTTATTTTTCTTCTTATGCTTCCTCGACTTACAAGGCTGCTAATATACAAAGCTTAACAACCATAATGAGGTGAAAGAAGAAAAATTAGAATGTTAACAAAATACGACTAATGAACTATGAAATGTAGGTAAACCGCAACTAAAAATTAATAATTAAAATAGCTATTCAGCCCTGAAACACACATAATTTATGAATATAGGTGATTTCTCAAAATACTAATGGATCCTGCTACGGTATTAATGGTGGCATTTGAGATACGAAATTGTTTACACGTTGCAGCAAAAAGAGATGGTATTGTTCCCCGGGCCCCCACTAATAACCCAATAACATCTATTTCTTGAAGGTGGTATTTTTCCTTGTAGAAAGGGACTGTAGGCTCGTAAATACCCTTCTTTTCTTTTCTTTGTTCACTTCATCTGGCTGATCGGCATGGGTTTCAAAACGCATGCTTGGATCCAATATATTACGCTTCTTTTTATCCTCCTTGTACGCTATGATGTCAATGCGCCTGGTACTGCCTTGCGTGGCTAGCCCTGAAATTTCTTCATGCACCACGAAGCCAACATCTCTCAGACTCTCCGCAAGGATGGATCTTACTGAGTGATGTCTTGTGTTACGTAGAGCCTCACCATAATTGCAGAATCCAAGGACATGAGGGAGGGTTTCAATCTCGTTGCCACAGCGGCGACAACGGTTATCGTCCCGGCTTCTGTCTGCTACAGCTCTAACTGCGGCTACGTTACATACAAGCTTCAGTCCATCCTTCCATTCAGAGCTGGAAAGACCCTTGGGGTGCCACACCCATTTATTAAGTGGCATGAACTGCTTGTAGAGTATGACCCCTTTTCCTTTAACCGACACCACGCTTCAAACTGTTGATCTCTTAAATATAACCGTACTTTTTGAGTGTCTACAAAGTTATCTCGAGGACCAAGAAATGTTTGTGGTCCACCTACGCCAAACGTTGACCTCTTTTCCAATGTCTCTCGTGTTCAGAATGTATTCATTTTGTGTTTTTCTGAGAGTTCGTAAACCATTTATTTGCTGGAGCTCAGCCTCCCATTGCATCCAAAATAATCCGAGACCTTTGTACTTTCTGTGAGTATAGACCATTGCATCTGGAATATCTATGGGTAATTGAATTATATATTTCAAAGCTCCCTTTATCACTTTGTCAGCATCGTCTAGAAATATCATTGGAATTGATTTTAATGGCATTGCCTGGAACGTATGGATGAGGGATGGACAAATGGAAGTGTTCATAATACTGTAGAGAGATTCCTCCTAAATCCAGCTTGGTAGTCTCCCAATATTTTCTCTACACAACGCTCCAGTCGAGAAGCTAAAAGCTTACTGAACACCTAACATGTTACGTCCAGCAGAGTAATCCCACGATAATTGCCGCATACTGATTTATCTCATTTCTTAAACAAAGGACATATTAGTTCTACAGTCCAATCCCTGGGAATTTCTTCTTTTGTCCATACTTCCTTTATTAGTTCACGTATTGCTTTTACCACTACCTCTCCCCCGAATTTTAGCAACTCCACTCCTATTCCGTCTTCTCCAACGGCTTTATTGTTCTTTAATACGCTGCCGAAGTCAACGTCACTTCCGCTCCGTTGCTAAGCAACTGGAGCAGTACAACATGGCTCCCTTGTAGCTTGCTTCAGTCTTTGAGCCATCATTATTTCCAATTTGTATCGTATAAAACTGTACATGCATGGATGTCCAGAGGCAAGAAAGCATAGAAAAGTATATTTTCCACAGTAATTTAACATAGTTGTCCAGTCAAGTAGTAAAATATTGCGTACGAGATGCACATTAAGTCTTAGAACGTAAGTCGTAGAGATGTGGCCTACGATATTTACCTTAAATTAAGTGAAAACATGAAAATATAACATTTCTGGATATTGTGAATCACGTCCCGTATGAATGACCAATATTACGGAAAATAAAGTACCGTAGGCCCTACCAGTAAGTGACGAATAAAATGAACTTAAGGTCTATCAATGCATAAGGGAACAGTTTAAAATATTTGGATGAGAGTTTAGGCCAAATCTCATCAACAGCTATAGAAGAAACAAAGACTGCATTTCAATAAAATTTGTGTGTTTACCACAACGCCGCGTTTGTTTGAAAACGAATCAAATTAACAAAGCCTAACCTGTGTGCTCATTAACAGGTTAGAGAAGTTACAATTAAGGCATATAGTCCTACCTCATTCTAAATAATGGGGCACTTTCCCTATCCTAGCTCTAAATATAGGGCCTAAGGACACTAAAACTGACATGAAAATATCCGAGGCTCTCACCCAATAAGCACACCAAGCTGATGACCACATTATCACACTGATTATTGTTAAACATTAGCTGGTGTGCCACAAAAGAGCTGAATAGAATTAGCTGGTAGGCCTATATAGAGATTTAGAACAAAAAAAAATAGCTACCCTGCATCTTCACTAGCAATCCTAGCAAACATTCACACAATATGTCATGGACAGTCAAAGTGGTACAAATAGCCTACTTGGTATGAAGTGGGCCCAAGAGTTGATGTAGGGAAATGCTAGTCCCGGTACCATAACGATGATCCATGTGCTATGGTACTTGATGGCTCACACAGTTTCCAGTTACCAAATTGAATAGGACTTTTCAGTAGCAACTTCAAACCATTCCACAGACCACATATTATGCTCAGTTTGCAGCATAAAACTGCCTCTTTCAACAGTGTGGCTGTATTCTGGCATTAGATTTTACCCTCTCCAACACCTTATTATACATTAGTAAAATGCATCACATAAAGTAATTGATGCATATATGTATGGTACACTCACGTTAGTACAGCTTGATCAGTGATTGGCCATTTGGAGGGGAGGAGGGGGAATATTTTTCCACTCTTCCACAAAGATTAATCTCCGAGGCTGGAAATTGGTCTGCATAACTATGTTCCAATCCAAACAATGGGAATGTGGGTGTTGTTTCTCATGGTACTGAATAGTGGGTAAACAATAATTAGGTTATTAGCCCATGCAGTAAGGAAATAAAAAATATTGGACAATGATATAGAAATTTACACCATTCTTGGTGTAAAATATGTTCATTACTTACCATAAGCCTCCAATTTAACTAGGTAGCTAACTCACTGTAAAAGTACCACTACAGTGTGATGACAGACTTATTAATGCAGAGGTAGCCAGAGTTAAGAAATAAATTTAATGAGGCAGGCCTATACTAACAAAAACATTATCTAGAAAATATTTATGCTACCCACCCGTTCATGATTCAAATTCATTACTTGACCAACAGAACTAAATAAAATCAGCCTACATTCCTGTTAGGGGCTAATGGCCTCAATAACCACCAACACCACCTACCTGCCTTTTGGTACCGTATTACATAATTCACCACAACCTGTGATAAAATGACCTGTTACAACTCCAATTAAACTCAGTTGCTCAATAACTAAAAGGCCTATTGTGAGGGGAGAAAAACACATCCACACTTCTGCAGGAGCATGTAAGTTGAATCGCAGGGGAGTAGCCTACTTCCCAATAATATACCAGTACTTCCTGATATCTATTAAAGATGTTTGGTATAAACATTGCAGTTAAGTATTAAGGCTCGATATTTTGAACAGCATTATAGTTTTATTATAACTCGTAATAACTTAAATGTACAATACTGTAGCATTCCATATCTTCATTGAACTAGCCTAATTTTACTGTCCAATGTTTGAAAAATTGTCCAGATAAGTAACGCACATTTGGGTCCAATGTGGCTGCGCCCATGCGGTTGCTAGGCGCGTCACTTCGGCAGCGTATTCCTTGATTGTGTCTCTAACTTCCTCTAAATATGGTGTTTCAACTTCATTTTGCTCATCAATTCCTATATCTTCCTTTTCTTCCCCATTTGCGGTTTCCTCTTCACCCCGTCCATCGAGTAGCTCTGAAATATTCCTGCCATCTCTTTGGCATCTTGTTTTTATCTCCTATAAAATTTCCTTCTTCCTTATAAAAGATTGCTCTTGGTTGGAATCCTTTCCTCAATTCTCTTGATCTTTCATAAAATCTCCTTATCTCTCCCACTCTCGCACATTTTATCCAATTGTTCTATTCTTTCTCTTTCATACTGCCTTCTTTTAACCGTACTTAACTTGCTAGTCCTTTTCCTTTTCTCTCTATATTCCTCCACTGTCTGTCTTGTTCTCAGTTGCAACATTATTTGTCTTGCTTAGTTTCTTTCATGGATTGCCTCCGAGCATTCTTCATCATCATTCCTTGGCCTTTCCGTCGTATTTCTTGTAGTGCAACTATTTCCACTCGGTATTTCCCTAGAATTCGGCTCTCCCCAGCGTTTCCTCTGCAACTTCACTGATGGTGTTTCTCAGTAACTCCCATTTAGTTTCCACATTACCTTCTTCCCATAGGTTCTTATTTTTTCGAGGTTTTCTCCCATTTTCAATCTGTACTCATCTTGTGCTTCCTTGTTGCCATAAAGCCTTTCGATATTATGCTTCATTCTCCTTTCACTTTTTTGTTTCCTTGCTGAATCTATTTTTTGTCTATACTTGATTCTTACCAAGTAATGATCTGTGTCCCCATCAGCTCCTCTACAACTGCTTACTTCCATAACATCTGAAACATGTCGTTTGTCAATAATCACATGATCTATTTGATTCCTTGTAACTCGCCTGGAGACACCCATGTCTCTTTCTTGATATCTTTCCTTGGGTGCCAAATACTTTTCACCACCATTTCTTTCCCAATGGCAAAGTCTATCAACCGCGGTCCATTGTCATTACTCCCTTCGTGTAAACTTTCCGTCCCTATAATATCTCTGAACACCATTTCCTTTCCGACTTTGCATTTAGGTCCCCTAGGATTATTTATACACGATGTCATTGTACTTTGTTGACCACCTCCTCCAACTTATGTAGAAATTATCCTTCTGTTCTTCTTCTGCCCCTTCTGTGGGGGCACAGACACAGAACATGGTGATGTTAAAAAATTTTGCTCGTAGTCGCATTGAGCACATCCTATCATTTATAACATTAAAGTTTATTACATTAGACTTAACAGACTTTCGTATAAGAAAGCCTGTACCACCATACCCGGTGCTTCCTCCACTGTACACCAGTATGTTCCCCTGACGCTATCATTCCTTGACCTTTCAGTCGTATTTCTTGTAGTGCAGCTATTTCCACTTGGTATTTCCCCATTCTCTAATCTCTCTCAATTTCCCAGGTCTCCTTAGGGGATTTTCACATTCCATGTCGCTAACATAAAATCCGCTTTCCTTCTCATTAACCTTTTCCTTTGCAGGTTCGTCATCGGGTGACCAGCAATTCGAGGAACTTATAAGATATCCGTAACATTTAATTTTTTTTACAGGGTAGGGTTGTTAACCCTACACCCAACCCCCAACCTGGAGGACCAGGGTATCGATCTTAGTCTGGCCCATCACCTTAGACCTGTTCGGCTTGGGTGGTCCTACCAGGAGCTTAAGCTCCCGCCAGCTTAGCTCTAAGGATCATTTGGGCTCACAAGCCTCCAAGAACACCCAACAAGATATATTTTGCCTTCGTCAAGAATCGAGGAAATTGGCTTCGTAGACCGTTCGGAATGGCTGACTTTAGTATTCATAAATTCTTTTAATAATATAGATTATTATGTAACAACATTTCATCATGTCTAAAACGAGTCAAAAGTTCTTAAAGTACTGAATTACTATTCAAGTACAGCAGCCTACTGTTCAATAAGATGAAAATTTAAAAATTGGCAAATACATTACATACCGGTACAAAAGAAGCAGTATCATACCATACTTACATCACTGTCACATGAATGAACATGAAAGTAAACAAAAGATACTGTACAATAATACTAAATAAAAGTCCTTTTTGACTTGAAATCGATAATCTTCATTGGCTTTCCAAGGAAGCGATGTTGTGCCAGCATTGCATAAATGACATTGTTGGGTGTGGCAGCAGGGTGTTGTCCAGTGTGTTGGAAATCCGTCCTTCACTGTTCACTTTAAATGCAAAAACAATGAACTTCCAATTGAAACTTGATAAAACTTTATACAGTACAGTATTGCGTGTGCAAACAGCGGATTGGTAAATGGTAATAGAGTAGGCGAACGCACAACACACAACTGACTGGAATGCAAAGACTAATAGGCCTCTCGTGGTACTGTAACACAACTAACGAAGGCCTCCCTAACACTATGAAACATTGGGTGTTATGTACAACGTAACTGGTGTTGTGTTTACACGTGCATATTATGGATTTTTCGACAAATCCAAACAGTTTGAAATCCGAACAGGGAAATCCCCCAATTAGTTCGGATTTCTGGGGTTTGGATGTAGCTTCCTTGCAGTTACTTTAATTTCAAGTATTTTTCCATCTGTACTAAATATTCTTCTCCAAACTTTTTCACATATACATTCAACTGTACTACGCTTAGGTTTTGGCACGTTGATGTTCACTAAGACACTCAAGATATCACTTAACCCGCCATCGGTAGCGTTGTCCTCACTTACGCGAGAGGTATCGTGTATAGGCGCTCCTAACATCAGCTTGGTATATGATTTAGTGCTTATACGTGCTCTTCTTGGCATTTAGAATAAATGATACTAGTCTTTGTTTTTTTTTTATATATCTAGGTAAGTATATACTTACATATTTGTATATATCCACAATAGTTTTTTACCTAAAAATTAACTACTACAATTTTGGCTCCTACATTATTTTCGTTCTTTTAGAAGGTAATTATAATTTTGTTTTATTAGACTCTTTTTATGTTATCCCTTTATATACACATAAATCTAAATAGACATTGCTAAATATTATGAAAAGGAACAAAAAACCTTGGCATTACATTGCTAAACAACAAATTTGATCATGATTTGTAAACAACAATATTTTCTATCATTGTCCTATTCACTCATTTCACTATCTGAATACCGGGTGAGTTAGCCGTGGTTGTTACGGCGTGGCTGCAGGCAGTCGCTCACATCAGGGAGGCGAAGAGGTAAGAATCCCCCCGCCGGCAACCTTGAAGATGGTTTTCTGTGGTTTCCCATCTTCCTTCCAGGCAAATGCCGGGGTTGGTCCCTAACTATAGGCGACAGCCGATACCTTCCAATTCCTAGTTCTTACATTCACACTTTCCTTCCCCAGACAACACTCCACACGCGACGGTACTTGTAGCTCACCCCATGGGCGTCTGCTAGAAGCACCTACTAACTCCGGTGAATCGAACACTCCCGGCACTAAAAGCCATATGCTAAAAAAAACTCTCTGAATCGTTGGATTGCTCAGTATCAGTTTGATGCATGGAATGTTCTCTAGGAGCATCACTTAAGACATTCAGAAGCACAGTCTTGGTCGTCAACATCTGTAAATACGTCGTCCTCTTATTCAATCCAGCTCAAAAGAACAGATTCACTAAGCCTATTAGCCTTTAAAACTTCACTTTGACACTTCTCACAAAAATATTACACCAGCACGGAACACGCAAAAAATGTAACGCCAAAGGTATCGAGGCTAGAAGCCACCTAACACTGCCTGTGACACTGACTTTCCACCTTCCCACACGTGACACGTGTGCGTGAATCATCGCATAACAAAGCAAAACATGTGACTCATATACTCATTTGAGAATACCTGGAGTTTGAAAAGGTTGAGTCTCAAAACAAAAAACTTTTCTTAATGAGGAATGTCTTCGTTAGGAGCAACCTAACAACGATACCGATGGCGGGTTAAGGAAGTAACAGGGACTACTTACCTATGCTGGCCAAGAGGGATAGTAAGAACAGGTAAGACTGTGCGGAATTTCCTCGTTTCTTAAGAAGATAAATACAAACTCCTAGTGCAGGGTCAATTTCCACAGCCCAAACAAAATTTGAGCACAAACCTTTCACAAGACAAAATCCTCACACTGCTAGTCACTGGCTGACTAGTAAGGTCCACTATTTGGAGATCCAAGGTAGGAATCCTGGCGGGGATGATACTAAATTTTAAATACACCAAATAATCCCTAATATATTACCACGGTATGACCTTTATCCACTAATAATGGTGAAATATGACAAGAACCATGAAAATGGCCTAAATGACAAGTCCCACATTTGGCTTTTGCTGTCAACATTATTTTGCTAATGTCCGTTTCAATTTAACATTCCAATTTAACTGGTGATCTTTTATAATGTACTGTAGTTAGTTTAATAACACAAGTAAACAACTATTACAAACACTAGAATTAAATATGGTTATGTAAACTTATTTAGATACTCCTGTACAGCAAAAAGTCTCCACTCACTGCTCTCCGTCGACTGATTAATGTTAACCCCGGAATAGCTTTATCGCTTAGTTGTTGTGGCACTTCAATACTTGAGTTCTCCGATCATGCAGCCCCTTTGATTTTTACTGGAATTTGAGGTAAGAGAATAGTGGATTGACACCATTCTGGCGCAATCACTATAATGAATCAATATGTTCCAAACAATGGAGCCATCCATGTGTTGTGTATCCTCTGATAATGAGAGCTAAGCCATACTGAATCCAGCATTCCCTTTCAGTTAAAAATGAAGAATGTTAACTTCTCACGAGTGTTAATTGTTTTAGGTTATAATATCATTCTTCATTAATTATATTCATATACGCTCTAAATATCATTCTTCCCAGCCAGGGTGTCTAACACAACAGGTTTTCCTGAGAATTCTCAGATTTTTTCTGGGTCAATCAGAAAATTCCTTGATGGACATTAATACCCGTAATAAATTGACTATAAACACAGGGTCTTTATTTTTGCTTGGCAAGGCAATTCCGCTCGACCTTGGTCAGCGGTTCCCGGCCAATCGCCGACTGTTACAGGTTGGCACGCGCGGTATCCGGCCGTATTCCTGTGCTCTTGCTGCGGTAGAGGAGTGAGCCCCGAGCTAATTGGGTGTTTTATAAAGCTACTGTGTACTATATATCGTATTGTATAGTGTTTTATTGAGATTGTGTATAGTGCTGTAATGCCTTATGTGAAATATTCGTTACGTGAAAGTGTATATCTGAACAATACGTACATACAGTGCACGAAATAGTGCACTAGAACTAGACAAATAATGTTAGTGAAATTTCCAGGGTGATCCATTCCTACAAATCGGACAATAAAACAACTGGCTAAGAGATTCAAACGTACAGGTTCCGTAAACAATAAAAATAGACGTAAAGGTCGTTACTGCCTTACTGAAGCTAAATTAACCGGAGTAACCGGCAACTTCATAAGGAGATGCCGATTATGTTTGGCAGCGGATGGGGAACATTTTCAGCATCTACTGTCAACATGGTGAGTAAATATGCATGATACTGATTTTAAGCACCATATTGTGCCATACATGTGCACGCGCGGTCGCCAGCAACTGAGCCGTCACTGGCGGAGCGCGTGGGCAAGAATGTCCTTGCCAAGCAAATATAAAGACCCCGCCAAATAATTTTAAATCCCGCCTAGCGTGACAATTCTTTTTTTCTTTTCTTGTTGTTTGAGTCTTCAGTCTTTTGACTGGTTTGATGCAGCTGTCCATTTCTCCCTGTCCTGAGCTAATTGTTCCATCTCTACAGAGCTACTGCACCCTACATCCGAGGCAATCTGTTTAACATATTCTAACCTTGGTCCACCCCTACAGTTAATGTCCTCAACCCTTCCTTCCATAACTAAGCTTGCTATTCCTGGGTGTCTTAGTATGTCAGCTACAAACCTATCTCTTCTCTTCATTAGCAGTCACCAGAAACATCTCTCCTCTCCCACTGATCTTAATACCTCTTCGTTTGTAACCCTATCTACCCATCTGATCTTCATCATTCTCCTGTAACACCACATTTCAAACGCTTCAATTCTCCTCTTTTCTGCTGTGCCAATAGTCCATGTTTTACTTCCGTATAGTGTCACTCTCCAGACAAAGGCTTTCAAAAATGACTTACTAATGCCTAAATCTATATTTGATATCAAGATATTCCTTTTTTGTAGAAATGCTTTCCTAGCCAGAGCCAACCTACTTTTTATATCCTCTTTGCTTCGTCAATCGCTGGTTATTTTCCTTCCTACGTAACAGAAGTCTCCTACTTCCTTTAGCTTTTCACCTGCCAATTTGATGTCCATAGAAGTTTCTGATTTATTTCGGATACATTCCAATATTTTCGTTTTACATTTATTAATTCTCATCATGAATTCTTTCCTGAAGACAGAGTCCATACGATTCAAATCCTCTGGCATGTCGGCCAAGATGACGATGTCATCAACAAATCTCAAGAGTTGAAATTATTTCTCCTTGAATCTTCACTCCCAGTTTAAATTTTTCTCCAATTTCCTTCATTGCTTGTTCAATGTAAAGATTGAGAAGTATGGGTGATAAGTTGCAGCCTTACCTGACACATTTCTGAATACCAGCTTCTCCTTCATGTCCAGCTCGAATGACTGCCGTCTGGTTTCTGTATATATTGTAGATCACCCTCCTATCCCTGTACTTTATTCCAATAGGTTTCAAAATGTCAAAACAATTTAGCCCAATCAACGTTATCAAAAGCCTTTTGTAAGTCTACAAATACCATGAACGTTCTCTTATCTTTCCTTATTCTACCTTCCAAAATCAGCCTAAGACTTAGTACAGCTTCCCTTGTTCCTACATTTCTCCTGAAACCAAACTGGTCTTCACCCAACTCAGTTTCTATCTGGCTTTCCATCCTCTTGTAAATTATTCAAGACAGGATCTTTGAAGCATGATTAATCAAGCTGATTGTACGGTAATCTTCAAATCTGTCAGCTCCTACTTTCTTCGGTATAGGGATAACATTCTTCTTGAAATCAGACGGTACCTAACCTGTCTCATAAATCCTAGACACCACGTGAAATAACCTGATCAGACCATCATCACCTATGCAGCGTAGCAGCTCAATCGGTATATCATCTATGCCTGGTGCTTTGTTCCTGCTTAAGTCTTCCAGTGCTCCAGCAAATTCTGATCTCAATATTAAATCTCCTTTTGCATTCTCATCAATTTCCTCTTCCCTTTCCATTACATGATTCTCAATCTCCTTTCCCTTATACAAACACTCTATGTAAGCTTTCCATCTCCCAACCTTTTCTTCCTGGTCTGTTGAGACTTTCCATCTGTGTCCTTAATATTACAGCACTAAGTCTTATTTCCCCAAAAGTATTCTTAATCCTTCGATAAGCTGTGTCTACTTTTCCTAATTTCAGGCAATTTTCTATACCTGCACATTTCTTTTTCAACCATTATTAGGTATAGCATTCATTTCAGGTTCCGTATTGACCGTGTTTACAAATTTAAAAACCTGAAAACCTGAATTGATTTGGCGGAAAATTCAGGTTTTTAAATTTGTTTTCAACCATTCTTCGTTCGCTTCCTTGCACTTCCTGTTAACCTCATTTCTCAGACTTCTGTATTCTGCTTTCCCCTTTTGATCTCTTATATTCTTGTGTTTCCGCCTTTCGTCCATTAATTCTAGTATATCCTGAGTGATCCACGGTTTTCTACCTATTCTTTCCTACCAATGTTTTCTTCTGCGGATTTTGTTATATCATTCTCCAAAATTACCCATTCGTCTGCAATTGAAGTTTGTTTAGGGTTTTTTATTAGTCCTTCCTTTATAATCTTCTTGAATCTTTCGTTTAAATAATTCTCTAGCAGTCTGTCTTCAGTTTCAATCTGCATTTCATAACAACCAGATTGTGGTCAGAGTTTATGTCAGCACCGGGGTATGTTTTACAATCCAAAATCTGGTTTTGAAATATCTGCTTGACCATAATGAAGTTGATTTGGTAACGCCCTGTATCTGCTGGTCTCATCCATGTGTATATTCTTCTTTTGTTGTTATTGAATAAGGTGTTAGATATGACCAACTCATGCTCGGTGCTGAATTCCACCTGCTTCCTCGCTCATTCCTTTCACCTAATCCGAATCTCCTATCTGCCCTTCTCTTCTCTTCCTTTTCCTTCCACAGCATTCCAATCTCCCATTACTATACATTTTCATCACCCTTGACATACCTCAGAATTTCATCAATTTCTTCATAGACCTTTTCCAACATCTTCATCATCAGCTAGACTGGTAGGCATATAGACTTGTATCACTGTGGTGCACATAGGTTTTGTATTGATTTTAGCTACAATAATCCGTTCACTATATTGCTCATAATATTCCACCCGCTGTCCAAGTTTCCTACTTAATATGAGACCTACCACCGCATAGCCGTTGTTTGATTTAGTGCTAATGACCCTATAGCCTCCTGACCAAAAGTCCTGTTCTTCCTGCCAGCGCATTTCACTAATCCCAAACAAATCCAACCTCAACCTATCCATTTCCCTTTCCACTGCCTGGCAGACTTCTAACATTCCATGCTCCGATCGGTAGAATGTCAGATTTCCTCTTTGTCACTTCTGTGATGTTAACCCCCTCGAGTAGTCCCCACCTGGAGATCCGAACGGGGGACTAGTTAACCTCCGGATTGGAATTTTACAAGAGAGGAGGCACTCCTCACATGTAATTATGCATAGAGAGGTGCATCCTCGGGAATAGCATTACGGCTGTAGTTTCCAGTTGCTTTCAGCCGTGCAGCAGAACGCAGTGTAGCCATTAGTTGGCTAATGTTATCAATATCTTTGCAGTCTATAAGACAAGTAAAGACTTGATTTATTCCTAGAGGCGCTACTCCCCTTCAGAATAAAGTAATAGAGCAATTCTACTAACAAAAATACTAACCTTCTACTATAAAAAAACAAATACCGGTACTAAAATTCTACTTTTCTTAGCAGGAGGGAAATTGTTTTAACTTGATCTAGTTATAACTTCACTAATTTGAAGATTGTTGTAGACTTCTTGAATGTGAGAAGTCGATCACCACTCAGCGGTCTAGCTGCGAATATCTTCATAAAGAGCATAGAAAACAATTTTCTGACAGGCAACAAAGCAAATGGAATAGATATGTAGACGATGTCTTATGCATGTATGAAACGGAAATAATGAAGACATGATCTTACAAGCCATCAACAGTTTGCACCGTTCATCAAATTCACCAAGGAATCTGAAATTGAGCTGCCCTTTAGGCTCACTTGATCACCACTTAGTACGAAATATGGCATCAGATCAGATACTATACATACTGAAAGCTTACTGAATAATTTGCTTTCCTAAATCTGATTATAGTAGAGTTTCCTTATGTCTACTTAGTCCCTGATTTTTGGATAAACTCGGGTAAACTCGAGAACCACTGGATGGATTTTGATGCTGTTTTCACCATTCTGTAAAGGATATCTCGAGGATGATTTCTGGAGAAAATAATTTATTTATGATCAAAGGAAGCCGAGCAGTAAAGATCTCAGTGGAAAAGTCAAAAAAGAAACCTGGCATCCGAGCGCTTTGTAAGCTCACGCTGGGAAAACCTTTAAAAATATCAATATACAATGAGTAAGAATTGTTCAGCATGAAAAGTTCTACAAAAACGTACGCGAGAGCACATCTCTATATTCAACATATCGTCCACTAGAAGTGTTTTTGGATTGGACGGAGGGTTATTTGTGTTTCATACACCTCGCCATTATAAGAAATGAGAGGACCAGAGAATTAATGAAGGAGGAACCATTACAGGCTGGTATAGAGAAATCTGGACTTAGATGGTATGGACATGTAAAACGAATGGAGGAGAAGAGGATACCCAGGAGAGTACATGAGACGAAGTGGGAAGGAAAGAGACCGAGGGGAAGACCTAGAGACAGGTGGCTGAAGGGGGTGGAAGAAAGCGTGAAGAAGAGAGGAGAAGACTGGACAAGGGTGGAGGCTGAGAGATGGTGGGAAGACAGAAGACGTTGGAGAGGCTTGTGTTCCAAACAGACCCGGCCAGTGGCTGGAAACTGTGCAAGATGATGATGATGACACCTCGCCATTCTTAAATTCGCCTGACAAGAATTTGTTGCACATACATCTCCATGATAATATAGTTAATAGTCCAGTCAGTGATTTTAACCCATCATGCCGAGACGTAAATCGGATATAGATCGTAGTTCAATGACATCGTAAAGAAGCGCTTATCACGTAATGCATTCACAACTGTTCCCGGGCGAAGCCGGGCCGAGTTGCTAGTTATTAATATAATAGTCACTAGGAAAGGTAACAAATAACTAATTTTTAAAAAAATCCGAACAAGTCCAAGACATAAAGCTGAAGTTAAAAATTTGTTCCTAAGTCAATTAAAAAAGTTCAATATAGCACCACTCTAGAGAAATTGATGCTGTCTACAAGGAAATTACAGTGGCTTAAACCTCCCTGGTGTGCACAGCAAAAGGCTTCACCTACTGGGTCGGCTACACACACAACAAGGGATCCTCTTTTATGGTTATAAACATATATGCAAAATTTGTTCCAAATTCTGTATTTTAAGCTTTTTGGGTATTTACTGTCCAAACATTTGCAGCAGATTGAGCAAAATGAGTCATACATATAGTGCAGAGTATTTAAGGCAAAAGATTGGAAATTAACAGAATTCACTGAAAACTGACGAAACAAAAGTAATGAGACTTAAGATTTTTAGCCAATTTTCATCATATGAAATGAATGGCTACTCAAAATATTTCCCCAATTCAACTATTGCAGCAATAACTTGAACTTATGTATGATTATAGAAGACTACAAAGATAGAAAGTAAGTGCACATATGCACTATAAACATAAAACCAATGTGTTGGCCACACAAAGTTCATGTACTTAAATGGGCTTTTCTGGCGACTCAATCATCCACATGCAGTGAAACTTAAGGGTAAATATTTGTTAAGCTTACTCTGTAGGCATCCAACGTAATTCAAATGTTTTGAAAAATTTTAAAGAACAACTGTGCAAATTTGTTTTAACATGTGTTTATCCAAATGAAGCAATTAAGTGAAACTTTATATAACGATTCACTACAACAATATTTATCTAAGGGTGCACAACTGTACTGTATGTACTGTATGTCTACCCCTTATTATTACCGTTTTCAACGGGTTCGGGGATGAGGTGCGATGAAAGTCTTTGTGGTGGATGTTTTTACGGCCGGATGTCCTTCCTGACACCAACCTCAGGAGAGGAATTAGAGATGAAATGAATGAATATGAATGAAACAGGGCAACGATGAGGAAGGAAAGCGGCCGTAGCCTGTCAGAAGGTACCGTCCCAGCATTTGCCAGAGTTGAAAATGGGAACCGATGGAAAACCATTTCGAGGACGGCCGACGGTGGGGCTCGAACCCATGTCTACCGAGTCTGCAGAGAGCTTTGCCTAATGGCCTAGCGCTGCGCATTAGCGAGCGTAGCTACTGCTGTCGGTCTATGGGTACATAACTCTATGACCTAAATTTAAACAATCTAATAAGGCAGCTATGAAAAATATCTCATCGATTCTAAGTATCTCTGATACTTCCCTGGTGTGCACAACAAAAGGCTGCACCTACTGGGTCAGCTACAATCATAACAAGGGTAATAAAGACATATGCAAAATTCTTCGAAATCATCAACCTGAAATTTTATATGGCACATGAGGACCATTAAGAAGGGCATTTATGTGACTTTAAAACATCTGATAAGAACGAAAACAACATGGCAGCCACACAAAATTCAAAAATTTTAAATGACTTTTCTGGTAATTTAATCATCTGATCGCAGTGAAACATGGCACAGTAAATATTAGGTTGGTGCATAAGTCCGTAGCATTTTTGTTTTGCTCGTTGGTATTCCGATGGCCTTGGTTTTATTCATCGACTGTCATTGTTGCTTTGTAGTTCAATGTTTGTTCTTGATTTTACATAATGAAGTTTTGAAATTTGCAGATTGTGAGAAGAGTTGTGGACGCTAGAAAATGGAGTGCCAAGTGGAGAAATTGGAACATTTCCGACATATTCTTCTCTTTATATTCAATAGAGGGACGAAAGCAGCGGAGGCGGCCAGAAACATTTGCGCCGTGTATGGGGACAATGCTATTGGAGAGAGCACCGCAAGAAAGTGGTTTTCTCATTTTAAGGTGGGTCGTATTGACCTTAGGGACTCCCCACGTTCAGGAAGGCCGTCGCAATGTAATGAAGATCGTTTAAACGCATTAAATCACAATGATCCTTGTCAATGTACACGAGAACTGGCAAATGTGATAAACTGTGATCATTCCACCATTGTGCGACATTTGCATTCAATGGGAAGGATCAAAAATCGGGTGTATGGGTACCGCATGCTCTAAGCCAAAATCAGCGGGTAGCCATGTGCATCTCTGCTTGCTCGTTATTGATTGGCCCGTGAACAACATTGACCATTCCTATCTTGTATCGTTACTGGTGACGAGAAATGGTGTCTTTACGCTAACATAAGGATAAGAAAGCCCAAACGAACAAGCAACTCCCCGTACAAAGACCTGCGCGCATCCAATAACGATAATGTTATGCATCTGGTGGAACACCGACTGTGTGCTGTACTACGAATTGCTTGCCCAAGGTGTAACCATCAATGCTGACATTTTTTGCCAACAACTGAGACGTCTTGCAGATGTAATCCAAGAAAAACAACCAGCAAGACTGCGTGAAGTGATGCTCCTCCATGATAACACCCGCCCGCACTTTGCTAACCTGACAAAAACCACTATACAGGAGTTGGGCTGGGAAATCATTCCGCACGCACCTTATTCGCCCAATCTTGCGCCCTCAGATTTTCACCTTTTCCACTCTCTATCGAACAACCTTCAAGGAACTCCCTTTCCGGATGAAGATGCGCTCCGAACATGGCATGATGAATTCTTCAACTCAAAACCACGTGATTTCTACAAGCGCGGAATCGAAAAATTACCACAGCATTGGCAGACTGTTGTAGATAGTGAAGGAGAATATGTTACTGATGATTCACTTCTCTCTTATGTGTATCTGATGTGTTTTATGAACTTATGAACTTTATGTGGATTAACTTATGGAAAACGCTGCGGACTTATGCACCAACCTAATATTTATTTACAACTAAACACATTAGTATCTAATGTTGTTCACTTGTTTTCAAAAACAAAAGATGGTGGCTCCAATTTGGGCGAAAGAAGTGAAGTTTTGCATAATGAACAACCACAATAATCTTTATCTACTGGCACTGAATTCTCTAGCTTACTTTTAGAAAATTATAGTAGTTGTGCATAAGACTCCTCAAAATGAACTCATATGACTCGTTGCAGGAAGATGCCATCTCATCGAGAGGAGGAGCAATAATTAACCAATTCTGGCAGATATTCTAGTACCTTTTTTTTTAGTAATGGAGGTGGCAATTGCTTGAAGGTGTAAAACATTGAAGCCATCTGCCCCAGATTCTAGATTACGAAGTACACATGTTAATTTCTGAAGAGGAACACCTCTTACTGATGTTCTATTGAACTGGTCTTTGGTAAAGTTGATAAACCAATACCATGAACTAAATATTCTGGTACATAATTTTTTAGTGTTGATTTCATTTACAGTAGCTAGTACCTCATCATCACGCAAGTAATCTTGAACAATGATGAAAGCTTTTGTTTAAAAAGGGGCAAGCACTAATACCATAGTAGGACCCTTTTGCTATCTTAAAATACATATTTTATATGTTTATTGTTTGAATTTTGAGTTTCAAATTGTTGCCCTATACTTTATCACACTGTAGTCCATCACATGGAAAATCGATTTTATTTGGAAGAGTTCAGATATGCAAAGGACCAGTACAATATATGAAAACTAAACTACTTGTTAAAAATTAGTTCATTTAAATGCCATTAGGTAAGAGTACCTGTCATTTACTACAGGACTGTGCTACGCCATAGAAATGATGATCTTGTAGCTAACGCTCGAAGATCTTTTGAGTCTGCTCAGAGAAGTTTCTGCAGACACTTTAGTTTCCTACCACAGATGTAGACACCAAAAGCGGTTTGTCAGCCTACTCTAACATTGCAACAATAAACAGGACAAATCTCCACCCATAGAGTGCCAAAATTTTGTGATGTTTCGTTTTTCTTCTTCTTGCTTACAAAACTTCCTGAAATTGTATTGTATTTTGTGTCAACTACTTAAACCACTTCATATTAGCTAGCTTTAAAAAAAACTGTCTTGATTTTTTGTATTTATGTTGTGTAAATAACTTACAAAATAATCTTCGCTTTCGTACAGATCCGCTTTCAGCCTAATCCTGTCGATTTCATAAAGCAAAGAGTAGATTTACCGGTAATTATGTTCCTGGTTCTCTCAATGGAGGGTTTGCAATGGGGCTTTGCAACAGCGTGGTCAGGTAGTCCTGTGTACTGTATGAAGCTCAGAAGAATGCTAGGCAAAGGAATTTGGCTGCTGAGAGCTGAGCCAGCGATAACATTGTGATATCTGCCTTCCCAAAAACATTGCGCCCTAACTTCCCAACAGTGTCCACTCATCCGACCGAGTGCATCACGGGCCAACATATTCTGCCGTGTAGTAAGCAGGTTGCCAAAGCAACGATTGACATATGTGTATAGGGAACCTCTCTCCCCTCGTTTTCCACCTCGCTCCATACAGTACTTGGGTACGTGTGGATTCAGTCTGATAACCTGTGTTGTTGTGTTGGTTGTACCAGTGTGTGGTATTTGTAATTGGGGAGGCCAAGGCCTTAATTTACGAGCTATTCCAGCATTCACCTGGAGTAGAAGCGGGGAAAATGGAAAAACATTCTGGACGACTGAGGTAGGAATTCGACCCTCCTATTCTCAGTTCTGTATGAAGAGTGAGTGAACCTTATTCCGGCCTTCAAACCAGAATTAAATTTCTTGGCATAGCCAGAAATTGAACCCAGACCTCCACAGTAACAGCCAATATTGCTAGTCACTGCACCATGAGGTGAATGAGTAGATTGAATTTATTCCCTGCAGATGAGTATGTCAACAAATACAATACGGTAAATACTAAATGATTTTTAAGGAAATAAATTTACATATTACAAAACAAATATGCATGAAGGGTTAGTGCACTAATTATAAATATTATATATAAAAGAAATTGAGATAACGTTACCAGAGTTGCAGAGCAACGAAAATCAAAATAGGCATCTGCTCCTTGACATGAATATATTTTGTTCAGCTCCAACAAACAATTTCATCTATTTTAAACCGGGTGAGTTAGCCGTGGTGGTTACGGCATGACTGATGGCAGTCGCTCACATCCGGGAGGCGAGGAGGTTCGAATCCCCCCGCCGGCAACCTTGAAGATGGTCTTCTGTGGTTTCCCATCTTCCTTCCAGGCAAATGCCGGGGTTGGTCCCTAACTATAGGCCACAGCCGCTACCTTCCAACTCCTCGTCCTTACATTCCAACTTCCCTCCTTCCCTCCCCAACGGTACTTGTAGCTCACCCATTGGGTGTCCGTCTCGAAGCAGCTACAAAACTGGCGAGCCGAACATGTCCTCGGACACTCCCGGCACTAAAAGCCATACGCTAAAAAAAAAAAAAAACTATTTTAAGAAATAATATAAAATTACAAACCTGATTACATACATTTATGTGGAGAGGTGGTGACACTTGTCTACGTTCTGGCCCGCCTGTAATTGTTACTGCATGGGGAGATACTGCTGGGCTCAGTTGACCTCCAGGTTTAGGGTATCCCTGATGGGGTAAGTAGCTGGAATCTTTCTGTGCAACATTTGCACTTGCAATGGTAAGGGGGGGACAATCACTGAAATCAGAAAATTTTCCAACGAACCAAAAATTTCATGGCTTAAAAGGAAGAGTACATTACGTTGTGCAAATGATGTTCATATATAATACACAATGTATATTCACCAGATTTTAATTATGATGGACTATCACAATAGGTATGTTGTGTTGGACACATGGCAACTACAGTTTGGATTTGAAAAGAATGTTTGCAAGAGGAGGAAGTGGGGTAAGGGATGAATACAGCAATAGGTAGGGTGGAGGAATGTCCCCATCACTTGGACCTAAAAAAATATATGTTGCTTCAAAAGTAGAGTACAACTGACCACTACCTGAGCATGGAGAGCAGCATGTTCAGTAGCTGAAACTAATGGCACAGACAACTGTTTTGATCTAGCCTCTTCATTATACAATTATATTCACAGTATGGCTGATTTTCTGATTTTCGCTGTAAGGATTGAAACTCTTATGGTCAGGGAGAGGCACAAGGACAAGGGATGGTTATGGAAATTTTCACAATCCTCTCAGGACCAATCACTGAGAAGATGGACTGTATTGAGACATCAAAGGGATTGATATGGAACACACCATGTATTTGAGAGGAACAGCAAATAATATACAATGACATGAAACAAACCATGTTGGAAAATGGATCCAAATTGACTTAACATTAAATTCATATAACTTTTATAATGGTCGGCCCAGTCAATAGACAAACTTAACTTGTTTTGACCAGGCAGATAACTATAAAAATTATATTTTTGTAAATATTTGAAGCTGCTCGTAAGAGCCGACTCAGATGGTGGGGTCTTGTGATGAGATTGAGGGGTGGAGAGATTACCTAAGCAGTTAATGACTTCGGCTGTAGAAGGTAAGAAAAGCAAAGGCGGTGGTTAGATTCGGTGTTGAATGCTTTCAAAGTGAGAGCTGTAGAAGCAGAGGAGGCCACAGTGCTAACTGCTAGTAGGAGATCATGGAGGTGACTTTGTTCATAAACAGAGGCTTGCAGATTAGACTGGACACTGAAAGGCAAAACAATCTCAAATGAAAATGTTTGTGTTGTAAATAATATGCTATCACAAACTCCACAACAGTTTGCCTGCCTGGAGGAAATAAAAATACAAGTCAACAATAAAAACATGGTCTATGCATACACACCACTCACAGTGTGCACATATGATGGAAACAAGTTAGTCATGGTTGTCTTGAAAACACTTCTGTTAATCCTCCCTCCTTGAAGGAAGTCCGATTAGCATTTGTTGACACTGTGGCAAAACTCTTTGGCTCTCAGCAAGGTGGGTCAGGGATTCCAGCTTAATGCACGTGAGATTTGAGGTGAAATGTCACGTCCAGTGTATCCGATTCATCATCAAAAGAACATCCCATTGCTTCTGATCACAAGATTAACCATTGCATAAAACTACGAACTGCCTATCATTTGACCACCTTGTGATGTAGTGGCTAGCATTATTGGCTGTAAACCCTAAGGTCTGGGTTCGATCTCAGCTCTGCTAAAAAAAAAAAAATCTGGTCCGAGGGCCGGAACTGGGTGCAATCAGCATTGTGAGGCAAAACTCACGATACGTAGGTTTGGTTCCCACTCAGCCATCCTCGAAGTGGTTTAACCGTGATTTCCACACTTCTACTGAAGGTAAATGCTGGGATGGTTCCTAACTGGAGGCCATGGCCATTTCCTTCCCATTACCTCAATTAGAAACACATTACTGCAGACACCACAATAACACACACTACCAGAATAATTCTACACGAACAGGTTACACGGGGCTAAGAGACCACAAGCCCCTAAAATGAAATAACTCTTACATGGATTTTGACACTAAAGTACTTCCAAATATCAGGTTTCTGGGATCAAAGTATCTTTATGAGCCAAGTGATTTATACAGGGAGTCCTTTTTAAGACTTTGCATTTCAGGCCGCGACCTGTGGGAACCCCATTAGTTGTCCGTAGGATTCCCCGTGTGAGACCATATGGTGTGTGTCGATTGCAGGCCGCTGACGGGTGTCACAGCTGCAGACGGAAGGGATAACTCAATAACGTCCGCTCACCTTTGCTGGTCCTTGTGGCCACTGTGCTCACTATGTCCGGTTGCATGCGCTCCTAATCCTCGCTACTCCGTCACAAAGATTTTAAAGCGACTCCCTGTATTGATGCTCAAGACATTATTCATACAGAAATAAAATAACCCACGCATTACAGGTTAGCAATGACGGGACACCGGATCCCATGGTATCTCCAAAATTAAGCAACAGAACTTGGGAAGGCTCAGAGGGCCGCGTGGACCAACTGGGTGTGAAACAGCGGAAAACTGACCACCCTCCTGAATGTAAACTCTGACTCTGGAATGCTTCTCTGAGGCTCAGACCTCCAAGGCAGAAAACACTTCCTGGACATTATATCAGCGTACACTGAAAATCTTGAATACAAATACAAAGGGAACATTATTGTTTACATTTGATAACACACCACACACCTTTCAAAATTTATTTGGTGATCGTTTAAGGTCCAACCAATCTTCACGATGATGAGGCTACAAAATTTATCTCATCTAGGTTGGATATCTTAAAGGAGGAAAGTTAGCACTAAGTCCGCAATGACAATGGGTTGGGACTGATAGACTTTGCTAGTGGGAAAGAGATGATAGTCAAAAGTACTTGGCAACCTGAAAAAAAAAAAAAAACCGGATATCACCAGATGGTATTATAAGGAACCAAATACATAAAGTTACAATAGATAGGTGGCACGCATTGGACATCATGGATGCAAGGAGTTCCAGAGGTGCTAATGGTGATTCCGACCACTATCTAGTTAGAATCAAGTACAGACAAAAAATAGATTTGGCAAGAACTGAAATGGAAAGGACAAAACACAATGTAGAGGGCTTGAAAATGGAGAATTACCAGAGAAATACAAGAAAACACTGATGGAGATGCTTGAAACTAACAAGGATTTGTGGGAGGAAGAAGAAGTGGAATCTAAATGGGAGATACAGAGAACAACCATGAGTGAAGTTGCAGATGAAACACTGGGGAAGATGAAACATACAAAGAGATCAGCTCTAATCGAAGGGAGGGATGAAGCTGGGAAAAGGATGCTTTGAAGGAGAACAAGGCGAACAGTGGAAGAGTGCCGAGAGAAGTGAAAAAGTGCAGATAGAAAATGCAGATCTAAAAAAAGACTTCTTGGGAAAAAGAGAATTGAAGAATTGGATAGTGAAAGATAAAACCGAACGAAAGTTCTACGAGAGAACAAAAGACTGCAAAGAGAGGATTTCAACCTAGATCTGTTTTCTTTAAGGTTAAGGATGGAAATCTTATCGAAGAAAGAAACAAAATGCTAGAAAGATGACAGAAGTACATCTATAGCTTACTCAGTGGAAATATTGAGGATGACAGAAGAATAAAACATGAATGGGGGTGTGGAAGAGAACTGGGTGAGGAAGTAGAACCAGAATTAAAAGAAGTCAGGATGGCAATCAAAGCATTCAAGAACAATAAAGCTGCAGGAGAAGATGGAATAAAGTTTTGCTACCATTTTAAGTTGGTTTTAGGAATTTAGAAGGGATCGAACATCACTTGAAGGTTAGGCAAGAAGTGCGAGGCCATCAACAGCAGTAATCGAAGAAAACGTCAATGGTATGGAGAACATGTGAGAGAAGACCCCATGTCACATACCAGGTCATTGTGACAACCTTGAAGATTGGATTGGGAAGTGTCGCAAAAATATTGTATGATTTTCTGAAGCTCAGCAAGGTTTCATCTTGCTGGGTGCCCCCATGTGGATAATGGAAAATATGAGGCCAGTGAGACAACACGCTCGATCACATTACAGTTTACGCCACAGCTTTTGGCTGGTGGCCCAGAGAGCTCACACATTGAAGCGAGTTTAGTAGTAGCAGCTGACAGGAGGCACCGAGAGCACGTGCTCCTCTGGTAGTCTGGAGTCCCGCCAGACGGTTGGAATTTTTATCTTCAGTCCATCATTTCGAGCACTACTAAAAACGAAATAGTCACCATACCCAGCAAACGATACGAGTGTGCATTAAATTCCGATGACCTGCGTAATAAAACCCTCAAAATGAACCTCTTATTTCACAATTTAGGCCGGAGTTTGACAGGCGGAGCAATAAGTCACTGAGATAAGCGAACAGCTGACGTGTCATGCATCTCGTGTAGCTCAATGCATCGCCAAGTGTTTTGTCACAGAATAATGATATTGCAAGTGATACGAATATACATACTGCAGGCAGCCTCATAAATTATAGGCCTATTCTCCTACCTATATTTATCTATTACACATAAATATAAAAAAAACACACCAGGATCGAATATCCTTCCTTTCTATTTAAACGGCTCTGTTATTCCTTGGGCGAGTTCAGCGGGGTCAGCAATTTGCTAACCTGCTACTAGCAGCTGCTAGCTTGCTGCTAGGCTAGCATATGTGAGCCCGCCCGAACGCATTGCTGCCAGCTGACGCGGGAATTTCGACGAAATTCTCCCAGCTGTATATGTTTTATCGAGAGTACAAGAGCGTCTGGAACACGTGCCTACAAGCAGGCCCGACGAGGGGGGCGGGGGGGGGTCAGGCAGGGCTGGTGCCCGACCCTCCCAGGGGGGCCCAGCGTCCTAGGAGGAGAGGCCCGATCAGGCATTGATTTATTATTGCCTTTATGTGACTTGAATTTTCTACTAGCAATCATTTAGTCAATGCAATGAACTGTCTGTGAACAAAGTTACAAGGATTGAAAAACTTACTCTGTCAAGTGGACAATATTTTCCTTTACAAAGCTCTTGTGGGAAGAACAACTGTCTCAAAGCGGTCAACTTAGGCGATGAGGCTTCGCTATGTATTGTTCTCTGATCCTTAAATTAGCTTATTCGGCTTACGCACCAATCCTTTAAATAACTTTTTCATCCCTTCACTTATTTCGCCAAGGCCACGAGAGCCTGGGTTGCCCTGGTGTGTTTGGTCAGCTAGCTCAAGAGATTGAAGTTTGGTGCGTCACGTCGAGCTTAGATACTTAGAGGTGAATATATTGTCTAGCTAGACGTATCGTATGCCGTGCAGGTAGGTAAGTAAAATAAATTTTAAAGTAGCGTCCACACAGTAATTCACTTTATAGTTATTGTTGATTTAAGGGGCAGAACAGAGAGGTCATCGTTCCCTAGTAATTCACTTTCGCATTATGTGAAAAATTATCATTGCTGGCTAAATATCTTGCGAAAGGGTGGGATGATTCTGTTAAACGTAGAAGGAAGAAATGCATGCGTAATTGTTCATCTTCTCGTATACTGAATTGAGAAAACAATCCTAACATTTGAATAATCTGTATGTTTAGGACCAGTATAATTATTATTATTACTGGTTGATTCAATACGATCAACAATCCTAGGTACTTGGGTTCGTGCGCAAATCATTCCTGATTTATTGAAAACCTACATTAGTATTGGGAAATGTATCCAAAGGCTGAAACTAAGGTAACATTCGAGTATTTTTCTGGACTGAGTGTTTAATTAACCAGGAGAAAAATGACAATTAAGATAGAGCACTGACCTTTGTTTTCCAATTCCTCTCATGGAACGTCAGTGGTACGGGCAGATGACCTAGCAGTTACGCCCCTTAAAACAACCATAAGTAACGTCAGTGGTGTGCATGGCGATGGAGAAATTAATATATTGCATGTAGGCAACCGCGCAGATTATCCTAAGACCAAATATTTGAACTCTGCTTAATTTAGAAGAAAATTAAGATGAAGTATGGTCGAATATTAATATAAATAAAATGTTGTTTTGAGCTGGTGCAGTGGCTATTATTATTATTATTATTATTATTATTGGATATTTCTATGCCGTTTATCCCAAAGAGCAGCATCAATCTGCAAAGCACTTGTTTTACAGGACGTGAAGAGATACTTTCCCTTGCGAATCGAGCCATTTCGTGATACACTTTTACGTCTCAGAACCGTTAAACAAAAAATAAGTTGCTTCTCTTTATCTACGACTTAAAAATGGCTCCGGGCCCTGATGAAGCCGCGGCAGGAATCCAGGATTCGGCTTCCCGACTGCGGTGTCATTCGTAGTCATACTCGACAGATAATAATATGCCCATTTGTCGTTACAGTTAATTCATTTAGGGGTTTACGGCATTTAACCCGTGCACTTGGTAACTAGTAGGTCTAGTATCACTGGCGGGTAATGAACCATTGTCGCTCGGTTGGGGATCGTTTGCATCAACTAGTACTGTAGATATAATTCAGTATTTGTTGACGCGTTAATTTTCCGGTTTGTTTCTGAAGGCCTGCACACTATTGAATGAAGCCGACTGTAAAGCAGTTAGTTTTCACAAATATTAATGAAGTAAATTACAAGATTCTCAAACAGCGAACAGAATCGAAAACTAAAAAACGTGCAAATTGTGTAGACTGAAGGGGGGCTAAAGGTTGTATAACAAGAGAGGTGTATTAGCAACATTGTTGTAACTATTTGTCTGGAGATTAGAAACTTAAACCCTCTGAAAACCACCCACTGCTGGACGAAAAGCAGGTTGCTGTGCTATGGCCTCTGTGACATGATCAATCGCATGCCGTATTCTAAGTTGCCGACTGGGAAAGCGTTAGCCGTCGAGACTATTACTGCAATTATTAGGGTTAAGAGTGGGGTAGGTGTCCCTGAACTTGAAATAAGGTACTATCCCGGCATCTGTATGGAGGGAGTGTGAAAAACCACACTCAGGATAGCCGCTGTGAGCACCGGGATTCAAACCTCTGATCTGCAGAGGTCATTGGTGAGCTAACCGCAGGGTCTTTCTTGAAGGTGCGAGAGCTTTTACTTCAATATCAGAGAGTCTACAAAAGTTTGGTGATTTTCAGTCGGTCAACACGAATGTACCCAAAAAGAGCTGGGTTGTACCCTAATCCTGAAATAAAGTACATGAGATTAATAAATACACTAGGATGACCAGTCAAGCGATCATCAGATCCATTACACTTAACCTATAACATCTATGGTTGAGAATACAGGTGAAAAATATTTACAGTATGTACAATTATTTAGTTGCAGTATTGGTAATGGAACTGTCTGTGCATGATAATTGTAGTATATCTAATGTTAGATGAAATGATAAAATGGTGATAAAAATCCGGAGTTTGTCTGTTTGGGGCGATTATATGGTTATACAAAATCAACTATGGTTATACTGTAATAATACAGGCTGATACTTATCCGGTTTGTCTTCCTTACTGGAACTTCGAGCAGTTTCGTGTTCACTCTGGGTACATTTGTGTTGACCGTGTTTACTACAAACAGGGCGCTATCTCTAGAATTATGAGGATCCCTGAGGAGCACATCACCAATGCCAAGGAGAAGCTCGAAAAGTAACATTGAGGGCCATGTTCAGTGCTTGCAATTCCCATCCTAAGAGATCAGTCTGTTATTTGATTAATTTTAAGTGAAGTGGTTATTAGGGATCTTTAACACCCAAGTTAGGGTACATTTTTGTTCATAATGTAAATGATGTATGTATTTATATGCAACAGTGCATTCTGAGTAACTTAAACTGCAGCAACTGTAGTCTGAAGGCTCTACGAATTAACAAATGGCAAATGATGGCGTGATATTGGGTTGAATAAAGTAAAGTTATTCAAATGAAAACAGCCAGCAATTTCTCTCATTAACCATTTCTTCCATAATCACATTATTTTATGAAGCAGTCTCTGTGACTGCACGTCCATGTTAATGCCACCGAAAATGTACGTCCATACTTAAGGATTAATAAGGCTCCACCGTGGAAAGCAAGACTTATAGATTGAGACAGACTTGCTTTTGCCTTGGGCCGTGTTAAAGACAGGCCACGGAGTGGAAGGAAAAGACACAAGAAGAAACATGTGATGGAGTCTGTGCTTCGATTGAACAATCTCCTATGAATTAGACACGGAAACGTGCTTCGGAATTCGGTATATCGCACACAATGCGAGATTACATGAAAAAAGCACCCTCTAGAGGTTGCATGACCTTGACGTGGTGGGAGTGCTTGCGAGGTCTAATGATCCTTTGGGCTATGCCGGCAGTAACATAGCTACCGGTAGGGCCTCCCTTGCCGGACAGGCCAAAGGTGAAGATCCAGACTAAGAAGCAACCCAAAACCCTCTAGTCCTCAACGGCAGCGAAGGCGGAACAGATGGTCTTCGGTAGGGCGGAGCTGGCAGAAGAGGCCACCCACCTGACCAGGGTCAAGAGGTTAGGACCTCCACTGCCTTGTGGATAGAAGTGGGAACTTAAAAGGCTAAGGGAAGAAACCCTGACAGAAAATCAGTAGGCCTGGATACTTAGAAGGCAGCCCCTTCACCAGGCATTGAGTGCTGTAGGCTGATAACCTGCACACCTGAGATTGCTTTATTACAGAAACATTAACGAATAGGAGCCGAACGGAAAAATTGGATTCGACCTTCAGTATGAAATTGGACACTCCAATTGGAATATGGAATGTACAGACAATGTGGCAGACAGGGAGATTGGCTGAAATATCGACGGAGATGAAGACAGATACAGGTTGGATATGTTGGGCCTGAGCGAGATGAGGTGGAATGGATTCGGTGAAGTAAAGACGCAGGATGGAGATAAGCTCCTTTTTTTCGGGTAGGGAAGAAGACGAACATCACAGTGAGGGTGTTGGATTGCTCCTCACACAAAAGGCAAGAAAGTGCCTGCTAGAATGGCACCCAATTTTAGAGAGGGTTATGATAGCTACTATCGGATTTTTTATTATGGATACTCTAGTTTAGGCCTTAATTACAACCAAACCAACAGACCTATTGAAAAACGAGTTATACCAATATTTTCTTTGTTTAATTCTGCGTTGGACAATATAAGCCAATTATTTTCAAGTTTATTAATTATTTATTTATTTGTGGTTGTATGAAAAATTGTCCGTGTTTTTGACGTCTTTTCTAGGAACCGCTCACTTAAAACTATATACAGTACATGGAAAACTGCTTGGCTGAGGGTAATGAAATTTTTATATATGATAGGCACAAGTATTGGTAGTGCAAATCTCAAGTTTCAATTTTTTTCAACTACCCAATAAAAAGTTCCTATACTTTTTCTGACGTATAGTTTTCTCAGCCCAGGATAAACGTACAGCAGGAAACTTGGTCTCATTTTGAAGCTCTCATTCATGATTATTGGAAACTATGAACACTGTAAACTTACAGTGTGTTGACGAATTTATGAAGAGTAATATTAAGGGTAGGTTCTGCATCAAGAGTAAGGCCAATAACAATTATTCAGTGTTACACACCGACGGAGACAGGGGGAGAAGAAGAAAAGGAGCAGTTTTACGGCAAGTAACATCCAACTCTTTTAATGGTGAAGAAAAGAGATGATACATTGGTGATAAAGGGACACATGAATGCTAATGTAGGTAATGATAACCAAGGCCTAGAGAACATTATGGTAAAACATGGCATAGGAACTAGGAATGATAAAAGAGATCGACTAATTGAACTCTACAGAAGCTATGGGCTTATGATAGGAGGCAACATTTTTACCCACAAGAACTGCCATACAGTGACCTGGGTATCCCCAGATCATCGCACTGAGAATCAGATTGACAATTTCACCATCATTATGACCTGACGCACCTCACTGCAAGATGTGAGGAACAAAAGAGGGGCAGATGTGGGTAGTGACCAACACCTAGTGGTGGCTACTCTTTGATGGAAGATAGCAGCCACGAGCTTCCCCACCAGAAGAGAAGGACGAAGTACAACTTTGCTTAGGCTGTGCAGTCAATTCCGCCATCAATCGCAAGGCAAGAGATGGCAGTACTATTACCGTTTGTCAGCCGCTGCATGTGTGTTAGTGACGTGTCTACCCTTCACTTATCACCACCTTCCGCCCCGACTTCCACCGCTTCTCGTCACTCAATGTCTTCTCTCTCTCTCACTGATAGCGTTGCTTTGCTTCTGAAAAACAAACCAGACTTGCTTTCCGAGCCAATTTGTGGACTAGGCACTCTCCCTCCGTCCAGCCCAATAAAAAAGAGTATATTATGATATAGGCCTATTATGATTATATTTTGATATAGTATGATATGATTGACGGAGAAAGCTGGCCGTATGGTTAGGGTTGTGCAGCTGTGAGCTTTCATTCCGGAAATAGTGGGTTCGAACACCCCCCCCCCCCCCCCTGTCGGTAGCCCTGGAGATGGTTTTCCATGGTTTCTCATTTTCACACCAGGCAAATGGGCACTGTACCTTAATTAAGGCCACAGCCGCTTCCTTCCCACACCTCGTCTTTCCTATCCCATCGTCGCCATAAGACCTGTAGTAGCCTCACTTTCCTCGTTAACGACTGGCTCGTCTTTTAAACCTAGCTGGACGGATGTTTACATTCCACAGCTGCGGGGTGCCGAGGCATTCACGGCTTAAGGCTGGTGAGCAGGTTGACAGGACTGGCGGCAACACCTTGTCTGCATTCCTCGTGGACAGATGGAGGAAGCAATTTATTGGTCAAGAACCGTCAGGTATATGTCAACCATAAATAATGGCTATTGTCGGCTCGTGCTCATGCTTAACGTTTGAGTCGCCGGTCGTTAACCAGGAAAGTGAGGCTACTATACAGTATTTGTGTTGGTGCGACGTAAGGCAAATTGTAATACAGTATATATATAATATATATTATTTTTATATATTTTGAAGATTACAACTCGCATCAAGTTCTATTGATCATAAACATGTTTTATTCTGCGAATATAACTTACAGAACATTATAAAGTAACTTATAAATAATTTTTAACATTCTGTAAACGAAACACACACGTTTTATTATGAGCAAATATTCTCATGAAAATATATTTTATTATTTCAGATTTTTAAAAGTCATTTAGGCCTACATATCATATTGTGCTATATTGAAACACCTTTTTTTTTAGCAATAATCTGATACAGGTACGAAGTTCACCATTTTACACTGACTATATAATAATATAAAATATTGACACTAAGAAAACAAACAATAAATTTTAACATAAAGGGACTTAATAACAAATTCATCGGAAATTTAAATAACAAATAAAATAAATAACAAGAGGTTATAGAGATATGTATATATACTGTATAATGTCCGTGTGACTAGTAATTTTCTGGCCAGGTTGTCTACAGAGAATCGAGAGCTTACGCGTTTAGTACATGTTTCAGTTTTGTCTTAAAGATGGCCCAATGGCCATAGATGTTAGGCCCCTTTAAACCACAAGCGTCTTAAGGAAATGATAGGGAATGAAGATGTCAATTTCTTGCAGGGCATTAGCTGTTGTGGGAAAGCGATAGAATATGGAGCGTTGCTGGAGTGTTAGGCGCACACGAGGCATATGGAATAGTGGTCTATTTTGGAGGTTACGGGGATGAACATTATAACGGAAAATGATGTGCATTTAAGAGTACCATTAACAATTCTGTGAAGAAAGCAGAGATCTATGTACTGTTGACGTTTACTCAGGTCCAAGATGTTGAAATATGAATTTGGTTGGTACTCACTGTACTGTCTAAGGTCGGGGTCACAGGCTTTCACAATGTACACAAAGAATGAGAATACGCTGTTAATTTTACTGACATTTCTGTGGGCAGCTGAAGACCAGATGGGGGAGCAGAAATCAATGACAGAAAGAACAGCAGTATAATTTAAGAGCGTTTAAGACACTATGGAGGCTGGATGTAGACAGCCCCTTAACCCGGTCCATGAGGCAATTATAATTGGCTACATGGATAATTCTTGCCAGGCGCGTCCACGTCGCGGGGGTGGGCAACGGTACTGTAATATACCATGGAACTACAGTACCGGTTAAGTTCTGGTGAGGACCCAGTCCTATGGGGTATAACATAGGCCCCGTGCACAGGGTTACGTGCGAAGACCTCAACGGAATCTGCAGCGGAGAAGATGGACTTCGGAACGGTGGAGATTGCGGAAGAGGCAACCCAGTACTCAGGGAATAGTATGAGTACAGCATCAATCGGCAGCGTCTGTTTCCCAGGTTAGGGGCGGCTGCAAGGGAGTCTGTTTCCGATGTTAGGGGCGGCCTGTATAATAGCTGGCAGTAGCTTCATAAAATGCCTTTGGGAGTGGCAACCCCATCGTAATAATAGCCTAAAATGGAAATGGCACTTCAAATGATTAGGAGAAGGTTAGGGCGTACCCTGCAGGCGACGCGCAGTTCTTTTGGTACTGGGGGAACTGTGAGAAATGGGCGACCAGTAACCAAAATGAAAGTGGGAATCATGAATGTCATGACCCTGACAGGCAAGGTGGAGGAGGTGGTAGACTTCATGGAGAGGGAGAATGTTGGATTGATGGGGCTGAGTGAAGTGAAACGGAAAGGTAAAGGAAGGAAGAAATTGAGGAAAGGATATACATTATACTGGAGTGGTGGCCAAGAGGCAAAAAAATGGCTTGGGACTGATAACCTCGAAACAACTGGAGGAGTATGTTGAAGTGGTCGAGTGTGTGAGTGACAGAATAATGAAAATTAGAATGAAGATGAAAATTGACGTGATGGACTTCTAACAAGTGTGTGCACCACAGACTGAAAATAGAGAAGAAGATATTGAAGTATTCCTGGAGGATGTAGAAAGAGTAATTTCAGATGTAGAAGTGGTGATCATGGGAGATATGAATGCACAAGTCGGAAACTAGAGACAAGGAAAGGAAGAAGTCATTGGACCATATGGATATGGGAAAAAGAACCGGGAAGGAGAGGAACTAGTAAACTTTTGTGAAAGGAATGGACTGATAGTGGGTAATTCATGGTTTCGGAAGAAAAACAGCAGGAAAATTACGAGATATGGTTGGGGAGAGAAGAACAAAATCGGTAATTGACTACTTTCTGGTGGAAAGGACTAATCGCAGAAAGCTGATAGATGTGACAGCTTTACCAGGAGAAGCATTTGATGGGGACCATAGAGCTGTGGTGGCAAAATTTAGATGGGAAAAATTGGAAAACCTAAAGGAGATCAGAGAAAGTAAAATATAAGTATGGAAATTGAAAGACAAAACTGTATAGGAAGATTTTCAGGAGAGATTGAAGCAACAAATCCCAGTTACTGAAGTGGAAAACATAGAAGAGGAATGGTCCCACTTTAAAAAGGCATTTGTTGGTGCAGCAGAGAGTACTTGTGGTAGGACGTCAACAAGAGTGAAAGAGAAGGAGACACCGTGGTGGAATGAGGAAGTGAGGAAAGCAGTGAAAGAAAAGAAGTCTGCATGGAAAGAATGGAACCGAGACCAAACAGAAGAAAGCAAAAGGAAGTATCAAGACAGCAAACGGAGGTGTAAGAAAGTGGTAGGAGAAGAAAAGAAGAAAAGTTGGGAAGAATTTACACGAAGAATGGGAACAGATGTAAGTGGCAGTAAAAGGATGCTGTATGGGCTTCTAAGAAGTAAGAGGAAAGAAAGAGTTACCACAAAGCTGGTGAAAAAGGAAGATGGAGAGTTGTTAACACACCCAGAAGAGATAAAGGGACGATGGAAGGAGTATTTCGATAAGCTATTGAATGTGAGCAATTGTACTGGTGAGATAGAAGTGACACAACCTGACGACTCTATAACAGAAGATGATATAACAATGCTGGAGGTGGAATTAGCAGTACAGAAAATGAAGATGGGAAAAGCAACAGGGATGGATGAAATCAGTGTAGAAATGATAAAGGCTGCTGGACCTGTTGGTTTGCAATGGTTGTATCGACTGCTAAAGTGTGTGTGGAAACGGAAATGTGTACCAGAAGACTGGGAGAAAGGGCTAATAATACCAGTGTTTAAGAAGGGGGACAAGAAGGTGTGTGATAACTATAGAGGGATCACCCTCTTATCACAGATAGTAAAAATACTGGAAAGGATATTAGAAAGAAGAATGAGAAGAAAGGTGGAAGGAGAGTTGCAAGAGGAACAGTATGGCTTCAGGAGTGGAAGATCCACAGTGGACCCAATCTTTAGCTTGAGGCAGGTGATGGAAAAGAACTGGGAATATGGAGAGGATTTGATCATGACTTTCATAGATCTAGAAAAGGCATATGATAGTGTCCCCACAGAGAAGGTATGGGAAACCATGGTTAAGAAGAGACTGGGAAGAGAAATGTTGGAAAGGGTGCAAGCAATGTACAACAACTGTGTTAACAGGGTACTGACCCCAGTTGGAAAGACAGATTGGTTTAGGAACAAGACTGGACTAAGACAGGGGAGTGTGCCGTCACCTCTCTTGTTCATAATGGTGATGGATCAAATTGTAAAGGAAACAAAGGAAGCATATGGACATAAAGAAATGAAGTTACTGTTATTTGCAGATGATATTGTGGTCTGGGGAAGGGCGAAGGAACACCGAAGAAGTGCAAAAACAACTAGATGCACTGAACGAAAATATTCAGAAGTACGGCCTGAAAATCAGTATAGAGAAAAGCAAGACCATGGTGATGACAAGAGGGGAAAGACAAGGAAAGGGCACTGTGAAAATTGGAAGCCAGAGTTTGGAAATTGTGGACACGTTCAAATACCTAGGAAGTGAATTGATGCAAACTGGTAGGTTGGACATGGAGATTGGCAGGAGGGTACAGCAGAACAATGCATTCTATCAAAGTGTAAGAAAACTTGTCTGGGATAAGGAAGTACCAAGGAAAAGCAAGGAGGTAATGTATAAAGTGTACTATGTTCCCATATTAACTTATGCAGCTGAGACTTGGACCCTGACAAGCAGGCAAGAGAGTAGAATCCAAGCCAGTGAAATTAAATTCCTAAGAAGTATGATAGGAAAGACAAGGAAAGACAGAGTGAGGAATGAAGATTTTAGGAAGGAAGTTGGGATGGGAAAACTAAATGAGAGAATTGAGAAGAATAAACTACTTAAGGTGGTTTGGACATGTAAAGAGGATGGAGGAAAATAGAATACCAAGACAGATGCTGGAGGCGAAGTACAAGGGTAAGAGAGCAAGAGGAAGACCTAGAACAAGGTGGATTGATTCAGTGAAGAACAGCATAAGAAAAAGAAATCTGGACTGGGACAAGATCGTGGAAGAAGAATGGTGGAAGGAAAGAGGAAAGTGGAGAAGTGCCATAAATACCCCGACCCGGCAGGAACTGGATAAGGGGAAATGATGATGATGATTAAGACACGAATTTCAGTAGGTCTGAACAAAAGTTCAAGAGACCTCATGGCACAGGATTTAACTTGTCTATATGAAGAGAGAAATTTAATTTGCTATCATGAATTATTCCAAGATCTTTGACCTGAGTAACAGCATTCAGAGGAGTGCAGTTTATTTCATACCTGTGGGTAAGCTCACGTTCATTTAGGCAGATCGACATTTTAACACATTTTCCAGTATTAATTTTCAGTTTCCATCTAGTTACTCAGTCGTAGCACAAGTCTAAGGCATTTTGAATGCTATCACAATCGCTGGAGTTCACTACGTTTTTGAAAATTTTTATATCATCTGCGTATAGCAATTATGGAATATGGGGTGGTCTTTATTTCATTTGTTAGGTCATCTACACAGAGAGAAAACAGTAGAGATTATTTAATTCCTCCTTGTGGGATGCCAGACGAGACATTCAGCCATAAGGAGATAGGACCAGGAAGTATGACAGTTTTTTATGAGTGTTGAAAGATTGCTATGAATATTGTATCTGTGGGACAGTTTGTATATGACCAGATTATGGTTTATGGAGTGAAATGCCTTAGCCAGGTCAATGGAAATGACATCCACCATCTAACACAGTGCTTTCATCTAACAATCTGTGAAATATTTCCTCGGAGTCTTCCGATTGAACAGAATTATTTGAAATAGGCCTATTCGCTAAGGCTTGTTTTCTTTTCTCCCAAGTGGCTCTTACAGCTCGCGCTTTTTTGGAACGTTTCCGCGGAAGATGATGTTTTCGTGGCATTCTTCAATAAAGTGTGAATATTATAAAATGAAAAACAGTTGTATAGGTATGAACTCCACTATCACAAAAGCACAAACACAGAATTAGCAAATGAAAGGAGTAATGGGTGAGATAATAACACTTCTACAGTTTCCTCTCTACACTGTGATCGTGTTGACTGGCAGGATGAGTCAGTGAGGGAGGGGGACGGAAGCTGCGATAGCAAAGGTGTTGAAGGAGAGGGGAAGAGAGGCTAGGTGCCCGAGCGGGCTCTTGCCCGAGACCTTGTCTTGTTGCTGTGTGTGTGCGCGCGTGTGTATGTGTGTGTGACTGATTCAGCCAGCGTTTTTTAGAGTCTGAAAGATACATGTACCACGGGTATATCGCTGAACCAATTTTCTTTATCAAACTTTTCCACTGCTCAGAATAAGAGCCACTTCAAATTAATATAACTTGGAAGTTAATATAACATTTTTTTCTCACTAAAAATGGTATTCAAATCTGAAGAGGTTAATACACAATTTGAATTTCGAAATAAGGATTGTTCCTATTGCAGGTACTACTACAGGGGTTGTTGTAGAGAAATTTCGGTGTCTTCCGCTTATTAGTTTCGTCGTGGTGACTGTACCTTTAACGCTCAAAATAGCCACTTTGAAGCCATGTCCTCAGCAAACGGGCAGTCATTATTTTCTGCAAAACGCATATAATGTCTCACATAGACCTACATTGGAGATTAAGAATAAAAATAATAAAAATAAAATTTTAATTTTTGACCGCACAGCCTTAACTGACGAACCAAGTAAAACAGAATTTTTCACTTCAACTGCGAAAACGCTTCCAACAGTTGTCTGAGGAAGAGGAAGAACAGGAGATTGACCAACACTGGAAGAACATCAGGAACACACATCAATACCTGTGAGGAGGTTGTGGGCAAGGTAGAGCGAGGAAAGGAGGAGTGGGTCAGCCCTGAGACATGGAGGGTGGTGGACAAACAGAAAGAATGTAAAATACAACTTAAAAACGCAAGAACACGAGATGAGAAGGCACAAGTTAGAGTGGACTTCAATCAGTTGATTAGGAACTTTCGGCGCAATAAGCGAACGTTCATTAATAACCTTGCAACACAAACCACAGATGGCAGCACAAACCAGAGAGAGTAAGACCCTATACCACATTACTAAAAGATTATCAGGAAAGATTTCCAGATTTGACAAGCCGCTGAAAGCCAAAGATGAGAAATTATTGACCAACCAGAATGAACAATTAGAACGATGGAGAGAGCACTTTATGGAAATTTTAAATTGAGTAACAGCTCAAGAGGAAAAGAACCAGCAGAGGATGAGCATGAAGACACTGTTATTAGTTCGGAACCACCATCGAGACTAGAGATTGAAAGGGCCATTCAACAACTCAAGAACGGCAAGGCTGTAGGACTAGACAATATCGCACCGGAGGCACAGGAAATTGATATTGAAGAGTCAGCAGATATTCTGCTTCCATTATTCAGGGAGATCTGGGAACAATAAAGATACCAGTGGAGTGAAAGAAGGGGCTGTTGATCAAGCTTCCAAAGAAAGGAGACCTTACAGAATGTGATAACTGGAGAGGGATTACTCTCCTTTCGATACTAAGCAAGGGCCTATCAAGAGTTATTTTGAACCGAATAAAGCAGGGAGTCGATCAAAAACTGAGGAGAGACCAAGTGGGATTTAGAGAAGGTTACTCATGCACAGACCAGATCAACACCCTACGCATAATCGTGGAACAGACCGTACTTCAGTCCTCACTGTACGTGTTACTTGTAGACTTTGAAAAGGTGTCTGATAGTGTCATGAGAAAACGTATGTGGAGAGCCATGAAAGAGTTTGGAATTCCAGAAAAAAATCAATAACATAGTCAAGGAGATGTACTACGACTACACATGCCAAGTCCAGAACTAAGGGATGCTGTCAGAGGCCATCCCAGTTAACACCGGGGTTAAGCAAGGATGCCTGTTGTCACCAATACTATTTCTTATGGTACAAGATTTGATGATGAGGAAAGTGATGAACCAACGAAGAGGCATACAATGGGGACTGACAGACAGGCTGGAGGACTTGGACTTAGCAGATGACTTGTGTCTACTAACCAATAGCTTTAAGGATATGGAAACCAAGTTGAATGATTTGAGAGTAGAAGCAGCAGAGGTGGGACTGAAGATTAATGCGAAGAAGACTAAGAAGATGAGATACAAGAACAGCAAAAATTCTCTCAACAGTTCATACAAAACCAAGAGGTAGAACGAGTCGAACAGATTTGTTACCTGGGAAGCATTGTCACCACAGATGGAGGAACCATAGAAGATATTAAGAATAGGATTAATAAGGCCAAAGGTGCATTTACAATGCTAAGACCGATCTGGAGATCTTGAGAGCTTAACATCAACACTAAATTGCGCATCTTTAATACGAATGTAAAGTCGGTCCATCTCTATGGTTGTGAAACCTGGAAAACAAATACACTAATCAGAAGTCTTCAGACTTTTGTGAACAAGAGTCTGAGGAATATCCTGAGGATATGGTGGCCACAGATCATTTCAAATGAAGAACTATGGAATAGAACTAAACAAACACCTATTGACGTTGAGATGCGCCGCAGGAAGTGGAGATAGATCGGACACACGCTAAGACATGATAAAAACAACATCGCCAGACAAGCACTGGAATGGAACCCACAAGGCACTAGAGGATGATGCAGGTCGAGGAACGAGCGTGGAGGTGGAGGGCATTGAGAATGGTGGGAAGACCATGGTGCAGAACAGAGTCCGATGGCGGAAATTTGTTGATGCCCTATGTTCCACTTAGGAGTTACAGGAAATAAGTCAAGTAAGTCGCATAAAAAAGACCTTAAGCTCAAACCTTTTCGACCAAAGTTCATAAACGAGTTATCGGATGGAGACCAGAATGACCGCGTTTTAGCATGCCGTACTATGTTAACTAAATCTCCAAATGCAGTGAACCGTCCCAAGGTTGTGTTTTCAGATGAATGTGCTATTTATTGTAGCTCACATTCTAGAAATGTCATGTGGGTCAAAGCGAATCCTCATTTCAGGCTCGAGTTGGAAAGGAACCCGCCTCACGTAATGATATGGGCAGTGATGACATCACAACATCTGCTTGGACCGTACTTTTTTGAAGGAACTGAATGGAGCAAATTATTTATACATGTCAAAACATGGTTATTACCTCAGCTTGAGGAAAGGGGCCTTGCAGAATGCATATGGTTGCAGCACTACGCTATTAAATCAATTTAAGATAGCTTTCACAGCATTCTTCTTGCAACCTCCACACGGAACACTTAAGTTCACTTCAAAGACAGACGGGCCTAGGGTCATCTCGTCAGCCCTCGGCTGGTCCGCCGCTCCGGTTGTTTTGACCGTGCCCTGACTCCTAGAGGTGACTCACTACTCGTTGTGCCATTGTTGTTTACTGTGTTGTTGTTTACAGGTACTTGTTATCGCTTGTCCATTTTGGTGCTCCATCATCTCTTGTATAGTTTCTGTCGTCCGTGGTTTATACAGTACATACTGCACTGTGAAGTTTCTAGTGTTTACTGTTCCGTTGGTTTTTGTGGATCAATAAAAGGAGGGACACTAAAGCCAAGTCTAGAATTTCATCCTCTAAATTAAAATCTCAAACTGACTTTGTTCCTAAGTATTTATTTTATTAGTGTACAGGCTACCTTAAATTTTTCAAGTACTGTAAATACATACTGTACAGTATTGCTCTTTTCAATACCGTATGTAATAACAGCTTTTGTGCGGTTTAATGTATTGCAATGTTTTTACTGTAGGCAACCATACCCTCAGTTCCAAAGGTGATTGAGTACAGGGGTTGTACTGTACACTTATTTACTTACAGCAGTTATTATAAACTTGTGAAACTGGTCAAGATTTGTTAGTTATATGTGATTTTTTTTTAAAGATATTGTTAGCGTTTATTGAATGTCAAGTTTGCTTGTTTAGTGTGGTGATTGTGAGTAAATGGTCAGGTTGATGTTTGTATTGGAATGGATTAAGAACTTAGCTGGTTATTTGAGCGATGGGGGATCCGTTCTCTTTTATCTGCTTTAACTACACTAAACTGGAATGAATTTTCTTGTGCAGACTACTCCCCAGTTATTTCTTTACCTTCCTTGGCCTTTCCCTGCATTCCTACTTGTCTATGTTTGTCTCGGAATGTAACATATTTTGTGCTGGCCTAGTCTAGAACTTCCTTACATGGTGTATGTTACTGTATTCTGGACGTCTTCAACAATTACAGATCAAACTTCAATCTCTCCACACGAAAGCCTAAAGGTCCTCTTTAAGTGCAACTGTTCTATGGAGAATGTCTTGAATTCTTAAATACTGCCGTTATGCTAGTCTTTGCTTATCCTAATACAGTAACAAGTTTCCCTTGTTGGCCCCGTATCTAGCCTGGTAACACTATTATTATGTTTTCTTGATTCATACAGGGGTTGTTTTCTAGCAGTGTAAAGACAGGTTAATTCTCCACGAATAAGTGTTCGTTTAGATTATTAGCTTATTTAAGTTATTTATTAAGTTATTATAAGTTATTATTTAAGTTATTCATTTATTAGTTTATTTAAGCCAAGTGTATCTCGATTGCTTCCTTTATGTCAAGGGTTCTTCCTTTCGGTTCGTAATGTATGATTTTTAAGTCTGTTTCTACGTTGGAGAATTTGTGTCCCACGTCTTACGTATGTTCATATAGGGCCAAGTGTGTCCCATATTTTATTGCTCTTCTGTATTCCTTGTACCTCGTGTACATTCCTCAACACGTTCAGCTGATGTAATTTGCTTGACACCCTATGTCATGGCACGTAATTGAGTATACCCCTGATTTTGAGTACGGGTCTTGTTTATTTAAATTACTGTTGTGCAGCTGCTTGCCAGTTGTGTTGTTTGTTGTGGTCTATACATTGGTTCATGAAAAAATTGTTGATTTCGCATATATTCTCGTTCACGTAATTGAACGGCACAAATTTGTTCTCATTATTGTCCAACCTTTGAGTTGTTTTATTTCTATGTCTGGCTAAACTTTTATCTATTTTGCTGGGTAGAAAATTAATTCCTTTAGCTATTTGCTTGATTATTCTGATTTCCTTACTGTAGTTAGCTTTTGACTACAATCAGGAAATCAGAATAATCAAGTTAGCTTAGTGACTACTGTCGACCTAAGTATTATGTGCACTCGAGTTTGAAGGTTGTTTGTGAAGTAACCAATAGACCTACGTAAAATACAATCACATCATCATTTTCGTCGTTCTATTTTGAGTTAGTTCATGTAGGTTTGGATTTTTTAATTTATATTTTAATATTTTTTATCGCAGTTGGAACACAAAAAGTGCACGTTTTTAAGCGTGTTTCAACCATGCGTCATATTTAAGAATTATTATCCCAAAAACCCGTCATCAGATCGAATCCAAATTTTAACACAATATACATTGGAATGTTGTATAACTGGTTTATTAATTTCAAAATTGTGTGTGTCCAAGAAACAAAGTTGTTATCATTTTTGTAAGGTAACTTTTTCTCGGCTCGGGGTGGTTGAAAAATGTAGTTCTTGGTTGCGTTGTAATAGTTATACATCAAAAAGTTATGCTGTATGACTGTAAAATACGTAAATTAATTCCACTTATTTTATATCGGTTTGTATTTGTACGAGGAAATAACACATGGTTCACCAGCTAGCCGCTCCGCGAACAGCTGTACAGCGTTGCCGAAATGGTGCCCACACCCATCATGGCGCGTCTCGCTCGGAGGTGATGGGCTCCATCTCAGCAACGATGTACAGCTTTTGCTGGAGCGGCTAGCTGTTGAACCATGTGTTATTTCCTCGTACAAATACAAACCGATATAAAATAAGTGAATTAATTTACGTATTTCACAGTCATACAGCATAACTTTTTGATGTATAACGATTGCAACGCAACCAAGAACTACATTTTCCAACCACCCCGAGCCGAGAAAAGGTTACCTTACAACAATGACAACAACTTTGTTTCTTGGACACACAAAATTGTGAAATTAATAAACCAGTTATACAACATTCCAATGTATATTGTGTTAAAATTTGGATTCGATCTCATGACGGGCTTTTGAGATAATAATTCTTAAATGTGACGCATGGTTGAAACACGCTTAAAAACGTGCACTTTTTGTGTTCCAACTGCGATAAAAAAAAATATTAAAATATAAATTAAAAAATCCAAACCTACATGAACTAACGTAAAATAGAACGACGAAAATGTTGATGGTATTGGATTTTATGTAGGTCTATTGGTTACTTAACCTTCAAACTCGAGTACACATAATACTTTGGACGACAGTAGTGTCAGGTCAGGAGAAATCCTGTTACCGTAAGACAGTAGACTGTACTACCTGCGACTGTCTAGCCGAGGGTCTGGCGTCCAATACCAAACCAGGCAAACTGAAGGAGAACCAACGGCTACGGGCGGAGAAGTTTGCCTTTAGCAGGTTTGATGAAACCTATGTGTAGGAAATGACACACACATTTATCACAACACTGCTCGCCTTGCAGTTTAGATAGGGACTATCAAAGGCTAAGGGAGTTAACCCCAACAGAAAATCTTCCTGGTGCGTTAGGCCCAGCAAGCCAGTTTGAGGAGTCAAGTAGTCGAATTGCTTTCAACAATAAAACGAGCCTCGGATGTAAGAAACTAAACCCAAGATATGAAAAACCTTCTACGTGTAGTTCTTTTAAGGATGACGTGGTTAGCCCGAAATTAAACAAAACTATTCAAAGAAGAATGTTACTGGACGGAGGAACAATAAATTCAGAATAGCAACACCCTGACCGCCAAATGTGAGGAGATCGTAGATCTCATGGAAAGATGGAAGATTGAGGTCCTTGGACTGAGCGAAACAAGGTGGAAAGGGGAAGTAACTAAATTGCTGAGGAAAGGTTATAAACTCTACTGGCATGGAAATAAGACGGAAGCAAGGAATGGTGTGGCTTTGTTATCAGCAAGAACACCGATGCTGTATCTGATGTAGAATATATAAATGAACGAATTATCAAGCTACATCAGAAAATCGACAAGAACACACCGACCATTGTTCAGGTTTATGCTCCACAGGTTGGATGTAGTCAAGAAGAGAAATAGGACTTCCTAATAAGACCACGTAGAACACGATAACATTCTTGTAATGGGTGATTTAAATGCTCATGAGGGAAATGATAGGACAGTGATGGGTCCCCATGGATATGGAAATCGAAACCAAGAGGGTGAATGCTTTCTTGACTTCTGCTTAAGATTTTTATTATTATTATTATTATTATTATTATTATTACTTTTTTAGCGTATGGCTTTTAGTGCCGGGAGTGTCCGAGGAAATGTTCGGCTCGCCAGTTTCGTAGCTGCTTCGAGACGGACACCCAATGGATGAGCTAAAAGTAGCCGTTGATGAGATTTGGGCTAAACTCTCTTCCAAATATTTTAACTGTTCCCTTATGCATTGTTAGACCTTAAGTTCATTTTATTCGTCACTTACTGGTAGGGCCTACGGTACTTTAATTTCCGTAGTATTGATCATTCATACGGGACGTGATTCAAAATATCCAGAAATGTTATATTTTCATGTAAATATCGTAGGCCACATCTCTACGACTTATGATCTAAGACTTAATGTGCATCTCGTACGCAATATTTTACAACTTTATTGGACAACTATGTTAAATTACTGTGGAAAATATACTTCTCTATGCTTTCTTGCCTCTGGACATCCATGCATGTACAGTTTTACACGATACAAATAGGAAATAATGACGGCTCGAAGACTGAAGCAAGCTACAAGGCAGCCATGATGTATTGCTCCAGTTGCTTAGCAACGGAGCGGAAGTGACGTAGACTTCGGCAGCGTATACCAACAAAGAGAAATCAGGAGATCACGGTTGGTGTTTGAGAAAAAAGGAAGGGATGAACTAAAGCAAAGAGAAGCAAAAGCTTACTCTATCTTACCGTGTATTCCAAAGAATACACGCGCCTTGCTGTAGGCGCTGCGCGGAAGGACACCACTCTGCCAAATGCCCATTTGGACCCCATGAGGCAAACTCCAAGTGCAGAAACTGCAAGGGACCACATGCGGCTAATTTTAAGAACTGCCCCACCCGCAGGGCATACGAAGCTAACAGGCGAAACACGATGCAAACTGGTGCACATCAAGGTGGCATGCACCAGGCACGTGGAGGCCCTTCAGGCACCAAGGCATCATCAATGCCTAAAGGCCCATCAGGCAGGACCGAAAGTAGATTTGAAGGGGGGACACAGCCATCCCGTAACATAGACACGTCACACCCAAACACTGAAATCAATCCTCAGCCCAGCACTTCCACCTGCCCAGACCCGATCTCAGTGCCTCTTCCCAAGGAACAAAGGAAGAAGAAGGTCCGTTCCAAACGCCCCAAAAAAGCCGAAGCAAAGACCAACATGGCTGCGGAGCAAACGCGAGAAGCCCAACAAGCTTCTAGCTCCATCCCTTGCCAGCCAAACGAAGACGCATCGCCCCCAGCTACTCTCCTCCCTCTTGCCCCCACCCCTCCCTCAAACACAGCCACTCAGGCCAGCCCACCACTGGATCAGGCTCCCAGCACCATCTGGGACAAAATCAATGACTTCTTAAATCAACTCTTTCCAGGGTTGACGATGGGAACATTGTACCAGGCCGTGATGGCGCAAATTATGCAGCTATTCACGGCCCCTATGAACCAGTGGATGAGCATTTTCAACACATTTATAAACCCCACCTTCACATCCCGTCATGGATAATACACCTGACCTACCTGAAGGGAACGAGGGGAACCCAACTAATACCCCCAACTATACACACACGGATGGAATCCGCGTTTTAAATTGGAACGCCGATGGAGTCCGTAAAAAGAAAACAGAACTCGCGTTGTTCCTCCAAACCCATGACATACACGTGGCACTCATAACAGAAACTCACTTACAGCCCGGGCAGAAATTCACCGTAAGAGGCTTTGATACCGTAAGACTAGATCGCCGCGAACACACCGATATATCTAAAGGAGGAGTGGCAGTACTGGTCCATAAAGAAATAGCTCACATGGAACTAGACAAACCAGAACTGCAATCACTCGAGGCCTGCGGCATCCGCTTGCCTGTGCAAGGTACTTACCTGAATATTTAATCAGTGTACAATCACACCAACCAGATACATACACAGGACATAGAAACCCTATTCAAAACTGGCACACATACCATCCTTGGAGGGGATTTCAATTCCAAAAGTGCTCACTGGGGATGTCTCCACCCCAATCACTCGGGGAGGAGGCTTTACGCGCACATGATAGCCAACGACTACATAGTTGCTGCCCCCAAAGAGCCAACCTTCGTACCGCAACGTCATTCGACGGACATCGCTGACATTCTGGACATATGCCTGATGAACCAGGTAACGCTCAGTCACAGAATCAGGGTGATAAATGACCTATCGTCAAATCACAATCCAACGATTATTACACTTGCGACCCCCCCCCCCCCTGAAGTCATCGAAACAGGAACCAGACCTATACGCAACTATAAAGCTGCCAACTGGAACCAGTTCAAGGCCATACTAGACCAAGAACTAGATGGCAAAGATGACATGCCACTAACCACTAATCAGGAGCTAGACACTGCTGTGGAAACCCTGGATTCAGCCATCCAAGTCGCCTTGGACACAAGTGTTCCCCTTGTAAACACCCGCGAGCGGAAACTGGAAATACCAGCCCGCATCCGGGCACTAATAAGGGAAAGGAACAATATAAGGCGGGACTGGACCAAATACCACAGGGACCACGACAGAGTCAGGAAAAATCAACTCAATGTTGAAATCCAGAACGCTCTACATGAACACCGGTGCAGCTCTTGGAGTAATCTTATATCAAAATTTGGTACCAACCCCACAGAAAATACACCATCAGTGTGGCCCCTCGCGAGACACTTCACCCGCGAAACCCATCAGGTGCCGACCCTTGAAACTCCCACAGGACCGGCCTATTCGACACGGGACAAACTGGAGGCCCTAGCAAACTCCCTAGAGGAAGCATTTACACCAAACGATACACCCTCTAACCCGGAGTTCACGCTCAGGATGGACGCAAAGGTAAATGATTACATAACCAATGCATCCAAGCCAGAAGTCCGCAAAACCAATATTCACGAAATAAAGTGGATTATCCGGCACCTCTCCAATCGCAAAGCCCCGGGCCCTGACAACCTACAGAATATAGTACTGAAGTGGTTGTCTGACAAGGCCCTGCAAATACTAACATGCATCTTCAATGCAATGCTCACGCTACAGTACTACCCTGTGTGCTGGAAGCAAGCAAAAATACTAGTATTCGGCAAACCGGGCAAAAACAAGACCAATCCCGACAACTATCGCCCAATAAGCCTACTAGACTCACTAAGCAAAGTATTCGAGAAAATACTGCTAAATAGATTAGTAGCGCACGTTAAGGAAAATGGACTGCTCAGGAACGAGCAGTTCGGGTTTCGGAACCACCACTCCTCAACGCCGCAGCTTATGAGGCTGGTCGAACACGCCACGGTAGGGTTCAACCAAAAACGCGACACCGGAGCTGTCTTCTTATATATACAGAAAGCTTTCGACAAGGTGTGGCACACAGGCCTATTAGCCAAACTAATAGACTGTAATTTCCACCCGGCCTACATACGACTCATAAAATCATATCTAGAAGGCCGCACATTCCAGGTTGATATTCTGAACGTGCTGTCCACCAAACGACAGATCAGAGCAGGCGTCCCGCAGGGCAGTATTATAGCTCCCGTGCTGTTCAGCCTGTACATCAATGACATGCCAACACCAGCAGGAGCATTAACTACGTTATACCTCTATGCTGATGACTCAGCAATGACAGCCCAACACTTTCGCATAGCCAGTATTCGAAAACGGCTGCAGGAAGCGCTATGGACCCTGGAACCCTATTTCAGAGCCTGGCGGATAAAAGTCAACGTTGAGAAAAGTCAGGCGGTACTCTTCACCAAGAAGAACCGTATCTCACGCCGACCTGACTCCATCCGGCCACTCACACTATTTGCGCGCGACATCCCATGGACGAGAACAGTTAAGTATCTAGGAGTAACCCTAGATGCTAAACTAACCATGCTGCACCAAGAAGAGTCGCCTCGACAAGACGCTGGGCGTAAACATGTATAAAGCCCTCATAAGGCCTATTATTAGCCCTCATAAGGCCTATTATGTACGCCAGCCCTGTATGGGGTTACATAACTAAGTCGAACCTCAAAAAGCTGCAGATGATCCAAAACAAATGCTTGCGGTTAGCACAAAAGCTCCCGCGGGATACACCCACGCGGGAGCTAGAACGCATAACAAATACGCCAAGCATCAAAGCCTTTGTGCGACAACTTGCACTAAGGTCACAACGCTCCAGGCGCTATTCGGCAAACCCACTCGTGAGAGCCCTCGGCCGACACGATATGGGCCGAAATAGCAAATACCCTACCACTCGACACATTCTCTTCAGGTAAAGTCAGGAAAGGTAGGTGCTATGAGTAGCGCAAAGTGGCACTAACCCCAGGGACATACAACACAAATGTCACCCCCCAAATACACATCCCATGGAATTCTCCCATGGATAAACCCAACTCCACATTCCCATGGAAGTTCTTGGCAACGGCTCAGGCCAACCAAGGCGGCCGCACGCGCTCCCCTTGCTGCATACATAAAGTGTATATATTTATGTGAAGTAATTAATTGTCTATGTCCATGTGCACGTCTGTATCTGTTTCAGTTTGTTTCCTTGTTATAGCTTAAGTTTAGTTAAGGCCATAAAAAAATAGTTTTAAAAACCCTTCCCCTGGCTTGCCGAAAGGATAGCCAAGGGAAGGACTATTAATAACCATTAGCTTATAGTTTCAGGACGATTGTATGCAGCGGCGGAGTGATTGACAACAACCATTAGCTATGTCCAGGACACGAGAGAAGAAGCCCCTGTTCGCAGGCGTGGCTCCCCTCTCCGGATCACGGAGACTTGGTACTAGGACGCTCTAGGCGGGCGGACTGTGCTCCAAACCTAACCCCGGACGTGCAGTTCGTCCGCCACTGTGGACGCGCTAATCCCAGCAGTGCCAAGCCAACTGATTCCCACATATACCAATCTCGGCAAGGAAACTGATTTTGCAACTGTTGCATGATACACCTCCCGTACCAACAAAACCTACTCATTTCCATACCCACATTATCCTTGCATGTGGCAATAACCAAGCCGCCAGGTTTTACGTGTAGACAATCTTTCCTTTCTGTCTATGCGGTTTTCCCTGGCCCTACAATCTTACCTTTATATATGTGTACATATTTATATGTACACATATATAATAATATACCAATGTTAATATCAACCTAAGATGCCTGGTAGATCGCGACCGCGATGGGACAGGCGCAAAGCCTCAAAGGGCAATCCTTATCTTTCCAATCCCCTATGCTTTCTCTTCTACTATGTAGACTAACTGCATGTCGGAGGCACCAGTAGTAAGGTCGGGTGCCAAGCGGGGGGTGCGGAAAACCTTTTCGGGGCCACCCCGAAAAAGAAAAAAAAGCTGAGGTATCACTTCTTCGTAGTGCATCGACAGTGCAAGATCATCGTAGTGCATAGATAGTGCAATATCACTTCTTCGTAGTGCATAGACAGTGCAATATCACTTCTTCGTAGTGCATAGACAGTGCAATATCACTTCTTCGTAGTGCATAGACAGTGCAATATCACTTCTTCGTAGTGCATAGACAGTGCAATATCACTTCTACTTTGTGCATAGTCATATTATCATCTTCGAATGCTAGTAAGCAGTTACTCTACGCAAAGTGTTATAAATCGTCGGACCAAGTAATTGTCAATTGTTAGAATATTTCACGCACTTTGGAACTTTGAATATTTTAGTGAAGCGAATTCGAGTGTTAGGCTTCAAATACAGTTGACACTTTGTCAATTTTTCGCTGCATTGGACATATGGTAGACTTTGTCTACAAGCCAGTAACAAGCTTTTGTCTTGGTAGCTTAAAAGATCAGCCACGACAACATTACAGTATTCATCAGATACCAGTCTTGCTTGGTCAGTCCACTTAGGCAACGAATGGGACCAGTTGTGTCTGACGCAACTTCGGAGATGCATAATCTCACCCGATAGGAGTTCGACACGCAAGCTACCCTCTGGGTGTCAAATAGCAAAGCTTGCACCAGGCACCCGAGGCCATACGATATTATTATTATTATACCCGATAGGAGTTTAGAGGGGCTGGAGGAATCCATTCCCCGACAACAGGACTTGGCCTACGAGGGACCAGCCGTGTCTGACGCGTGTCTGGAAGGTGCATAACCTTACCCATAGGATTAGTTACAATAGGAACATCAGGTCTGAACCAAATGCAAATAAGATTGTAAGAGTATCACATCCACTGTATGTGTCACAGCTGTATCGAAGCTACATCTGGTTTATAACCCTGGATCTGAGAGATCGAATCCCCTTTATTCTAATAGCAGCAGCTATTGAGACTTTCAACATAAACATTGCAGTTCAGGTGTATTTCAACTCAGCTATGGAACTAGCAGTCATGAGCTGTTAAACTAACTACGGGTAGCAATGGAGGCAGATCCACGGATTTACGTATGGGTCCGATAGGACTGAAGAATGGAAATAATATGGAACCAACCAGGAGGTTGACATCTTCAAGATCTACAAGAATTTAAGCTAAATTTGAATTATTATATTCTATGGTAATTGGAATTTTCCCTTTCAAAAGAAATTTCAACACAACTATTTTCTGTTTGCTGTGGCAAACTAGGCTACGGGGCAATCGAGGCTCTTCAGTGTTCAGAGGCACTATGTGGCAACCGTTGTAAGTACATCTTGTTATAACGTGTACAGGACTGTTGAAAGGTACCGAGAGGACAATATCTACTCCAGGAGGCCCGGTTCTTGTCGTAGGAAAAGCACTACCGAGCGCGATGATCGCTTTCTCGCAATGCAAGTTCTTCGTGATCGACACAAAACAGTTGTGGAGGCCTGAAATCGCTTGCAGCAAGCACGGGGCACGAACATGAGTGAAAGGACAGTAAGGAGGAGGTTATGAGAAGTGGATTTAAGTCCAAGAGGCCCACCACAGGACCTCTCCTTAGACATGAGCTCGGATGCAATCAAGTCCATCGAAACTGGACTGTGGAGCAGAGGAGCTCAGTGCTGTTTACGGATGAATCCCGATTCTGTTTGAGGGCACCGGATGGGAGGGAGAGAGTATGGAGAAGGCCTGGGAAGTTATTCACCCTGTACCTTCTCTGCAAGGACACCATTCTTTTTTCTATGGAGGCTCTGTGATAGTCTGGGCCGGGATTACCACAGATACGCGCACGGAACTTGTGTTCGTTGACAATGGGAGCCTGACAGCCCACCGGTACGTCAAGGAGATTTAAGTACATCACGTCGTGTCTTTTTCACCTGTCATTGGAGCGAACTTGATCCTGATGCGTGACAACGTGAGAATCTGAATGAAGTCGGAATTGAGCGCATGGTGTGGCCTACTTGTAGTCCCGACCTAAACCCGTTCGAGCATGTCTGGGATATGCTTGGGAGACGTGCTAGGAGTCATTCTCCTGACTTCGAGCTTCGCTCTAGGAAGAATTGGAGCTCATACCACAAGAGAACATTCGAGCATGCATCCTGAGCATGCCTGATCGAATCACAGTTGTAACTGTGGCTAGAGGTGGTAATACCCGTTATTGAACCTATGGAAATGTTGTACAAATAAGTGGACAAACTGAATAAGTCGTAAAGTAATCATTCGTAATCATACAGTGAAACGCGTCGGAGGACAGTACGATGGATTCCAGGTTTCGACATTTCCAAATTAGTGTTTCTGCACTGTTGTGATTGTTATGATAATTAATTTGTATCAATAATTGTGCTATTTAGGGTAATTAACTTATGAGTCATTGCCATGTTGTTTTAATGTCATAATATTTGATTAATACACGGTTTGAAGCGGTCCAACATTGAGTTTTGTCTGAAATTCCTAGTGTTTCGCTTTTTATGCAGGTGAGTGTATATTACCCTGTATTTGTCAATCTGATTTTGTTATAAACAAATCTTTAGTTTTTGACGATGCCTTACCGTTGGTCGGATATGAATGTGATCAGATAGATGTTGAACACATTAGTGGAATGGGCCGGTGCTTGAATTAGTATTTTCATTGTTATAAACAGCCACTCGCCACCTCACGGATAATTTTGATCTTAAAGCAATTCCAAATCTGAATAAACGATTAAATTTTGTGGAAGTAAATATTCCATATTTACATGAATGTTAATAATTTATTGGTAATAATAATTTGTTGCTACTGTTATGTGATGGAAATAGATTGATCTTTTCGAATCCATGCTCAAATGTTTAAACAAGTTTTTGTTGATGCTCAGATGTCCAACAAATGTTTATTGTTTTCTTGTGATGACTCGATGATATGATCATTAACATACCGATTTAATATGTGAAATTTATGATTCTTGGAAAAGTGAAAGGAATTTATTTAAACAATTGAACTTATTCAATCGTGAATTTAGTTAACAAGTGAACCAGTTTATTAATGTAAATATCCTGCAAGTGATAATAGTCAAGTAGGATTCAGGCTGGATGATTAAATTTGCCCTGAACAACCTACTGTTGTAAATAATTTTGATAAATTTTGGACAATACCACAGGTCTGATAATTTTGCATTAGTTCAAATTCATAGTGTTTTCATGTGTGTTGATAATTCTATTTGTGTGCAATATGTGTGAAAACTTTTTAATGCATCATAATGCTTTTTTTGCATTTTTAATCATTACTTTTAATTATAAATAAAATGAGATTTTTAGATATTGTGGTATTTTCATATCTCCCTTCTATCCTTGTTGCTGCATCGAACCGAAAATCAGTGAAGCAAGTTTGATTTTGTTTTGTTGTTGTATATTCAGCCATATGGCGGCCTGAGATCTTTTGAGTCTCGTGCTAGCTGATTTTCGGTAACATGCATATCTGGTCGTTGGACTTCAGTCTAAACGGGCATATAAAATAAGATGGAAAAGAGAAATGGCTTACGAAACTTGGGGATCGATTTGAATTTTGATATTTTGAGTACAATTTTTTGGGGATTAGAAAATGTCTGGTATGGACGAATAATTTGATAGGAAACCCAATTAGTGGGAAATTTTAAAAATAGTTTGGGTTAAAGCTTAATATGGTTTTTGATATTGTACAATGGCTTATCTATTGGGGTGTCATGTAATTTTGTAGAATTTGTTTGGAAGTCTGAAAATACACAATTTCGTAGCATCCAGATGGAGGATATTTTGAATTTGCATTTTTGATTATTGTTGTTTAATTAGTAGATTGTAGAGATTTTTTTTTTCATCACGTCGACATTGGGTATATCTCATTTTATTTTGGAAACTCCAAATACCATAGTCTATCACATGTTATAGTTGAAGTCTTTGTGTCAGCCGACATTCTACCCCTAAATATATAATATTTTGTGCAATTATGGATGAGGTGGAGCCTCCGTGGCTTAGGCGGCAGCACGCTGGCCTCTCACCGCTGGGTCCGTGGTTCAAATCCCGGTCACTCCATGTGAGATTTGAGCTGGACAAAGCGGAGGCAGACAGGTTTTTCTCCGGGTACTCCGGCTTTCCCTGTCATAATTTCATTCCTACAACACTCTCCACTATCATTTCATTTCATCTGTCATTCATTTAATCATTGCCCCAGGGGAGTGCGACAGGCTTCGGCAGCCGGCACAGTTCATATCCTCGCCGCTAGATGGGGCCTTCATTCATTCCATTCCCTGACCCGGTCGGACGACTGGAAGCAGGCTGTGGATTTTTTTTTCATGGATGAGGTGATGAGGATTTTGAATCGTTTGGCGGAGCACTCCCAAAAGTGTTGAACTGCGGGTTGCAGAAATAGTAGAGAAGTCCATTAATTTAGAGGCTAAATTAAATGAAAATTCAGATTCCTTAAAACAAACTCTTGAAACTTCGTTAGGAGCTAAACTAAACGAAAATTCAGATTTTTAAGGGAAAGTTTGGAAAATAAAATGACTAAACTTTTTGAAAAGACTCAAGAGCTCGAAACGTCTTTAGCAGTTAACGCAAGTTCGATGGAGAGCAAATTTCATGATGCTGATCATAAGGCTTAATCGCTGGCTGATAGGATAGAAAGAGGCCTTAGAAAAGTAGGAGACGACATGGTTAACTTGGGAATTCATGTCCACAAAGAAACCAGCGACATGACAACTCAGGTAGTCCAACGTTTGTCAGAACAATTCCACGATTTGATAGTAGGAGAAATGAAAGAGGGAGTAGTTAAGGAAGTAACGACAGAGATAAAAACCACCGTGATTAATGAAGTTAAGGAGGCTTTAAAAAAAGAAACTCAAGACGGAATTAAAGAGATCCGAGACACTTTGTCATCACATGTGCAGGTAATGTCAAAAGACATTCTGATATGTGAAGGATAACTTCAAAGAAACAGAACAGGTCAGAAATAGGGCTACCGATGAGACACGGATTGACGTGTACCCGTGTACACGGGTAGGCACGCTTGAAGAATCCGTGTAGCAGTAAATACACGTGTACACGAGTAGCACCGCCCGTGTACCCGTTTATGAAGGTCCGCGTACACGGGTTTCATGGGTAAATATGTCTTATCGTGTGCCCGTGTGGTGCTTGAAACGTTTTCTCAACGTTGGAAGAATGTTTTTGACATTTTGTTGCACTAATGTCCCGTTTAATTGAAAACGAATGTAGAATCAGGAAAACAAACACAACAAACATAAAAATATAAAGTTTTTGCTATTAGGAAGAATAAGTGAAACGACAACACTATGTATTTTGTAAAAGGATGTTTTCGAAATACTATGAACACGGCACCGAGTGATTCAAATTTTCCGGGAATGCGCATCCCTTATTCGTTAGGGCGCCCCTAGTGGGCAGAATTCTAACCTGATCGAAGTTCAGTGCGATCATAGTAGTCAATCCACAGCTCGCACGCGCTGCGTAGTAGAGGATAATTGGGGAAAATAAGCAGTTGGGTGTGGAAGTACGCGGAAAGGAGATAAGGCCTATTGCTTTCTATGTTCTTCTAACGAAAACAATGAGCATTCCTGTGCTGGTGGGTCAACGGGAGCCATCGGACGCCACTTGTAAATGATACACCGGAAGATGGAAAATCAACAAACGTCGCCAAGGACACGCGGGTAGGTAAATTGTATGCAAATTGAGTAACGCCATATGCGTAAGCGTACCGTGGTTACCACGACCTCCTACAGATATGTCTTTCCGATTTGACAATAAATAGTACTGTTTACGTTTGTTATGTTTACATACGACCATCTTCTGTGAACAACACACTTTCACGACTAGACGCAAGCGCTTCCGCGACACTCCCACCGCCTTCGGTCAGTAGGCCATGTCGTCAGCGCTGAAGGCGAAGTGGTGTCACGCCGGCACCGAGTTGCTGCCTTCCACATATGGAACTGGACATATGTTGAAAATTACCGCTTTCCCAGACGTTTAAGTCTAGTGCAGATTACTTGACTGATTTGATTATTTTCGGTTCATGCCACCTTCACACTCTCTTATCCACTTACCGCGCGCCACTCGCTCGCTCCGACGCTCCATTGAGCACCGGTCATTAGCGCACACGTTAACAAGGAATTAAAATAAATAGCGCCAGTTCTTCGCATAGCTCATACAACTCTTCCGATGACGTATACTATTTAGATGGTGGATTGTTAAAATTAGGGAAATCGCGTGCCGTAAATTAGAAAAGGTCCCAACAATTAGACAGATGGGCTTATCGGGAAAGCAACGGTGGAGGCCTTCGGGAGCCTGAGGATGGGCGTGCGGTGGCACACCGGCGCCATGCCGACAACTTTGGCGGCGGCGGCGTGGGGTTGTGCCTGGAGGCGTGTGCTGTGTACATAGACTATTTTACAGATATTAGCAAATCAGTCGAGTCATCCTGCTCTCCGCGCAGAAATGGCCGGACAGGCGTGAATTTCAATCGTTTTCAAGTGCAATATTCGCGGTGGTGGTGCGTACCGGCGAAATGGAAAGGCGGTGATCTTGTTTATCTCCAATGCAACTTTCCACGATTTGTGCTTATAATGAACAGGTGAACAGGACCTTCCTCGTTGTGAAGGCTTTCATTTCGCACCGAAAGTAAAAATTATATGGTATTATTACAGGCATGAAGCGGAGGCCACAAAGGAAGACTCTGAAGATTGTGACCATGTTGATGATGAGGAGCAGGAACAGGTATGGTCATCCCGAGCCAAGAGACGACGCAAGTGACGCTTGGAAGGTAAGTAACGCACACCGTCCGTGCAATACCATACGCTCAGAGGAAATACACCAGGCTCTTGAGAGGATGGTTGCTGTGAACCAACTGCCTTTGTCATTTTGTGCCAGGGATGGGTTTAGGCAGTTCATGGCAGTTGTAGAGCCCAATAACGTGTGTGTTTCTGAGGATGCCCTTCAGCGGAGACTGGCTCTACTAGCCGATGGTGTCAGAGAGAATGTGCAGAGTGAACTATCAGTGGCATCAAGCGTTGCCCTTACAGCTGACTGTTGGACATCTCGCTCACAAACGTCTTTCCTGACAGTAACGGCTCACACCATCGACTCCCAGTGGGCTCAAAGGCGATGACGCTTACCACGCATGAAATGGAAGACCCCCCATACAGCAGAAAATCTGGCATCGGAATTGCAATTGGTTGCAGAAGAATGGGATGTGCAGGAAAAGATCACCGCCATCGTCACCGACAACGCGTACAACGTCGTCAAAGCTGTGCGCGCTCTTGATGTGCAGGAGAAGGATAAAGTGACTTGTGCTGCACATTCTGTACAGCTTGCTGCAAACAAGGCTCTTGCTCATGAAAAGACTGCTAATGTGTGTCAAAGCAAGCAAGATAGTTGGCCATTTTTGGCACTCTAACGTTGCCTCCAGTGCGCTGACTAAAATGCAAGCACAACTTTCAATGCCCTAACAACCCCTGATTCAGAGCTGCAACACCTGCTGGAATTCAACTCTTGCCATGATCGAGCGCCTTTTGAAAAACAGGAACCCCGTAAGCAACGTCCTAGGTTACCGGACATGCACGCCAAAGGCCACAGCACAGAAGCTGCGAGTAACTGAACAGGAGTGGCATTACATGGAGGTTTTAACCAAGCTCCTTAAACCTGTGGAAGTGGTAACCACTCTCTTGTGCGGTGACAATTCTCCCATATCGATGGTCCGGCCACTAATACAGACGATAATTAAAATCCACCTTAGCCCCCAGGAGTTGTCGGACGACAGCTTCCTAGAGGACGTGCAGTCTGCCTTGGTCTGTGAATTGAACGATCGGTTCAGCCTCCTATGGATAAATGATAGTACTGTCACAGCCAGACAGATCGCATCTTTCCCCGCCCCGAGCTATAAGGATTTGGTAGATGAGACAGCAGAGGCTCGACGACGTATTCGCGACAGAGTGCTTCATAGGCTTCAGAGCGATGAACCTACTGAAGTTGTAGTTAATCGCGATCAACCCTCCACCAGTAATGCCCTGGAGTTCAAGTATCAAATGCCATGTGGCAGAAGGAACCGCCCTGAATCTCAATTTGAAGATTTTCTTTCAGAGGCACACATACGTTTTGACACAAACCCGTTCGAGTGGTGGAAAGCAAGGAGACAAATATCCTGCGGTTGCTGCTCTAGCTACATCCACAAGCTCCGAAAGGGGCTTTTCCTCTGCTGGAAACATTGTTACAGCCAAACGGAATAGTCTTCCGCCAGAACATGTAAACCTCCTAGTATTCTTGTTCCAAAACAAAGTTTTCTTAATGTAAATAGGTCAATGAGTCATAATTCTAGAAATTGTTGTTCTTATTATACTGTTCTATTTTGAATCCATTTCCTACACCTGATAATTTCATTTTGTTGTTTAGTTATATTCTGGTCAAATGACAGTGCAAATAATAAATTATTATTCCGTTACATATAGTTTTGTATCTACTCCTCTTTCATCCTCGGAACTAACCTTTATAAATCAAATAATTATCTAATTTCACACTTCTTCGAATAAACGCGTGCGGACACATGGCACACTCAAACACGATTACTAAATTCATGTATAAACGGCACAATATCGCCGTGAACAGATGTTCGAGAAGGTTACCGGACACGGCAGTCTTTCGCAATATTCGGTGCGACCCGTGTACCCAGTCGTAATTACACGGGTAAATACGAGGGCTATTCCAAAACTAAGGTCCGATTCGCCGTAAGTATTTGAAAGTGGCGCCAAGGGCAAAACACGCATGCGCGCCGACTCGTGGCATGCCTTGCGCGGCAAAAGCCGCCAGTAGCGTTGTTACTGTTGCTGTGTGCTGTTGATAGTGTAGTTCACAATGTTTAAGACAATCAGCCCGCCGATTGTGAAGTAAGGGCAGTGATACGGTTTCTGTCTGCAATCAACATTTCTGCAATCCAGAATAAGCGATGTGGTCATTTGTCGTCTGGAGTGGTGTTGTTGCATGACAATGCCAGACCCCATACTGCGAATGACACGCAAACTCCAATCAAGACATTTGGATGGGAACAGATGCACCACCCACCGTACAGTCCGGAATTGGCACCAAGTGATTTCCACCTGTTCCGCTACCTAAAGGAGTTTCTTGGCGGCAAGCGCTTCGACACAGATGATGAAGTGAAAGAAGCTGTTAAAAACTGGTTAGCTTCGCAGGCAGCCGAGTTCTACGACTTACGCATTCAAAAGCTTGTGGAACGATGTGACAAATGTGTAAATAAGTATGGTAATTATGTAGAAAAATAGAGAAAGACGTAAGGAATGTCAATAAAACAATTGTTTTGGAAACAATTTTTATTTTGGATGGTTTTTTTTTCAACCGGACCTTAGTTTTGGAATAGCCCTCGTTGTAGAACCCGGATTCTTAGCACACGTATCTTAAAAACACGGTTGTGCAGGTACACGGGTAATAGGGAGCGCTAGTCAGAAAGGAAACGGAAGAAATTAGGAAACGATCGGAGGAAAATCACAGGGATGAAAACAGGCAGAAGAAGATAGAAGACAGGCAGTCGAGGCCAGGAAACAGGCAGAAAGCTCTCACAGCATAAACAATACTGATGAAATAAAGAAATTAGTAGGAGAGGAAAATGCAGAATTGAAGGAGACTGTAAGGAAACTAACTATAAGGCATCCAACGTTTAGAATGAAGCATTGGTCTTATGGAGCGTTACGACAGGGTTGCCACTCCATGAGAGAAGGCAGTACATAGCGCTTCGCGTACACTTTCCGCACATCCAGCGATTGTGCAGTGACGAAGACTTGAATTAAGTACTGTATAATAATACTAATAGTAGGCTAACATAACACATACAACGAAATTAAATTAAATTAACTATAAAGTATGCTGAATGTGACATAAAAAAAACCAATCAAAATAAAATAAATAAAGTACAAGCACAAGGAAATGTGTGAAGTTTCGACTGCAGTTAAAGTTGAAGTACGTTATTAAAGAAAATACTCCTCATTGGCTTACCTCTCATGATTTATACTTTGGTTGGGTTTAAGATTCTTAAAATAACTGAACACATTAATTGCGACCTGTTTTCCCCCCCTCCTTCTGAGCACTTGACCACGCTTTCTTTTCACAAAACTATCCATTGTTGTACGTGAAATACGTAAAATACAACACGTTAAATCTAACAGAATTGCTGCACACACACTCATGAGAGAGACAGCCGAACTACTGAAATACAAGCTCGAAGGGCACGGTAATAAAGCTGTGAGTAACAAGCTGCACCCCGCTGTCCTTCGAAACTTCATTTTTATAATCCGCGTTCAATGAACAGCCCGACCTGGGTGAACAATTAAACCTACACTCTGGGTAAGCAGGCAGAAAACTTCTTCCAACATTCCTCTACAACTCTCAAACTGACATGACATGGTTATCTTTAAACATAGAAAAGTTGGCAGCATACGAACTTTTTCAATGCTGCTATGCGGTTATGAGAGAATATTCAGAAGGTTTACCTACATGAAAATTGTAATATTGCCAGTGTAAAATATTTCAATAATCCATCATCAAGACGGCACATTTAGCTACACGTGTGTGAAAAATAGGCATCACGAAGTCAATGCAACATGAAATAAGATCGATTTTACTAATAAGGGGACTCAGTTCATAGTTTAAAAAAAAATATGGATATCTAATTTTTTCTAGCATTTCTATCAAATTTACGTAGTTCTGATATAGGACAAAAAAGATTGGCAAAACCTAGTTCTACCCGAATATGCTGTTTTTTTCGACAAAGACAAATTTTCGACTGATATGGCAACAGTGGATTGCTAGAAAATGACCGCGTCATGCATGTCTCACGTGCAACAGAAAGAGAGAAGAATATCCCTATCTAACCAGTGCTTCATTCTAACCGTTGGATGCCTTATAGTAAATTTACAGATTACCAAAATAAGGCGAAAGACATTGTAAGTGTACAGAATAAATCTTCAGTTCCCAGTATGGATGTTGATTTGGAGAAAATAGGGGAAGCAAGCAAAGTTACTTATTCTCAAAAACAAGATGAGATTTCGAGACTTGCCCAATCCACTCCCATCGCTTTATATAAGTACCTAGAGGACAAACCTTCTAAATTTTCAGGTTCAGGGATTGTTACCCCAGTTTAGTTCCTGAGAAAAATCAAAGATTGCCTGAAGGACTCGAAGATTTCTAAAGGAGGAGAAATCCGAGTTATAGGCAAATTTTTAGATGGTCCCGCACTAACTTGGTTCAGTGTGTTTAGATGTAATCTAAACAGTTATGACGAGTTTTCTAGAGCGTTGAGACACAGCAGCAGGTGAGGGCAGCGAGGGCAGAACTCTACTCGAAACGCTATTCCACTTCTCAACCCACACGGTACTCTGCATATTTCGCAGGACAGTTTTCAAAATTGCAACACTTAGATCCACATATGCCAGATGATGCTTTAATTACTGTTCTTATCAGACAATTCCCTGCTGATGTACAAAGAACTTTGATAGCAGCCGACATATATAATATGGAACAGTTCGACGAGGTGCTACAGAAACTCGACCATTCTAACGCACAATTCTTTCACCAAAAGGGTGGAAAGAATGAACATACCGTTTACGCAGTAATGATGATGATAATTGTTGTTTTAAGGGGCCTAACATCTAGGTTATCGGCCCACGCAGTAATGGCAGATCAGTATTCTCAGACGACATCACGTGGACATCTGGAAGAGAAAGCGTAGAGGGATGATAGAGAAAAGCGAGGATGGAGTTCGTATAATAACAGGTCGTATTATAACAGATGATATTCACGATATGAAGGATCGAATGATGCCTGGAGTCGATGGAAAAGACCTGGATACAACCAGAGGCAATACCAGGAAAGGCGTTATTTCGGGATGAATAACCAAAACTTCCAACGGAACGAGAATTCCTAACAGTCGAACGAAGAGATTAAGCAACAAGCAAGGCAAAACTTGGAAGAGCAACATAAGGAAAGTAGACAATACCTGGAACAGTTAAAGAAGAATGAACCCAGTGGCTCAGGTTTGCAGAAAGCAAAAGAGCAAGAAAAAGGAAAGAAGGTTCAACAGAACGCAGAAGTTGATACTTTTTGTTTGACAGATTTTGGATTTGAAGATTAATCCGAAGCCGAAGAAGAACTGAATACTTTCCGCAGAACAGCGCAAGGAACGAAGAAGTAGAGAAAAATGTAGAAAACAACATCGAGGGAGCGATTCAAAATTTGCTCGTCATTTTATATTTTCTGACACTTGTCGAATCGAGGGAAGTTATGACAAGATAGCAGATCTACGAACTGGCAAAATCGTGGGAACTTTTAACGCTTCCAGCTTAAAAGTTTATTACTTAATGTAGAAATTGAAGAGTGGATTAGAAAAATAAAAATTTCATTTTTATTTTTTTCTAGGTGAGGGGTGGATGTGCCCTTATCCACTAGTCCATATTTTAGGTCCAAGGCACACGTTTGAAGTGCAGGCAAAGATTGAATCGCACGCGGATTTTGTTCTCGAAGGAATTGGAAAGAATCGGCAGGCACTAGCAAGGCTTGTGACGCGTCCTACGTCATCAAGGAGGCAATATTTTGGATTAATTATTTCCAGATATTTTTGGAATTTGGGAAGTACATCAGTTTTCTGGCACGAAGAAAAGACGAAGAATGCACTATCTTGGAAAGAAATCGGATCATTATAAGCCAAGATATAGGCAATTATTTGTTCAGGATTTTCTTCGCTGTGACGACACAGCTTGTGGCGTGGATTACAGCGTGGAGCGCCGAGCGAGTATAAATTGGAGCCAAAGCAGAGCTGAGGTATCACTTCTTCGTAGTGCATCGACAGTGCAAGATCACTTCTTCGTAGTGCATAGACAGTGCAAGATCACTTCTACTTTGTGCATGGTCACGACCACTTCACTTCGACTTCGACTTCTATTCTGTGCATAGTCACATTATCATCTTCGAATGTTAGTAAGCAGTTACTCTACGCAAAGTGTTATAAATCATCGGACCAAGTAATGGTCAAGTGTTAGAATATTTCACGCAATGTGGAACTTAGAATATTTTAGTGAAGCGAATTCGAGTGTTAAGACTTCAAATGCAGTTGACACTTAGTCAATTTTTCGCTGCATTGGACATATGGTAGACTGTCTACAAGCCATATTTCTTTTATTGGAACATAGTTGTTTCCAATTCACCAGTGACAAGCTTTTGTCTTGGTAGCTTAAAAGATCAGCCACGACAACATTACAGTATTCATCGGATACCAGTCTTGCTTGGTCAGTCCACTTAGGCAACGAATGGGACCAGTTGTGTCTGACGCAACTTGGGAGATGCATAATCTCACCCGGTAGGAGTTTTAGAGGGGCTGGAGAAATCCATTTCCCGATAACAGGACTTAGCCTAAGAGGGACCAGCCGTGTCTGACGCGTGTCTGGAAGATGCATAACCTTACCCATAGGATTAGTTACAATAGGAACATCAGGTCTGAACCAAATGCAAATAAGATTGTATGGGTATCAAATCCACTGTATGTGTCACAGCTGTATCGAAGCTACATCTGGTTTATCACCATGGATCTGAGAGATCGAATCCCCTTTATTCTAATAGCAGCAGCTATTGAGACTTTCAACATGAACATTGCAGTTCAGGTGTATTTCAAGTCAGCTATGGAACTAGCAGTCATGAGCTGTTAAACTAACTACGGGTAGCAATGGAGGCTGTTCACTTTTCAGTGAATATTACAAAGTTAATACTTATTTGGATTTTTAACAAACCTCTTACCTTTGTCATATGGCATTCCATTTTTCGATTTGTACTTGCTTGCACGTGTTCCAAGATACTGTCAATCTCTTCCGGAAGTAATGTTGGTCACGAGTTTGGTTCCAGTTGGCTCTTGGCTTGTGATTGGCTTTCAGCATCAGTCGAGAATATTCTACGCTCTCGGATTGGCCGACGTCACTTGCCATCATCACGTAGCTTGCTGTGATCACCAGTATAAAAACCTGAACACTGCCTACATCAATCATCATTAATTCTTCACTTGTCTCTGGCTGTCTTCACCATCTGTGCAGAATTGGACCATGCTAGCCAAAGAACGACTCGGCATTCGTCGCTATCTTCAACATGACTAAACATTCGCCAACAACTTCTCAAAAAAAGGGGGGGGGGGGGTCATGAAGATCGTCTCCGTGCAACTCTACAAAAGTGATTCTTGCTAAAGTGCTGGCACATTGCATCAAATTTCTAGTCCAAATCATTTCATCATCGCCAGAGTGTTTTACTACATCGATACCATATCGATATTTGGCCTACTGCCATCGTCAGTTTGGAATCACCCGTTCAAAGTGACATTTATATTCAGTGCTGGACACCAGGTCTCAAAAAGTGATCAAGTGTTCCCGCTATTTATATAATATGGAAATTCTTTGAAGCTAAGTACCAAATCTAACCCAAAAATTTCAAAGTGTATCTTTCTTGTCTCATCTTTTGGTTATGATAAATCACTCATTACGCCATGTTCAACATAACCTATCTCTTTATTGTGGAAGTAAGCATTTTGCCTTCTAAGGGTAAACTATGTTAAAGCAATTGCTTTCAACAAATTATCTTGTTCTCTTGCTTTGCATTATTTAGACGACTTGCGGTATGTACTCCCCACAGGCTTGTCGATCTTAATGTTTGTTTACAATATTGTTGCATTTAAACAGAAGCATGCTAACCGTGCATGTTTCTAGTCAATCTTTTAAACTCATATTGAGCAATGCAGTTGTTCTCTTATAACTTAAGCCCTGCATTTGTAAGCAGTCTTCATTTTGAAAGTTATGGTAGGGTTCTGCTACCTAGCGACCTTCAATCATAAAATTGTTACCTTGTTCTTATGTCTCTTGTTAATTTATACGATATTAGAATTTAAAGTTTATTAAGTTTTGTTCAATTGTTATTGGCTGGTGCCTACAGTGTTATAGTTTCTATTACCTGTTGCTAAGGTTGTTATTAATTATTGTTGATATTTGATTTATTGATGTCCAATTTGTTTCTACCTAGTAAAGTTCACTTGTGTATTAAGCTAGAGGCTTCACCTCTAGTTCTGTCTGAAAGGGGAGGTCTAGCAATAACGGATCCTAACCAGAGGCTGAAACATGGATTTATGTACGGGTCCGACAGGACTGAAGAATGGAAATAATATGGAACCAACCAGGAGGTTGACATCTTCAAGATCTACAAGAATGTAAGCTACATTTGAATATTATATTCTATGGTAATTGGAATTTTCCCTTTCAAATGAAATAACAACACACGACTATTTTCTGTTTGCTGTGGCAAACTAGGCTACGAGGCAATCGAGACTCTTCAGTGTTCAGAGGTACTGATTATACGATATGAATCTATGGACAACATCATGAGCATCTTAGTTTGTTTTTCTATTTTTCATCGCGGTCATCAGCCGTAGGATCTGTCGATCTTAAGTATTTATTTTGAGGAATGGATAGTTTTTTTTTTTCATCTACGAAGTCGAGCTTGATTGTTTTTATGTTGTTTTGTCGAACAAATTCCAGTTTGGAAGATGACAATGAAAATAATAATAATTATTACTAGTTTTCAATGATGATAATAATAATTTCATTTTCTGAATTATTGATGATGGTAAGAATTTATTTTTGTAACTTCTAATAATCATGATATTTTATAACGATATGGATAATTATTTTGGAAGTTTGGAACAGCTTAACTACTTCGGATAGTTTATTTATCCGATGGTTAGTGAGTTTACGCACGCCCACATTCTGAAATGGAAATGGAAATCCACAGCCTGCTTCCAGTCTCCGACCGGGTCAGGAATGGAATGAATGAAGCCCCCATCTAGCGGCGAGGATATGAACTGTGCCGGCTGCCGAGGCCTGACGCACTCCTCTGGGGCAATGATTAAATGAATGACAGATGAAATGAAATGATAGTGGAGTGTTGCCGGAATGAAATTTTGACAGGGAAAACCGGAGTACCCGGAGAAAAACCTGTCTGCCTCCGTTTTGTCCAGCACAGATCTCACATGGAGTGACCGGGATTTGAACCACGGACCCAGTGGTGAGAGGCCGGCGTGCTGCCGCCTAAGCCACGGAGGCTCTACATTCTGAAATAATAGAATGAATTTTGAAGCATTTTATAATTGCGTTAAGGAATTAAGGTATGTTAAGACGCGGAAGGTTAACGAAAATGGATATAAGAAGCCTGTATGAAATAGGGTTTACTTGCATTTGTATAATTAACAAATCATACGGGAATGTCACTATATGACAATGTTAATCAGAGTAGACACGATCTAAGAATAATCTGAATTAATGTGATGGTGAAATTGGTAATAAATTTATTGGAGGAGCTAGGATGCTTCATGTTGAAAACAAGCGGTGGCTTCATTTAAAAAAAAGTGTGATAATAATAATAATGAGTAAAAAAATATTATGTGTAGTAAAGGGTGAATTTTAGTCATTCAAATAGTGAAATAATATCACATGAATGAATATGGTGTTACCTGTAGCGTCGACCATAGTGATGGTTAGATGGCTTACATAAAAAATATGTTTGGAAAAAAAAGGAAGTATAATGATTACGAATCACACTCTCTCTTTGAAGTAGAAAACCCAATGGTTATTTCATGCAACCATCATGGATAAATTTCAAATATGATTTTTTCGTGTTCTACATATATTACCCTGTATTTGTCAATCCGATTTTGTTATAAACAAATCTTTAGTTTCTGACGATGCCTTACCGTTGGTCGGATATGAATGTGATCAGATAGATGTTGAACACATTAGTGGAATGGGCCAGTGCTTGAATTAGTATTGTCATTGTTATAAACAGCCACTCACCATCTCACGGATAATTTTGATCTTAAAGCAATTCCAAATCTGAATAAATGATTAAATTTTGTGGAAGTAAATATTTCATATTTACATGATTATTAATAATTTATTGGTAATAATAATTTGTTGCTACTGTTATAGGATGGAAATAGATTGATCTTTTCAACGATCTGAATGATAATGTTTAAATAGGTAAATTTGTGATTTGTCAGATGGATAGTATGTTTCGGTTAATTGTTCAATTAATGGAATTTAATGTTTAATGAACCGTGTTATTCATGATTGTAATTATCGGATCGAGAACAGATCATTTAATAAATTTTCATATGATTCGAAATCTTTCGAATCCATGCTCAAATGTTTAAACAAGCTTTTTGTTGATGTTCAGTTGTCCAACAAATGTTGATTGTTTTCTTGTGATGACTCAATGATACGATATTTAACATACCGATTTAATATGTGAAATTTATGATTCTTGGAAAAGTGAAAGGCATTTATTTAAACAATTGAACTTATTCAATCAAGTGAATTTAGGTTAACAAGTGAACCAGTTTATTAATGTAAATATTCTATGAGTGAAAATAGTCCAGTAGGATTCAGGCTGGACGATTAAATTTGCCCTGAACAACCTACTGTTGTAAATAATTGACAAATTTTGGACAATGCCACAGGACTGATAATTTGGCATTAGTTCAAATTCATAGTGTTTTCAAATGTGTGAAAACTTTTTCATGCATCATAATGCTATTTTTGCATTTTTAATCATAACTTTTAATTATAAATAAAATGAGATTTTTAGAAATTGTGGTATTTCATATCTCTCTTCTATCCTTATTGCTGCATCGAACCGAAAATCAGTGAAGCAAGTTAGATTTTGTTTTGTTGTTGTATATTCACCCACATTGCGCCCTGAGATCTTTTGAGTCTCGTGCTAGCTGATTTTCGGTAACATGCATTTGTGGCCGTTGGACTTTGGTCTAAACGGGCACAGTATATTATTCATATCACTGTATCCCCAAATGTTCTTTTCGTTCGAGAAAAGACTAGGCCAACAATATAATTTGTTAACGAAAGGGCAACCACACAGCCATGTGTTATTGATGTATACATTTAAATTAAAATGCCGAATACAGGCTTTCACTTTTGTGTTAATATTTAATTGAAGAGTTGGACGACCTCCTAATAAAATTATTTCTTTGTTCTGGAATGATCGAGACGAAAAGCTAACTTGCCGCAGATCACAAATTATGCTGTCACTGTCGACTCACACGTTTAAACACAATATATAAAAAACTGTTTTTCACAAACACTAGCACACCGTTTTCAGTTATAATGGGCAAGTAAACACACTATCTTCGCAAACTGACCGGTTCTTCTTTCAGGCCGTGGGTATGTAACTTCAGAATTGCTTCTAGCTTCCCATGCTTTCAACTCGCCCTGCAGTACCAAGGAATACCAAAAGATGGCATGTCGCGTTATCGTGCTGCTAGAAGCGACTGTGAACGGAACTCGCAGCAGACATCAGAAACCACGAAGTACGGTACCGGTACATTTAAACAATTGCCCAAGAAGACTGGAAAATCACGTCAACGAAAGTAATAATTATTATACGTGTCATTCTTTCGCTTGGGTATGTAATGCTTACCTTGCATCCAGGGAATACACGTGCCTGGTACATACAATTTTAATAACCTGAGGTAAAAAATAAACTATTTGCAAATTAATTTTAAAATATTTGAGTAAGATTAAGTAGGTGCCATATCATAGGTTGCTCCGAAATAGATCAATCATTAAAAGATAATACAGTGAGGTCCTACTCTAAAGAACGGAGCCTCGCCGGGGCAGTGTGACAGGTGGAGAGTGATAAGTTATGGCCAGATGACTAGCATCTACTGATTACACAACAGCGGGTCGGGAAGCACCAGACGCAGTCATAGCATTGATTACATTCAAAGCTTACAAGATACATTAGTTGAGACAGTTAAGACTTGTGGTAAAGTACTGTAACCTCTCCCGTATCCCGTGAACATGGTTAGGTATAGAATAAAACATCGAATTTTCCTAGTGGAAACTTATCTTCTCAAGTAGCCTTACAGTAAATGACTGGCTGTGTGCCTTATCAGTAACGTTCTCGCCTGCTGTTCCCAAGATTGCAGGATCGAATCCTGGCACAACCAGCTGGCATTTGCAGGTATGCAAATGCGAGGGAGCCATTTCAGTAGATTTACTGGCATGTTAAATATCCCAACAGGGCAAAATTCCCGCACCATGGCATCTCTAAAAGCCGGAGCAGTTAAAAGGGATGTAAAACCAACAACATTATTATTCTCACAGATAACTGCACTGATGCAAAATATCAGTGAAAATGAATTCCAGCGAGTGTACCAGAACTTCCTACGTTGGTGCAATGTGTGTTCAGAAAATTATGGACAGCATTTCCAGCACTACTTTGAAATCCATGTAAGTCATGATGATTATTAAATACGTTAAAAAGTGTAAATGTGTCGAACTAGTTGGCCACTACGCTGCTGCTCTTCCTAATGGTTGTATATATTACTCTAGGCTGCATATGATACGCATGTACTTAATATAGTTTTCTTCAGGGGCGTTCCCAGAGAATAATTTTGAGTGGGATAGTGGATTTGGATGTAGGTAAGACTACCTTATGTAGTGACCGGCTAAACTGTCTCACTAGGAGGTGACAAATTAGGGGGAGATGTCTTCCCTATCCCCATCCTGGGTACAGTATACATTTAACTTGTTAGGACGTGCGCACGAGTATTATTTTACCCTGGATTACACTGAATAGTTAATAATTCTTGGTGTAACGGGTATTTTACCTTACACCCCTCGCTACTTTACCAATGGACTCTCTCCTGTGCTGTCCGTATTGCTTGCCGTTGTTTTAATGTTAGTGTTAAGAGCTAATGACACGTTTGTATGCTAATGTCAGTCGCGTGTGTGCTTGCGTAGATTTACAGTGCAATCTAATTTTTTTTTGTGGACTGGCAATGGTTTGCAATGAACACACTAACCGATAAGGATGTAAGTGATTTGCTTGGTCATGATGAAATTGTTGGTGGAAGTGACAATTCAGATATTGACTTCGTTTATGAAATTGATAATGGCAGTGATACCGAGCAGGACAGCCGTGCATTAGAACACAAAGGTACTTCTTCCAGTGAATCTGAACATGAAGTTCATGAGGATAATATAACGCTAGGTATGCGAGTTGATGTTCATAAGGGGAAGGATGGTACCATGTGGAACAAAAGTATCATACCACAAAAGCCACACCAGAGCGCAAAATATCATTGTTCATTTACCAGGTCCCAAAGGAGAAGCTCGAAATGCAATGACCACTATTAATTTTTAGGGGCTAATGGTCGACGATAGAATAATAATGCTCTTATTTCTTGAAAAGAGAGGAGAGTGATTACACAAGGTGTTTCATAATGATAAATTTACCCACTTGGTCAGTTGTCAGTCATTGCAGTGCAGAGAAGACAAACATTGCCATCTCTTTAAACAAATGAATAGCATAATTCAGATCACCATAGAGATTAAGAATGCAAAGTAAATTGTTCTATGACTGTCACAAAAGAGCAGGCAAGTCTACTTTGAAATAACATTGCTTTAAACAGTTGGTATGTGCAATTAAATATGCGTACGCGTAGCGACGAACCGTTTTGTCAACAGCACTCGGTAGTATATTGGCTATCCTAATGTTACCTTGTTTCATATAATCTCAAAACAGGTAATTTTACATCAATGATCTCGTGCAATACATAAACATAAGCTAAATTTAGTATTTTTCAGTTTGTCAACACGATTGTACCCAATGGTAATGGGTGGTTCCTTAATCCCGAAAAAAATTTACATGAGATTTATAAAATACTTTAGAATAGTTTATCAATCACAGTAATCACATGAAAATTATTTTCAGGATTAGGGACCATCCATTACAATTGGATACTATCATGTTGACCTACTGTAAACATAAAATTTCGATTACTAAGGCAACACTGAAAAATGGCTTCCAACATGATAATGCATACCTGCCAGCCTTACAGAACCAAAAATCAGGAGATTATGATATGATATGAAAATCAGGAAAATTCAGGAGATGCAAATAGTGCATATTAGCTCAACTACGAAACTATGCTTCAAAATGAATTACGTCAATCATTCGGCATTTATTATCCCATTATTTTCACTTTTAACACCATTTTTTTTTTTTTTTTAAATTTTCCTACATTTTCTTGGTGCTTCTTTGCTTCCACGTGTTTCGAAATATCTATTTTTCCACCATGTGATATAAAAACATTAGATCATGTGGAAATTGTTCCGAAATCTGTTTAAAAAAATGTATTTTTTGGCCAGTGTGAAGAGTCAAACACCGAGCAAGAACACTAGAATGTGACGAAAATGTTACAGCAAAGTCAATAAACATTAGCTTACACCGGAAAAAAAAACCCACTTACAAATTCAGGTACAGTACTGCACCCGAATTCTCCAATCAGCACCTATATCCGCTGAGATGAAAAGGATTGCAGACTCACAAATACCCAGCTCAAAATATCTTACCGTGACCTTCTAAGTAAGAATTGGGAATTCTAGGATCACGTAGTGTATATTTAAATAGCACCACCTGAACAGCTACATACTTCTACTATTATTTACATTTAATAGTGAATTCGAGAAACTCCAATCTCGAGGGGTTTTAAGGTCTAACTATAGTGGGCGCCTGTAGCTATCCAGCAGTGCCATTTACGAAGATTGGTGAATGAGCAAGCGATCAGTTAAAATAAAATTGACTGAGTCACTAAAAAGTGCCAGCCGTTTATTCACTAAGGAACGATACATGAAATGTCCCTATCGCAAATCTGACCTAGTGTCCCCTTCGACACTACAAAAATTTAACACAAAACATCAAACTGACAATAACTATGTCCTGAAAAAGAAATAAATTTGGAGAATTCGGCGCTCTATTTGAGCCCTTATTCCTCCCAAGAATAAATCTTGTGCATAAATGTGCACCTCAATAAACATGAAAATGATTTACAAAATATCCAACCCTTGTGAAATTCCTTTGAACATTCACGAAGAAAAAAAAAACAAATATGAAACGAAGTTAGCTTTAGACATTGCCCTAGTCTATACAGTTGCGTTTCATTTTCTTGAAGCGTAGTTCCAAATCTAAAATTGTAATGGTGAAAATGTTAACTATCAAGTATTAATTATGAAGCTATGTGCAAATGTCCCAACGATTTGTGATCAGCACAAATTTATAATTTCTTACATGAAATTAATTTAATTTTCCTTTTATCACGATTTCTAATAAATCTTGATGATTTTTCTTTCACAATCACCACGCCTTCCTAGGTTCAAGTATTCAATATAAGTCGTTGCAAAATGAGCATTCGTGCCGAATGGTAAAGTTTAGCACTGCTCTGATCTCCTAACTGGTGATAATACCAATAATGTAATTCATTGCAAGACTATCAGTTACGTAAAAATAGTGGATTCTAAAAGTGCTTGGCATTATTTTCTCATTCAACACTTCTCTTTCAAAAATTACACACATAGTTGCTCTACTCTCCTAACATACTGTACAGACACATGAAAATGAAAATCCACAGCCTGCTTCCAGTCTCCGACCGGGTCAGGAATGGAATGAATGAAGCCCCTATCTAGCGGCGAGGATATGAACTGTGCCGGCTGCCGAGGCCTGACGCACTCCTCTGGGGCAATAATTAAATGAATGACAGATGAAATGAAATGATAGTGGAGAGTGTTGCTGGAATGAAATTTTGACAGGGAAAACCGGAGTACCCGGAGAAAAACCTGTCTGCCTCCGTTTTGTCCAGCACAGATCTCACATGGAGTGACCGGGATTTGAACCACGGACCCAGCGGTGAGAGGCCAGCGTGCTGCCGCCTAAGCCACGGAGGCTCTACTGTACAGACACATGCCTTGATGCAATATATTATTTTCACAGTACCTGTGAACAAACTGGGAACACATTACACTATGCCTCCTTATTCAATAAAACGTACTTTCATCTACGTTTATAACCTTGCACGGAATTCTACTATAACATCCATTTCAATTGCATTTTATCTATAATGCATAACTCCTACAAAACTTCTACTATCCTGATTAATTTATTCCTCGTGCTACAACATTTCAAACTTCAACTACGTCTGTACAGCTTTATAAATATCTTGTATGAAGATTTTATTTACCTTAATCCACGTATAAATTTCGCTGTGATAATACCGTCACTAACAATTTAACTAGTCTGCAAGAATTCAAAGAAATAAAATTACGAACATATCCTCTCCTTCTGGTATTTCAAAAACTCTGAATATAATTCAATTAAATCTATATTGGCTTATTTTACAGACACCGATCGACTTATAAAATGTCGCCTGTCATTTCCTTTCGTTATTTAATTACATGTTCTGATCAATGAAGTTCCAAGGTTTCCTTCATGAAATATAAATTTATTCGAAAATATAGAGAATTTTTAATGCTCTAATTAAATCCTTAATTCACCAATGTGAATGTTCTCTTCATTTCTTAATTGGAAATATAGTTTAATCCATTATTCTACTAACAGTATAATTTCAAATAACTATCTGCCTTGTCAACTACAAATGATATTTATTATAAGTTGGATTTATTTGTTAAAAGTCTATCATTTATTAACAATTGATTGTCGTGTAATTAGGCATTAATTGCATGCTGTAAGTTTGTAATTGGGATTGAAACTTGAATCAACATCGTAAGTTTCGATTATCCCCGTATTTTCCCTGAAAATACCGATTTTCTTATCCTACAATGCCGTATCTAGATATATCGATGCGTGTTCCATCTCACTATAAAATACAGATATAGATAACGTTGCGCATATTTAAGGCTTATTTAATGAATTTACGATCTACTATCTGAAATGGGAAAAATGGTTATTCGCTCATAAAACGTCAAAGTGACTTAAATCTGAATAAAAAGTGGCAATAAAAATGATTTTAACGGATTTGAAGAATCTACAAAATTTGATAATAATAATAAAAATGTTCGTCAATCACCGAATGAAACACAGAAAAGAAACTACTACTACAAACATGGATTATATAATCTGACAGCTTCAGCTACCTTATGTTGAACGACGGGATTCTTGGAGTACTTGCTATTAGCAAGCTGAGTTCCGTTCGAAACCTTCAAAGACAGCTGTGGCCCCCACCTGTGGTCGGACCGTGACGTAGCCAGCGAAACTGGGTCAATGGCCAGCGTGAAAACCTCGCCTCGCGTTCCCGGCATCTCCTCGATTTGTTGGCTGTCCTTCAGCGTATCGTTATGAATTTTGATGTTGCTTCTCAATGCTGCTTTACAAGCGCATTTGGTTTGCTCCGAATCTCGTTCCATTGTGGTTTGTAAGAGCATTTCAAGATATGAGTGAAATCTCTTGTCGTATAGTAGTTCCATTCGTAGTTTCAGAGTCACGCGTGGTTGGTTCACCGCGATCTCCATCTATGTCGAAGTATTCTGGACTTCATTGTAGATACTGCGTTTCTGTTTCCCTACATTAATGCAATTAGCAGTACATCACTATTTGGTTAAAGAGTAAACCAATGATATCTCCCCTTTGCCTGACTGTAACTTGCATTTATAGTGTAATACCACCGTCGAATACTGCTTTTAATTATAGAGTATAGGCTGCAGTAAGATTATCGTCGTGTAGAAATATCAGTTTTAAACTGTGACTGCAAGATACACTTCCGTCTTCCTGTAGTAAACTGAGCCGTATGAATGAACTGCTTGCAAGCTGTGTGTGTAGTGGACAGCTGGAAGTCTGCCTAGCAATGCTAGCCTGCACGGTGAGAGCTCTGCTTTCACGCCGATTTCACTGCCTTCTGAAGCCTCGCCGCTTCACTTCTTATACGTTGCAATGTTATACAAAGTTTGTTCCCAGTTTAGGTCTTGCCTCGACCTGGTCAATGTATAGAGTGATACAAGCGATTCCCTGCTAGTCTCAGGATCTCTCTTCAAGTCTCCCCCACTCTTTCTCCTTCTGTGACGCGACTGCTAACCTCCCCAGGCTGTTGTCACATGTTGTTACCTCTCCTCTCTTGTGACGACACTACCGTCTCCGGATGTGCGATCCGCGCTTCTAGCGATGTCAGCCTGTCCATTCCAATAATTCACCTATTTATTGTTTAAATAATTTCTAAATTTCCATCCTTTCTTCCGGCTTTTTATAAATGTTACTAGTACTTGCTTGACATAATAAAATACTCATTCTGAGTATGAAATCTTTAGATCTTTGATTTTATTTATTCTGAATAACTTCATTCCGTCATTTCTCAAATTTGCGGGTGTTTGTTATCTTCTCGTCCGAGTCATCGTCTTGGCCATAAATAAATTCGGGCGCAGTACCCATATAACCTTCATTACCTGCCCACTATAAACATGATGATGATAATTGTTGTTTTAAGGGGCCTAACATCCAGGTTATCAGCCCTTAACGGTCTGTGTGAAAGCGAAAATGTCAATGAAGTGGAAACCAGAACGAAAATTAAGTGAGCAGGAAAATACTTACAAAAAGGAACTTAGGTTGAAACTACTCACAAAATGGAGCGCAGTAATACTTACAAAAGGGAATTTCGAACGAAAATACTCACAAAAGGAAGAGTGAAAAATACGCACAAAATGCAGGTTAAGTTCAAAATACGCACAAAATGCAACGTATAGTCGCAATACTTACAAAATGCAAGTGAAATCAAAATACTTACAAATTGCAAATGAGATTGAAAATACATACAAAATGTATTGTAGATTCAAAATACCCACGAAAGCAATTGAGAATTAACTACTTGCAAAAAGCGGTTTAGGTTGAAAATACAAAATGCAATTGAAATTGCTTACAATATGTATGGTAGATTCTAACTTCTCATTTGGATGGACAATACTTACAAAATGCAATTCAGATTGAAAATGCTTACAAAATGTAATTTAGATTCAAAATACCCACAGAAATGCAATTGAGAATTAACTACTTGCAAAAAAGCGGTTTAGGTTGAAAATACACAATGCAATTTAAATTCAAAATACTCACCCCTATATTGAATGACTTACTAAAAAGCAATTTAGATTGTCAATCCTTACAAAATGCAATCGAGGTTGAAAAACACCTACAAAATGCAACGTAGATCGAAAAGACTCACAAAATGCAACGGAGATTGAACATACTAGAAGAAGAAATGGTAAACTAGAAGAAGAAATGGTAAACTAAAGGAGAGTAAGGCAAATAAAGGACAGGAGGAAAAGAAATGCCCTCAACCCTCGAAGAATGCGGATTGAGGGACTTGGAAGGAAGGAGAGCCATGAAAGGCAGATAGGAAAGTGAAAGAGGACAGGGTCCGCCCCAAAGGTAAGGGGCAAAAGAGGAAAACGGACCCAGCTCAGGAATCCCTCGGGGTGGCCAACTCCCGAACTCACCAGCCTGAGCCCCTGAGGGTGTAGCATTATCTAGGGTGCACCTAAAGTGGTGGGACAACATACACCCGGCCTCCTTGAGGGCCTTAAGCAGAAGGCAGGAGATAACATGAAATAAAAAAGAAGGCTGACCCCTCGCAGAAGGTATCAGAAAAGATGAGACAAGGGCCAATTAAGGCGGGAAAGGAAGAGACTCCCTAGGCCTCGTGTACCCTAATACCGTCGGGGTCAGAAGAGCCACTATAAACACTTCCAATAATACTGGAAAATGATTGAAGTATGCCAATAATTTATAAACTCGGGAGGATAACTCAAGTAATCATGAGGCAGGAAAAAAATTATGGAAAATCGGGGGTCTCCCGCCTAAATCGGGAAAGTTGGCAGGTATGATAACGTATATAAGCTGTCGACCTAGTACCGAACTTGGATGTTATTAAATGTGTCTCCTCTGGTGCCAATAACTTCATTGTTTTGTTGTGAATTGAAGTGTTTCAGCTTTTTGAATTCGTACTTTCGTCTCTTTCCTTGTTCCGAACCTTGCACTGATACAAACAGCTGGTGGAGTGCTTGAGCAGAATATGGCAGCCGCACCGTATAAAATAAAGTCACTGTACTCAGATCTATACTCTGTACGCTTGGAGAAAGGGATTGACATTTGGCCGGAAATTCCACGTCGGTCATCACCCCTCTGCATTTTGACCAATCCATGTTCGCAAAGTTGATGTCATAATACTCTGCGTTGCAATATTACAGCCCACGTGCTTCAATGCCTTTTCAGCTGTATCTCTGGCTTGTACGTTTGGCAACCTCGTATTCAGACCACATGGCGAGACAAGAACTGTCAATCGCATTCTCCCAGCTTACAGAGTATAGTGAACTGTTGTTCCCAGTTCTGTAAACCTCCTCGTCAACCATGCGACACGACTCCGCGACACATTCTAAGTGATTTACCCATTTAACACAGCTGGAGAAGGAAAGCATTATTGGGCTGCATGAGGCTGGATGATCGTATCGGTTGGCCGGTTCTCACCAGACTGGGCGTGTTGGGACCAGGGGGTGCACGAGGACATGCACACATGGCAAGAGGGCTCGGGAAGCCCTTGATGGACCACCAGGAGAAATAATCGTCAGGATCATTCAAAAAGCAGGTGCAGATCCGATTGCTTTAGCACCCACCATCCAGACATGTGGCACCATCATTACAGGCTCTGCATTAGCTCACATGTGTGTTAAAATTACTTGTTTATAGACGTCGAGACTAACTTCACAATCTGCAGGACCTATGTTGTATTGCAATTGAGGAATGGAACAAATTAGACCATCACTGGCCGACAACCTTTTGGTTGGTATGCCCCAACAGACTGACGCATGTCAGAGCAAGGGGATATGTTACTCTGTATAAATGCCATTAAGGTTGGTATGCCAACCTCCCAATGAGAAATCGCACTTGTGATTTGGTATGGAAATATTGTCTTTTTGATTTGCTAAGGAGGAATGTGTGCAACTGCAACAAACCTTCATGCCTCAGGACCTTTTATGGTGCTCCGAGTTATGCACTATGTATGTAATGTATGTCTACCCCTTATTATTTACGTTTTACAATGGGGTTGGAGATGAGATGCGATGAAAGTCTATGAGGTAGATGGTTTTAACGGCCGGATGCCCTTCCTGATGCCAACCTCGTGATAGGAGTTAATGAGATGAAATGAAGGAAGAAGAATGAAACAGGGCCAAGGATGTGGAAGGAAGTGGCCATGGCCTGTCAGAAGGTATTGTCCAAGCATTTACCTGGAGTTCAGAATGGGAAACCACGGAAAACCATTTCAAAGACGGCCGACGGTGGGGCTAGAACTCGGGTCTACCGAGTCTACAGAGAGCTTGGCCCCATTGACGACCACTGCGCATTAGCAAGCGTAGCTACCGCTGCCGGTTTATGCACAATATAATTCATAGGTATTGCAGAACTTCTTTTGATGTGTGCTATGACAAATTTGATACCAATCCTCTCTCTCGCAACTCTACCGTCATGCTTGCTACTTTACAGGCAGAAAATAGAGATTCAAATTTATTTCGACTTACCCTGGACTGAAGCACTGTTCAAATGGGTGGAATTCTTTTTGGTAAGAAACATGATTTACAGGCCACCGTGACTGATGACTAGGTCTGCCCGTATGATTTGAGGCAATATGACAAGTAAACTGCCCAGAGTTCCTCATGGAAGAGCCCCGATTATTTGAATTCATTTCTGAAAGAAAGAAAAAAGAGAGTAAGGAAATAATAAAAAATTTAGAACAAACCATGATTATGGACTAATCATTAAAATTTAAGCCATACAATATTTTCATGTTTTACAGAATCAGAAACCCTACCCATTTTATGAATTTCTTTCCAATTCCTGTTCATTTTCTTACCTATCTGTACATTGACAATTGTTGCATTAAATGATTACTATTAGATGAAGACAGGTGGAAATTGGGTATCAAATTCATAGAACAGGAAGTGCAATCACATATACCACTGAAAGTTATGGTCACGATGGCCAACTCGTCCCCAGTGCACAGTGGGTCAAAATCAAAATCTAGGGGGGAAAAATTATTTTTTCCTTTTTAATCATGAATTTAGAGTGAAGGCAACGTATATAATTTGTTTACTTCATAATAAACATCAGTCAACTTTTTTAGGCTACGTCTACACATGCAAGAAATTGTCTATGACTAGGAGTTGGATAGAGCATTCAGTTATCTCTTCAGAACAATTTTCTACCCCTAATTTACTTTTAACAAAGTCACAAAGTTCTACTTTTGACATAATCGTCGAACCCAGTGCTTCAAACAGTTGTAAACGTGTGAGAACTGGTTGCGCGGCATCTTCTAAAACGTAAAGTAACAAAGTAAGTTGCAAAAATATGCAAAAAAAATCTTATAACAGGCGTGTACAAGACTTTATCTACATTTTAATATTAAGTAGAAAGTAACGCAGAGTGACGCGACATACTAAAATTCTAAGTGAAAATATATTTTAAAAAATAATAGTTAAATATTATATAATGCAAATATAACTAAAATTACGTCACAATTATGCCCATTAATATCTGAAACACGTTACTAAGATCATACTTTCAGCTTCATGTTCCATATTAAAGCATCACACTAACCACAAAGACAACCAAACCACAGCTACTTACATTCACCCTCCAATTCAGACTGCTGGAACAGTGGTGACAGTTTTACTCTAAGATGAGTTTATATCCCAGAATAGTGAGCGGCAATTATATGAAAATGCTGTAGAAGTAATAAATTTTGACTTTTTTATTATGAAAATAAATAATTTTGTCTTCCTAGATTTCGATTTTGACCCACTGTGTAGCGGTCACCAAAGAAAGCGGCATGTGATGAATCCTAAGCCTTATACAACTATTTCTTATGAGGGTTAGTTGCTTTAAGCAGAAGTTGGCTCGTAAGTTTCTCTCTCCAAGACAATAGTTAGAGTCAAAATACCTGTAAATCACGAGACATATGTTGTCACGAGAAAGGAAGCAGAAATATTCTCATACTAGTTGGGCAGGACTGAGTGGTAGGATGACGGGGATAAAAGTATGCCACCTGGGTACACGTTGGCCATCACAACTATACCAGACCCAAAACAACTGAACATGACGGAGGAGCCAGATTCACACGCTCACCCGCGCCAGCCAATTGCATAGCGCGGCGTTGCCTAGTTAACTGCGCACACTGGGCTCGCTGTGTCGTACTTAATCTTTATTTCTCTCCGCGCACGAAAATCATTAAATATCCAATTATTTAGATGAACCTATGTTACAGAGCTAATTATTTTGAAGCTGACTGTCCAAACCCCGTGCCGCTACGACCAGCCGTTCGGGAGATATCATCTGCCCTTGAACTAAAGGGATAATTAGAGTGAAGAATGGTTAGGTTTGAAATATATAGTTTCGCTGGGGAAGATAACTAAGAGTGACAGCATTGCTGTATCAATTCAGTAGTGGAGCTTAAAGAAGTTAGTGCTGTGAGCTGAAGTTTGAACTCATAACAATGTTCCTTAGCAAGCCGAGTGGCAGTCGAACAGCCAGGCAAGAAATATAATTTTCAGGGTATATGACCTTTTAAAGAATCTTTCGAATACAGAAGTACATGAAAACACAAAATCTGATAACCTGTGTTGTGGTGTCGGCATTATGTTTTCTTTTTTTAAATTGAGTCGAATAAAACTCACCTCTTCACAGTCTTACCTCACGAGGCATAGAGTACCCGGTTCTAACCCTGAGACCAGAACTAAATGTATTGATTGGGCCGTGAATCTAATCTGGACATCATGGGTGACAGCAAGAGTTGTTGTTGATTGTTTTAGGGGCTTTGCCACATTGTAGCCATGTAGCCCCGTGTATTTGGGTGTGTGGAATTTGTCTGATAACCTGTGACACTGTGATGTCTGTACTAGTGTGTATATTTGTAATTGAGGTAGTATTTGCGTAGGAAGCGGCCGTGGCCTAATGTTAGGTACCATCCCGGCATTTGCCTGGAGTAAAAGTGCGAATCCACAGAAAAACCACTCACATGATGGCTGAGGTAGGAATCCAACCCACATATTCCCAGGTTTGCATCACGAGGCTGACTGTACCCTGTTCCAGCCCTCAGACCAGAATTATATTTGTTGGGAATCGTACCCTGGGGTGTATTCTTTGAATACACGGTACGTGAGAATCTAATTTTTTAACGCTCTTTGCATGTTCATTCCTTCCTCTTTGTCAAACACCAACAGTGATCTTCTGTTTTCTCTTTGATGGGCAAATCTCTTATGTCTTCATGAGTCTGTTCTAGATATATATCTTCTGTGACCCACCTAGCGTCATCTCGCAGCGAATCTCTGAAGCTCCTCAATTCTTCCTGGTGCAAGAAGACTCACTTATCTATCTCGCCACCAGATCTTGTTACCATCGCCAGCTATTTTCTCCTTGCGCAAGAGGACTACGTCTACTTTTTCACTCACCATGCTGCGCTAGTATCGCCAACTATCAACTCTTAGAAGACCATTCATCAAGAAGAACATTTATTTTTGATAAGTTGGTTATGCTGATATGTATACCTTTTGTCTCCTATCCCCACTCTTTTCCCTTCCTTGGACCCTCCGTGCTTCGCTGAGCAGGTCTCACTTGTAAATCGGCAGTTGACTCAATCAGTCAGGGCTCACCTAGAGCCAGTCTCCTCAAACCAAGAGGCATTCTCTACTCTCTACGCCATGTTGGCACTCTAGGCATCCGTCAAGGGGATCTTCACCCTCGACATGTAACCAAGATAAGTACAGCTTCAAGTTTTAACCTTATCTTCATGGTTTTAACTTCTACATGTTTTAAAGATATTTTATAGACAGCGTGAGATTACTTATTTGGAGCAAAAATCATTCTTCGCGGGATTTGCCATGTTGAGCTTTGTCTGTCTAAGCCAACCTTAATAGAAAGTAGCTTTCTTATGCTTGTTAAATGAGAAATCTTCTCACCACGTGGGATATTATCTAAATACCCGCTGTCTATAATTCACCAAGCTAGTTCCTCCGCTGGATTAACATTAGCCCCATTTTCCTACTAAGATCGTTCTGGAACCTTCCAGATTCTGTATTTCATCTACAAGTCCTGCCGTTATGAAATTTTCACTCACTTGTGAGAATGCTATTTAAAATTGAAGAATCTCACTTCTGAATTAAAGCTCAATAGCGAATTTTCTTCCACCGTTGGATGTTCTATGGCGCATTTCTGTAATCCACTATTTTCTCAAGCAATAGACTTTTGTTCATCTAGTGCAACCAGTCATTTTTTCAAATTGAAATAACTTTCTTTGTCATGAACTTTCGTGTTTCTATAGTGAACTTTTCATATATTTCAACGAACTATAGTGAAAACCAGTGCTTGTTCAACTTTCTACCGCGTCGCGATCGTCCGTTTACATTTAAATAAGGCCATGAACATTTTTCCTCAATCCCTATTTCTCTTTTCTGAACCTCTTACAAACAATCCGTAATAAACTTTTAAATTTAGGTCGGTTTCAACGAGGTGTCAATCTATAGATGTGCCCTCCCCTTTTCTCATGTGTAATTAATTAGTTTCTGTATAATTACGTGCTCAGCACACGTTTCAAACTTACATTGTTTCTCCCTTCTAATGAGAGAATACAATACTTGCAACTCTTGAGTGAGTTATTTCTAGGTCTCACGAAATGGAAACTGCCCCATTTGGCTCGTGATTCCTACTTAAACATAGGAAGTCTAGAACCTTCCTTTTGATTTTTTCTTTAGGTTTCACCGTAAGTGACCTGCTCTCTTTTGTATAATTGTTATAAAGTAATTCAGCTTAATTATAAGAAGTTGTAGGAACTTCTATTTTTGATGTTTTTCTTATTGTTATTTTCGAAGTTGTAACCTTTTCTAAATCAGTTACCTGGTAATTTTTTAAAAGTACACTCCTTGTACTCTTGTGAATGTCTAAACTTTAATCATTTAATTCGCCTTTTGAAAATCTTACAAAGATTTTAGTACCAGGTTTAAAACCTTAAGAATTGTTATTTACCTGGAGCAATTTCTAAATGTTGTCGGAGGTCTGCGACCCCAAATTGTTAATAAGATTGAAATTATATACATGTTAAAGTTACGCTTCTTTGAATTGTTAAATAAATTAAATATTTGGTTTTGGATTTATCATTTCTCAAATACCACGGTTAAGCAAGAGTCTGTCTTCCCTGACTCTTCCAAAGTTTATGCCATCGTTAATACAGAACAATTCTGCTACTATTTGTCTGGCCAGACCATCACCCTTCCCCATAGTACTTTTATACATGCTTGGGAGGAAATACACTAAAGCCTCTCTCTTGCAAATCGCCCAAGTCCTAGCTGCGGTTCCCGTTAGCTTCGACCAAGCTCGTACCTACTTTAGGTATCAGAGAGTTAATTTTCAGTGGCAACTGCCTCTAAGGGTATTTAAAGTTAAATTTATAACTTTTGTGGAACTCTCATCCTATTTCTCTATCCTGTTTCTCCAGTCCGAAACCCACTTCCTTTTCTTAATCATCTTCCCTTGGTGGGTGGGTTATTCCTTAGCCTATAATCTACCCACCCTGGACTCCGCGGTGACAGCCAAGAATGGACAGCAATGTGCTAGCCAGTACACCACAAGGTGGTCTCCAATATACAAAAACTTATCCCAACAAATTGTTTTCTCTGTTTCTATTACCTTATAAAGGGCTTTTTTTTTAGCGTATGGCTTTTTAGTGCCGGGAGTGTCCGAGGACATGTTCGGCTCGTCAGTTTTGTAGCTGCTTCGAGACGGACACCCAATGGGTGAGCTACAAGTACCGTTGGGGAGGAAAGTGGGAATGTAAGGACGAGGAGTTGGAAGTTAGCGGCTGTGACCTATAGTTGGGGACCAACCCCGGCATTTGCCTGGAAGGAAGATGGGAAACCACAGAAGACCATCTTCAAGGTTGCCGGCTGGGGGATTCGAACCTCCTCGCCTCCCGGATGTGAGCGACTGCCAGCAGTCCTGCCGTAATGACCACGGCTAACTCACTATAAAGGGCTAACAAGCAATGTTACTCAGAATGGCTTAAGGTGTAGATTACGTCATGTGATATAACGTTGTAATTGTTGTTTCATTTGAGGGGCTTGGACATATTGGTACTTTAGCCCCGTGTACTTGTCTGAAAATCTGGGTTACTGTGGTGTCTGTATTAGAGTGTGTGTATTATTATTCTGGTGAGGACTGGGAAGGAGGCGGCCGTGACCTTAAGTTAGGAACCATCCCAACATTTGCCTGGAGTAGAAATGAGAAACCACTATCAGGATGGCTGAGGCAGGAATCTAGCCCATATCTTCCCAGTTTTGCCTCACTACGTTGAGCGAACCCTGTTCCAGCCCTCAGACTAGAATTAAATAGCTTGGCAGAGTTGGGAATCGAACCCGGACCTCCTGGACGACAGCTAAGAATGCTGGTCGCTACACCAGTAGGTGCTCACTTGCACGGATAACGTTTGTGTGGCATCTTATATCTGCCTCATATCACATTGTGTGCAATCTGTGAGGATTCGTAGGATTAGGTCCCCCAACTCGTACATGCACTTACATTCGGAGCGCCTTGTGTTTTGGGGGAAGGTCGTGTGTATACTGCGAGCGTAGAGCTGTGTCAACTCCCGGAAGTCTCGCTGTGGCAACAGTGCTCAGCTGGACGCGCGCTACTGGACGGGCCCATGTTCACAGTTGTTTTGGGTCTGGTATAGACAATCTTGCGAGTAGTATGTATATAAGCTTAATTTTTTAATTTTCTTTTGAAGTAAAATATCACGTTACATTTATATACTGGATTTACTAAAAATAACGAACAAGAAATAAATATAAAAGCTGTGTGTGAATAAACTTGTAGATCAACTAATTATGTTTATATTTCCAATTTTACATTTGTTTTCCATGAGATCAAATTTAAAATTCCTCTTCAGGTTTGTATATTTTCAGTAAAATTCTTTGATTTTATTGGGAGACTCATACTAATATAGACTTCTAAAAGTTGGTGGTTTGCATTTCCATTAGACAAAATTTGAAATTTTCCATGGGCATAGTTTCTGTGCTCATCTAACACTAAGACCTATAGAGATTCTGAAGTTATCAACCAGTATAGTAGGAGAAACTGCCTTCTCCAAGGAGTATGTGAGACTCCTAACGAGGACGTCTACGCGGAAACCATAGACACACTCGCAGGGAAACTAAATGTGACTCTGCAAATTGACAGCATAGGCAGATATCACAGACTGGGTCGCCAACCAAGTACTGCTGCAGACTGTATAGTGGCCTCAGTGAGTAGGCCTATAATAACTACAGTAAGCTCCTACGATACCACCAACATGATAGTGCTTAGCGTGCCCAGCGGTTGCTGAAAGTCACATCATTATTAATAACTGAATCCCTTATTGCAACTAGGAATGACATTTTAAAAAAAGCACGGGACTTTTGGGGATTACGTAATGTATCCACACAAGACGGACGAATTGTTGTCCACCTAAAAAATGGCAGAAGATTACAAACCAACACACCCGCGGAACTTAAGTCGCACATTAATCGGCTAGGGGAAGGTACTGGAATAAGTTCATAGCCATGTGTACTAGAAGTTATATTAGGTTTGTGTGTGTGCCAGGCAGTCAGCTGTTAGTTTCATCAGAAAGTTGAGGTACCGGTACGGTAAGTTCTTGACCTTGTCAGCATGCCCATTTCGAAATAGTTCTGCTGTCCACGTAAGAGCCGATTCATCCTCGGGCAATGACCGAGGCACAAACAATAGAATTTCTCCCCTTACTGCACTTTCAGAGACTGTTGGACTTCTGGCAAAGGAACAGCCTGCTAATTGGAAACTCCTGGTTCAAGAAAAGAGAGAGCCACACAATCACATGGTACAGTGATGACTTCACCAGGAAGTCGGTGGTCGACTATATACTGTATGAGAAAGAATTAAGTAAGAACATCACGGACATCAAGGTTATAACATCAGAGAACCTGGATAACGACCATCGATTGCTGGTAATGAACCTGGGAGGGACTAAGGAGAAGAAAGGGACTGAGAACCAGGAAAGACGTATAAGGATATGGAAACTGAAAGAAGGGGATAGAAGGGTCGAGTACCTCAAATGGTAAAGGAAGGAATTCCAACAGATGAAGAAAGAGGGGTGGAAGAGGAATGGGCTAGATTTAAGAAGACACTAGTAGGTGCAGCAGAAGCAGTATGCGGGAGGACAAGTAGTAAGAAGAGGTGGAAGGAAACACCATGGTGGAATGAGAAGACAAAAGATATAGTAAGGGAAAAGAATAGAGCCTTTAGGAGGTGGTATCAAAATAGGACGGTAGAGACAAGGGAAGAGACCAGGAAAGAAAGAAAGAAAGAAAGAAAGAAAGAAAGAGGCAAAGAGGGTAGTGGCTGAGGAGAGAAGAAAGTGGATGGAAGAGTGGACAAAGATGATGGAGGATAGTGAAGGTACAAAAAAGGTCCTGTATGGGATGGTAAAAAATAAGAGGCGGAAGGATCCTACGGATTATGTTAGAATGGTGAACAAAAGGGGACAAGAGATAGAAAATAGGGAAGAACTGGAAAAAATGTGGAAATAATATTTTGAAGAACTTCTGAACCCAAATGGAAACCACGGCGAGGAGGAAGAAATCGGGGAAGAGGTCGATGAAATGAAATGGCGTGAAATGAAAGGATGAAGATAAAAACAGCTCACTGCTACGGATGAAGCGAAAATGGTTTATATAAAATAGACAGTGAGCCCCAACAAGTATGCCTTATTTGAATAGAAAAGAATAAAAGGTGGATGGTAAAACACAATAAAACAAATAAGGCATAGTGAACAATAAAATAGATGAACTCAATAAAAAACATAAAACAGACTTAACCTGAATTAAAAGTCTTAACTTACATTAAAACCTAAAAAAGTAACCACTCGCCCTCATGAACCGGATGACTAGGTCTACTGACGGCCCGTCATCACGGGGAATAAGGGAGAGGGTATTAGGCAGTTTAAGAGTCCTTCGCAGATCGGCCAGATCCACACACTCCAAGAGAAGATGTGCCGCGGTTAGGTGGGCACCGCAAGAACACACAGGGGGATCTTCTCTCTTTAGCAAGTGGGATTGCGTAGCAATCCCATGGCCGATCCGGAGTCGACAGAGTACCACAGCTTCCTTCCGGAGAGATCGGAAGGAAGATTTCCACACCTTCGTTGTCTCCTTGATGCCTCTCAGTTTGTTGGGTGGAGGCGTGGCACGCCACGCTTCCTCCCAATTAGACAGGATCGAATGCCGCAACTGAGAGCGCACATCACTAGCAGGCACCTTATACGGTAGCGAGGGCAGTGCGACTGACTCTCCCGCCAACTGATCAGCAAACTCGTTTCCCGCAATACCCATGTGGCTAGGAAGCCACACAAAGGTCACCCCGGTTCCAGCATTACACGCATTGACGAGCAGGTCGTGCACACGCTGGACCAACGGATGCTTCGGGAAACACACATCGATCGCTTGCAGCGCACTCAGAGTCAGTACACATAAGAAAGTGCTGGCGATTGTCTGATAACGTGTACCGCAGAGCCTCTAAGATGGCATAGAGCTCTGCTGTGTACACGCTACAGGCCTCGGGAAGTGAAAAGAGAAACCGACAGTAGTGGGATGCGGGGAGTTCTGCTACACAGCCTACTTTCCTGGTGACGCCACATACTAACCTGCCATACATTCAGGGGCAAAGCCGATATCTCCCAAACGCATGATCGGATTTTAACGAATGAGGTGTCGTTGAACTCGAGCTATGGACCACTCGTTTCAACCCTAAAATAAAACCTACCCCTACTAGGGGGTGAAATTGTAATTTGTTAGTAAAAGTCGCTTTTCGTTTGATACATATATGCATGTCAATGCTAATATGAAATTAAACGTTTTTGCACATGAACAACATACAATCGAGTCAACGCCATAATGAATTAAATTTTTGTTTTTGTTTTTTACGCATGCGCACTTGGGGATTTAGTAAGAGGGCGGACTTCTTAAATAATTATTTATAAATGAGTTTTTTAATATTTATTAACAAAAAAACTAATACGTCATCCGCTTTTTAGTATCTCGCTAACCAATAATGCGATTTAAACATATGGGGTGTCGTAGGACTCGTGGTGAACTCCCCTTTTCTATGGACGGGCTATATCCACCCCAAAATAAAAACTACCCTTACACGGGGGGGGGGGGTGAAATAGTAATTTTTTGTATGCATACAAACTTGGCGGTTTTTGTAAGAGAGCGACTTTTTAAATGATTATTTATAGATGAGTGTTTTATTATTTAAATAAACCCAAAAACTAATAGGTCATCCGCTTTTTAGTATCTCGCTAACCAATAATGCGATTTAAACATTTGGGGTGTCGTAGGACTCGTGGTCAACTCCCCTTTTCTATGGACGGGCTATATATACCCCAAAATAAAAACTACCCTTACACGGGGGGGGGGGTGAAATAGTAATTTTTTGTATGCATACGAACTTGGCAGTTTTTGTAAGAGAGCGGGCTTTTTAAATGATTATTTATAGATGAGTTTTTTAATATTTATTTAAATAAACCCAAAAACTAATAGGTCATCGGCTTTTTAGTATCTCGTTAACCAATAATGGGATTTAAACATATGGGGTGTCGTAGGACTCGAGGTGAACTCCCCTTTCCTATGAACGGGGTATATCCACTCAAAAATAAAACTACCCTTACCCGGGGGTAAATATTTTTTGTATGTGCACACACGGACGGCTTTTGAATGTATGATTCGTTTTTGTCAAAAGGGCCTAACTACACTTTTGTTAATATCTCGCGAACCAATCATGCTAGGGACTTGTATGAGGGGTCCTAGCACTTGGGGCGACGTCCCCCTTTTGGGGGTGAAACTACCCCCCAAAATTGAAAAATCAATACCTTGGAAACTAAGAACCCTAAAATTAGGCGTGATAGCTGAAAAAATATGCCATGACATAGGCTTTTACCTCGATTGATCATTTCACCCCTAAAACAGTAAATAGTTATTTTACGAGAAAAAAACTGTTAAACACATAAAAATCATAAATGAACCTAAGATCTTTTGTTTTTTTTATGAAAAATAGCAGGGGGTGAAAACTACCCCCAAATTGAAAAATCGATATCTTGGAAACTAAGAACCCTAAAATTAGGGGTGATAGCTTAAATAATATGCCATGACATACGCTTTTACCTGGATAGGTCATTTCACCCCTAAAGTAAATAGTGATTTACAGGGGGTAAAAAGGTGTTAAACGGGTAAAAATTATAATTGAACCCAAGATATTTTGTTTTTGATGAAAAATAGTAAGGGGGTGAAAACTACCCCCAAATTGAAAAATCGATACCTTGGAAACTAAGAACCCTAAAATTAGGTGTGATAGCTTAAAACATAGATCATGACATACGCTTATACCTAGAACGCTTATACCTGGAAATGTCATTTCACCCCTTAAACAGTAAATAGTGATTTTACAGGGGGTAAAAAGGTATTAAACGGGTAAAAATTATAATTGAACCTAAGTTCTTTTGTTTTTGATGACAAATAGCAGAGGGATGAAAACCAACCCCAAATTGAGAAAATCTATATCTTGCAAACTTAAGAACACTAAAATTAGGTGTGATAGTTTAAACATAGGTGATGACATACGCTTTTACCTTGATAGATTATTTCACTCTTAAAACAGGGAATAGTAATGTTACAGGGGGAAAAGTTATTAAAACACCTAAAAGCATAAGCGTTTTGTGAAACCATGCTTTAATGGACATGTGTATGGAGGATTATTGTTATTATTATCATTTTTATTATTATTATTAGGTAATTATGGATTAATGTGTGTATAGATAACTAAGCAGTGGGGAACGTGATGGCGCAGTTGCTTAGCTGCTCGTCTTTACCCGGACGGCTGGGGTTCAAATCCCGGCGACAGCGGGGTGGAATTTTCACCTGAAAAATCACTTTGCGTCAGGAAGGGTATTCGGCCTTAAATCCCCGACCAAAACCAAAATGAGCCTGGTTGGCTTCGGCGACTCCAAATAATTGGGAAAAGCCGAAGAAAGAAAAAGAAGGGAAAAAGGTAACTAACCAGTAATAGTAAACATTTGTTTGAGGTGTTGAAGAAGTCAGGTTGGCCAACCCATTGCCATGCTTCACGAATTGACCCCAAAAGTTTTACCTGACAAGACTCAGTGTACCCTATTGCAGCCTTTAGAAAAAAATCGAACCCGGGGCCTCTGTGGTGACAGTGGAGTTATATTAATGATGCCTTTTTTTTAAAACAAACATACGCTTGCATACTATCGCTCGGTTGAATCTGCACAGAGACATTGGCTTTTGTTTGTGTAGTGAGCCTAGGTGATAACAGCACGGCGATCTTGTCAACAAGTTTCATATTACTCGTCTGCTTGATAGT